>CM076582.1:188392234-188772749 GCA_034641835.2 Pinus albicaulis | reverse complement strand
CTGACATAGGAATTACACTATTCCCAAGGGTTTGATGGCATCATGCATGGTTGACTTCAGTGGCAGAAGTTTGGTGGAGTTAATGAGACAGATAGTGGAGTTGTGTTCTGTTTATTTTAGTTGAACTAGTTGAGATTATGTTAACTAGCTAATCAATTAGTTATGAGTGGAGTGAATTAAATATTATTTAATTCATTAATTAGTAACTCATTATTCAACTCAAGAACACATCAGTTCACTACAGTGCATGATCAGTTCAGTGGAGACCAGTGAAAGAGGTAGATGAAAGGGTGGAGTTAGCTATCAGTGGCGACATCAGTTGTGCAGGAGATTTGCACCACACTTGGAGGATTTGTCCATGAAAATTGCGCAGTCAAGCCAAGGAGATTCGAACCTTGGATCTCTATATAGACAGGCCATGATTGCGCAATAGAGGCAAGGCAATTGGCGGTGAGTTTTGAACCAGTAACCTGTTCAAAACTGAGCTAGATTGTGTGTAACTTTATGAGAAAGTACTGAGTAATTGTGAGGAGTATTGTACTGAGTTTGTTACATGATTTCTCCATTATAATATACACAATAGCTGCGGGGTTTTCAGCTATAAGCTTTCCCCATACATACTGTGTTAATGTGTATGATGATTTGATGTGTTATCGCTTGATTTTATTTCCGCATGTTTGATGATCTCAGTTGAGTTGAGTGGAAGAGATTATGTGTTGTGTATGAAGTTCAAATAGTATGTGACCAGGATAGTCTCGGTGGATAATTAATCATTATTTAGCAAATTTCTACATGGTATCAGAGCTATTGAAGTTCAGATTGATCATCACAGTGATTACAAACTTATTTCGGTAGACAGAGTCTGCATGCGGGCCAGGTAGCCTCCGGATTCATCTTTCTTCGGAAAGTGAAAGGTCTGTTAAATGCCCCTTGCAGTCAATCTCTGTGCTAGAAATAATTTGTTCTCACAGATCTAGAGTGGTTGAGCTTTGAGGTGGAATTTGAAATTTTGCAGCAGTTTTGTTTTCTTGGTGCCAGTGTTGAAAATGTCTTTCAACGGTTTGCGACTCGAATATGCTCTTGAAGGCAGTTCGAATTATGTTGCATGGAAGGATCGCATGGAGGCAGTATTAGAAGATAATGGTCTGAAGGAGTTCATAGATGCGGATGTCCAAAAGCCCACTGATGCTGCTGAAGTTGAAGCATGGCAAAAGAAGATGGCGAAGTGTCGAAGGATCCTGTTGGAGGGCGTCAAGGATCATATTGTATCCAGCCTGCATGGAAAGGCTTCTCCATATTTAATGTGGAAAGCTTTGACGGATCTATTCCAGAGTAAGAGCGACCAAAGGAAGCTGGTGCTCAAAGATAAGCTCAGGAACATCAAGATGGAGAAGGGCGACAGTATCGCCAAATACCTCACGAAGTTCACTCAATGCAGAGATGAGCTGGGAAGTGTGGGGGTGACTGTCGAAGACAAGAACATGGTCAACCTGGCTCTCCTTGGTCTTTCGAAGGCTTGGCACTCATACCAAGATAGTTTCAATGGTCAGGAGAAGCTGTCGGGATGGGAGCGCCTTTGGGCGGATCTCATGCAGGAGGAGATAAGGAGGACTACTCGAGATGGATCTTCATCAAAGGGAGCTGATGAAGAAAACTGCGCTTTTTTTGCCAAAGCAAAGAAGGGGAAGGGTAAGAAAACCTCTCATTCTAGTGCAAAGGGAAAGAAGCAGGATATGGCAAAAGTGAAGTGTTTTCACTGCCATGATCACAAACATTATGCTACCAATTGTCCAAAGAAGAAGAAGAGCAAGCAAGCGGGAAGATCTGCAGATGGAGAAGCTTTGGCTTCACAGTTCGAGCTTGAATTTTCACTGATCGCATGCTTGGTTTCAATTGTGTTGGGATCAGTGTGGTTCTTGGATAGCGGTGCGTCATTTCATATGACGAGAGATTGGGATTTGTTCTCATATCTGGAGGACAAAGATTTGGGTGTGCACATCGAGATGGGCGATGATGGTAGATACAGTGCGACTGGTATCGGTACCATATCCTTTCAGAGGGAGTCTGGTAATCCCTTTGTATTGAAAGATGTCATGCATGTACCAGGATTGAAGAAGAACCTGATTTCAGTAGTGATATTGGAGGATAAGGGGTATGATATGGTCTTCAGCGAAGGAAAAGCCTTCCTGCGCAGTAAGACTACTGGAGAGACCCGGAAGATAGAGGTTCGAACCAAGAACCTTTATCAGTTGCAGGTAGATGGCTGCGCAGCTATGGCATCCAAGGCGGGAGAAGTGGTGAGCTGAGATGATGAGGGCGAACTATGGCACAGGAGATTGGGCCACCTTCACCATGGAGCTTTGAAGATTCTGCAGCAGATTTCGACTAGGCTTCCTAAGGGCACCCTTACGCACTCAGATCAGTGCAAGGGGTGTACTTTAGGGAAGTATGTGAAAGCCACCTTTCACGAGAAGGATAGTCGCGCCACGACGATACTTGAGAGAGTTCACATAGACGTGTGTGGTCCTTTCTCAGTTGCTTCGACAGCAAAGCACAAGTATTATGTGATCTTTGTTGATGATTTCTCTCGAAAGTGCTGGATCTTCTTCATGCAGAAGAAGAGCGATACATTCGCGAAGTTTTGTGAGTTTAAAGCACTGGTCGAGAAGGAGTCGGGGAAGAAGGTGATTGCTCTAAGGAGTGATAACGGTGGTGAATTCATCTCGGCTGAATTCAAGGAGTTCTGCAGCGTAGAAGGGATTTGGAGAGAGCTCATCGCACCCCATAACCCACAGCAGAACGGGGTGGCTGAGCGGAAGAACAGAACGATCGTGGGTGCTGCACGGGCGATGTTGCATGATCAGGGCCTACCCCTTCACTTGTGGGCTAAGGCATGCAATACAGCAGTGTATGTGCAGAACCGTTGTCCTCACAAGGTTCTTGGCATGAGTACACTGGAGGAGGCTTATTCTGGCAAGAGGCCTGATATTACCCATTTGCGGATCTTTGGTTCTCCTGTCTACATGCATGTGACGAAGGATGCGAGAAGGAAGCTGGATCCAACTGCTGATGTTGGAATATTTGTGGGGTACACTGATACACCTCAAAACTATCGGGTGTATTTGTCAGACAGTCGCAAGACTGTTGTGCGACGGGATATAAAATTTCAGGAGGAGAAAGCCATGTAGTGTTCGCTTGAGAGGGAGCTACACTTGCATGCAGATGAGGAGCTGTTAGTTCCTAAAGAGGAGCTTCCAGATGTGCATCAGCCACAAGAGGAGGCTCAGGAGGTGGAAGAAACCACCCAGGCAGCGCCAACCATCAGAGGGCGCATGCGCACTACAGAAGCTGAGCGACTGGCTCGAGATGCAGAGAAGGTTGTAGGACCACCTACAGCACAGCGCAGACAGAGGCAGTCACCGGATCGGTACACTGGATACATGGCTCTTGTGAGTCAATGTGTTGTGATGGAGCCATCCTCTTTTGAGGAAGCTGTGGAGGAACCCGCATGGGTTGATGCCATGATCGAGGAATATGATTCGATCATCAGGAACAGTGCATGGGAGATTGTCCCAAGACCGGTTGGGAAATCAGTGGTAGGTTCGCGATGGATCTACAAGGTGAAGCAGGCGGCTGACGGGAGTGTGGAGAAGCACAAGGCGAGATTTGTCGCCCGTGGCTTCTCACAGATCGAGGGGATTGACTATGAGGAGACTTTTGCACCTGTCGCAAGGTACTCTTCCATACGGACGATCCTTGCTCTCTCAGCGCAGATGGGGTGGCACATTCATCAGATGGATGTGAAGACCGCGTTCCTCAATGGAGTTATTGAGGAAGAGGTGTACATAGAGCAGCCTGAAGGTTTTGAGATCTTCAGCAGTGAGTCGCATGTGTGCCGACTCAAGAGAGAATTGTACGGGCTGAAGCAAGCACCTCGTGCTTGGTACACTCGGATAGACAGCTACTTCACCGGGCTTGGATTCTCCAAGAGTGAGGCGGATCCAAACCTGTACCAGATTGTGGTGGAGGGGAAGCTGTTGATCATCGTACCGTATGTAGATGATCTGATTTTGACTGGCGATGAGCAGTTGATACTTTCATGCAAGGAGGATCTTGCACGAGAGTTTGAGATGAAGGACTTGGGCATCCTTCATTATTTCCTGGGATTGGAGATTTGGCAGCGCAGCGGAGGACTGTTTGTTTCTCAGGGCAAGTATGCCCGGGAGATTCTGGAGAGGTTCAACATGCAAGGCTGCAAGCCTGTTGACACTCCTCTTCCTGGTGGTTGGAGGAAGGAGGATGCTACTTCAACGGAGGTAGTGGATGCCACTGTCTATCGACAGTTGGTGGGGTCGCTTATGTATCTGGTCAATACATGACCCAATATATGCTATGCAGTTAACCAGCTTTCGCAAGCTATGGTTAAGCCTACCAAGCTCTTTTGGAAGGCAGGCAAGCATGCATTGCGCTATATCAGAGGCACATCGGGATATGGTCTATGGTACAGACAGGAGGATGGAGCGAAGCTTTCTGGCTTCACTGACGCAGATTGGGCAGGGAGTCCAACGGACCGGAAGAGCACTTCTGAAGGAGTTTTCAGCATTGGGTCGAGAGCAGTTTCCTGGTACAGCAGGAAGCAGAGATCCGTGGCACTCAGTTCAGCAGAGGTCGAGTACATGACAGCTAGCTTGGCTGCATGCGAGGCTATTTGGATGAGGAAGATCCTCGCAGGTTTGTTCAGGTTGCATTTGGAGCCTACAGTGATCTACTGTGATAACCAGAGTTGCATTAAACTCTTAGCTAATCCAGTATTTCATGATAGGTCCAAACACATCGACATCAGGTACCATCATATCAGAGATTGTGTTCAGCGGAGAATCATGATGCTTTCATATGTTCCCGCGGAGGATTAGGATGCCGACATCCTGATGAAGGCGCTCACAAGGAGCAAGTTCGAATTCCACAGAGGCAGGATAGGGGTTGCAGATAATCCATATCTTGCTGAGAGGGAGTGTTGAGAATGCAGCAAGATGATGGAGCTTAGTGAAATGAAGTCGCCTTCACTAAGTGGGCCCGCAGGCAAATTCTGGCGCAAAGTCTATTTTTAGACTATGTCTATTTTTAGACATATGAAGCATGGTCCAGGGGTTGCAGTATGTTATTCTTGGAGTATTGGTCATGTTGGTAAAAATAGATGGACCTCTATTTTTGGACCTATAGGTCGAAGTCTATTTTTAGACTCCCTATCCTAAAAATAGGGAAGTCAAATATTATTTACCCTTAATAATATTTGGACTCTAAACAGCAGTTTACTCTCTTGGAGCACTTCAGTTCGAGCTACAGAAGTGGCTCATGCATCTGATAGAGGAATTACACTATTCCCAAGGGTTTGATGGCATCATGCATGGTTGACTTCAGTTAGGACTTCAGTGGCAGAAGTTTGGTGGAGTTAATGAGACAGATAGTGGAGTTGTGTTCTGTTTATTTTAGTTGAACTAGTTGAGATTAGTTTAACTAGCTAATCAATTAGTTATGAGTGGAGTGAATTAAATATTATTTAATTCATTAATTAGTAACTCATTATTCAACTCAAGAACACATCAGCTCACTATAGTGCATGATCAGTTCAGTGGAGACCAGTGAAAGAGGTAGATGAAAGGGTGGAGTTAGCTATCAGTGGCGACATCAGTTGTGCATGAGATTTGCACCACACTTGGAGGAATTTCCCATGATGATTGCGCTGTCAAGCCAAGGATATTCGAACCTTGGATCTCTCATTAGACCAGCCTTGATTGCGCAATAGAGGCAGGCAATTAGTGGATGTGTTTTGAACCTGTGACTTGTTCAAAACCAAGCTAGTTTGTGTGTAACTTCATGAGATAGTACCGAGTACTTGTGAGGAGTATTGTACTGAGTTTGTTACATGTTTTCTCCATTATAATATACACAATAGCTGCGGGGTTTTCAGCTATAAGCTTTCCCCATACATACTGTGTTAATGTGTATGATGATTTGATGTGTTATCGCTCGATTTTATTTCCGCATGTGTGATGATCTGAGTTGATCTAAGTGGAAGAGATTATGTGTTGCATATAAATTCGAATTGTATGTGATCAGGATAGTCTCGGTGGATAATTAATTATTATTCAGCAAATTTCTACATGGTATCAGAGCTATTGAAGCAGAGATTGATCATCACAGTGATTACAAAATTATTTCGGTAGACAGAGTCTGCATGCGGGCCAGGTAGCCTCCGGATTCATCTTTCTTCGGAAAGTGAAAGGTCTGGTAAATGCCCCTTGCAGTCAATCTCCGTGCTAGAAATAATTTGTTCTCACAGATCTAGAGCGGTTGAGCTTTGAGGTGGAATTCAAAATTTTGCAGCAGTTTTGTTTTCTTGGTGCCAGTGTTGAAAATGTCTTTCAACGGTTTGCGACTCGAATATGCTCTTGAAGGCAGTTCGAATTATGTTGCATGGAAGGATCGCATGGAGGCAGTATTAGAAGATAATGGTCTGAAGGAGTTCGTAGATACCGATTTCCAAAAGCCCACTGATGCTGCTAAAGTCGAAGCATGGCAAAAGAAGATGGCGAAGTGTCGAAGGATCCTGTTGGAGGGCGTCAAGGATCATATTGTATCCAGCCTGCATGGAAAGGCTTCTCCATATTTAATGTGGAAAGCTTTGACGGATCTATTCCAGAGTAAGAGAGACCAAAGGAAGCTAGCGCTCAAAGATAAGCTCAGGAACATGAAGATGGAGAAGGGTGACAGTATCGCCAAATACCTCATGAAGTTCACTCAATGCAGAAATGGGCTGGGAAGTGTGGGGGTGATTGTCGAAGACAAAGACATGGTCGACCTGGCTCTCATTGGTCTTTTGAAGGCTTGGCACTCATACCAGGATAGTGTAAATGGTTAGGAGAAGTTGCCGGGATGGGAGCGCCTTTGGGCGGATCTCATGCAGGAGGTGATAAGGAGGACTACTCGAGATGGATCTTCATCAAAGGGAGCTGATGAAGAAAACTGAGCTTTGGTTGCCAAATCAAAGAAGGGGAAGGGTAAGAAAACCTCTCATTCTGGTGCAAAGGGCAAGAAGCAGGATATGGAAAAACTGAAGTGTTTTCACTGCCATGATCACGGACATTATGCTACCAATTGTCCGAAGAAGAAGAAGAACAAGCAAGCGGGAAGATCTGCAGATGGAGAAGCTTTGGCTTCACAGTTCGAGCTTGACTTTTCGCTGATTGCATGCTTGGTTTCAATTGTGTTGGGATCGGTGTGGTTCTTGGACAACGGTGCGTCATTTCATATGACGGGAGATCGGGATTTTTTCTCATATCTGGAGGACAAAGATTTGGGTGTGCACATCGAGATGGGCGATGATGGTAGATACAGTGTGACTGGTATCGGTACCATATCCTTTCTGAGGGAGTCTGGTAAGCCCTTTGTATTGAAAGATGTCATGCATGTACCTGGATTGAAGAAGAACCTGATTTCAGTAGCGATGTTGGAGGATAAGGGGTATGATGTGGTCTTCAGTGAAGGAAAAGCCTTCTTGCGTAGTAAGACTACTGGATAGACCCGGAAGATAGGGGTTCGAACCAAGAACCTTTATCATTTGCAGGTAGATGGCTGCGCAGCTATGGCATGCAAGGCGGGAGAAGTGGTGAGCCGGGATGATGAGGGCAAACTGTGGCACAGGAGATTGGGCCACCTTCACCATGGAGCTTTGAAGATTCTACAACATATTTCTACTGGGCTTCCTAAGGGCACCCTTGCGCAGTCAGATCAGTGCAAGGGGTGTACTTTAGGGAAGTATGTGAAAGCCACCTTTCACGAGAAGGATAGTCACGCCACGACGATCCTTGAGAGAGTTCACACAGACGTGTGTGGTCCTTTCTCAGTTGCTTCGATAGAAAAGCACAAGTATTATGTGATCTTTGTTGATGATTTCTCTCGAAAGTGCTGGATCTTCTTCATGCAGAAGAAGAGCGATACATTCGCGAAGTTCTGTGAGTTTAAAGCACTGGTTGAGAAGGAGTCGGAGAAGAAGGTGATTGCTCTAAGGAGTGATAACGGTGGTGAATTCATCTCGGCTGAATTCAAGGAGTTCTGCAGCGCAGAAGGGATTCGTAGAGAGCTCATCGCACCCCATAACCCACAGCAGAACGGGGTGGCTGAGCGGAAGAACAGAACGATCGTGGGTGCTGCACGGGCGATGTTGCATGATCAGGGCCTACCCCTTCACTTGTGGGCTGAGGCATGCAATGCAGCAGTGTATGTGCAGAACCGTTGTCCTCACAAGGTTCTTGGCATGAGTACACCGGAGGAGGCTTATTCTGGCAAGAGGCCTGATATTTCCCATTTGCGGATCTTTGGTTCTCCTGTCTACATGCATGTGACGAAGGATGTGAGAAGGAAGCTGGATCCAACTGCTGATGTTGGAATATTTGTGGGGTACAATGATACACCTCACAACTATCGGGTCTATTTGTTAGACAGTCGCAAGACTGTAGTGTGACGGGATATAAAATTTCAGGAGGAGAAAGCCATGCAGTGTTCGCTTGAGAGGGAGCTACACTTGCATGTAGATGAGGAGCTGTTAGTTCCTAAAGAGGATCTTCCAGATGTGGATCAGCCACAAGAGGAGGTTCAGGAGGTGGAAGAAACCACCCAGGCAGCGCCAACCATCAGAGGGTGCATGCGCACTATAGAAGCTGAGCGACTGGCTCGAGATGCAGAGAAGGCTGTAGGACCACCTACAACACAACGCAGACAGAGGCAGTCACTGGATCGGTACAATGGATACATGGCTCTTGTGATTCAATGTGTTGTGACGGAGCCATCCTCTTTTGAGGAAGCTGTGGAGGAACCCACATGGGTTGATGCCATGATCGAGGAATATGATTCGATCGTCAGGAACAGTGCATGGGAGATTGTCCCAAGACCGGTGGGGAAATCAGTGGTGGGTTCGCGATGGATCTACAAGGTGAAGCAAGCAGCTGAAGGGAGTGTGGAGAAGTACAAGGCGAGATTTGTCACCCGTGGCTTTTCACAGATCGAGGGGATTTACTATGAGGAGACCTTTGCACCTGTCGCAAGGTACTCTTCCATACGGACGATATTTTCTCTCTTAGCGTAGATGGGGTGGCACATTCATCAGATGGATGTGAAGACTGCGTTCCTCAATGGAGTTATTGAGGAGGAGTTGTACATAGAGCAGCCTAAAGGTTTCGAGATCTTCAGAAGTGAGTCACATGTGTGCCGACTCAAGAGAGCACTGTACGGGCTGAAGCAAGCACCTCGTGCTTGGTACACTCAGATAGACAGCTACTTCACCGGGCTTGGATTCTCCAAGAGTGAGGCGGATCCAAACCTGTACCAGATTTTGGTGGAGGGGAAGATGTTGATCATCGTATTGTATGTAGATGATCTGATTTTGACTGGCAATTGATACTTTCATGCAAGGAGGATCTTGCACGAGAGTTTGAGATGAAGGACTTGGGCGTCCTTCATTATTTTTTGGGATTGGAGATTTGGCAGCGCAACGGAGGACTATTTGTTTCTCAGGGCAAGTATGCTTGGGAGATTCTGGAGAGGTTCAACATGCAAGGCTGCAAGCCTGTTGACACTCCTCTTCCTGGTGGTTGGAGGAAGGAGGAGGCTACTTTAGCGGAGGTAGTGGATGCCACTTTCTATCGACAGTTGGTGGGGTCGCTTATGTATCTGGTCAATACACGACCCGATATATGCTATGCAGTTAACCAGCTTTCGTAAGCTATGGTTAAGCCTACCAAGCTCTTTTGGAAGGCAGGCAAGCATGCATTGCGCTATATCAGAGGCACATCGGGATATGTTCTATGGTACAGACAGGAGGATGGAGCGAAGCTTTCTGGCTTCACTGATGCAGATTGGGCAGGGAGTCCAACGGCCCGGAAGAGCACTTCTGGAGGAGTTTTCAGCATTGGGTCGACAACAGTTTCCTGGTACAGCAGGAAGCAGAGATATGTGGCACTCAGTTCAGAAGAGGCCGATTACATGGCAGCTAGCTTGGCTGCATGCGAGGCTATTTGGATGAGGAAGATCCTCGCAGGTTTGTTCAGGTTGCATTTGGAGCCTATAGTGATCTACTGTGATAACCAGAGTTGCATTAAACTCTCGGCTAATCTAGTATTTCATGATAGGTCCAAACACATCGACATTAGGTACCATCATATCAGAGATTGTGTTCAGCGGAGAATCATGATGCTTTCATATGTTCCCACGGAGGATCAGGATGCCGACACCCTGACGAAGGCGCTCACGAGGAGCAAGTTCGAATTCCACAAAGGCAGGATAGGGGTTGCAGATAATCCATATCTTGCTGAGAGGGAGTTTTGAGAATGCAGCAAGATGATGGAGCTTAGTGAAATGAATTCGCCTTCACTAAGTGGGCCCGCAGGCAAATTCTGGCGCAAAGTCTATTTTTAGACTATGTCTATTTTTAGACATATGGAGCATGGTTCGGGGATTCCAGTTTGAGATTCTTGGAGCATTGGTCATGTTGGTAAAAATATATGAGACTCTATTTTTGAGGTCAAAGAGGTCGAAGTCTATTTTTAGACCGCCTCTCCTTAAAACAGGGAAGTCAAATATTATTTACCCTTAATAATATTTAGACTATAAACAACAATTTACTCTCTTGGAGCACTTTAGTTCGAGCTACAGAAGTGGCTCATGCATCTGACAGAGGAATCACGTGGTTCCCAAGGGTTTGATGGCATCATGCATGGTTGACTTCAGTTGGACTTCAGTGGCAGAAGTTTGGAGGAGTTAATGAGACAGATAGTGGAGTTGTGTTCGGTTTATTTTAGTTGAACTGGTTGAGATTAGTTTAACTAGCTAATCAATTAGTTATGAGTGGAGTGAATTAAATATTATTTAATTCATTAATTAGTAACTCATTATTCAACTCAAGAACACATTAGTTCACTACAGTGCATGATCAGTTCAGTGGAGACCAGTGAAAGAGGTATATCAAAGGGTGGAGTTAGCTATCAGTGGCGACATCAGTTGTGCATGAGATTTGCACCACACTTGGAGGATTTGTCCATGAAAATTGCACAGTCAAGCCAAAGAGATTAAAACCTTGGATCTCTATATAGACAGGCCTGGATTGCGCAATAGAGGCAAGGCAATTGGCGGTGAGTTTTGAACCAGTAACCTGTTCAAAACTGAGCTAGATTGTGTGTAACTTCATGAGATAGTACTGAGTACTTGTGAGGAGTATTGTACTGATTTTGTTACATGATTTCTCCATTATAATATACACAATAGCTGCGGGGTTTTCATCTATAAGCTTTCCCCATACATACGGTGTTAATGTGTATGATGATTTGATGTGTTATCGCTTGATTTTATTTCCGCATGTTTGATGATCTGAGTGGAAGAGATTATGTGTTGCATATAAATTCGAATTGTATGTGATCAGGATAGTCTCGGTGGATAATTAATAATTATTCAGCAAATTTCTACATGGTATCGGAGCTATTGAAGCAGAGATTGATCATCACAGTGATTACAAACTTATTTTGGTAGACAGAATCTGCATGCGGGCCAGGTAGCCTCCGGATTCATATTTCTTCGGAAAGTGAAAGGTCTGGTAAATGCCCCTTGCAGTCAATCTCTGTGCTAGAAATAATTTGTTCTCACAGATTTAGAGCGGCTGAGCTTTGAAGTGGAATTCAAAATTTTGCAGCAGTTTTGTTTTCTTGGTGCCAGTGTTGAAAATGTCTTTCAACGGTTTGCGACTCGAATATGCTCTTGAAGGTAGTTCGAATTATGTTGCATGGAAGGATCGCATGGAGGCAGTATTAGAAGATAATGGTCTGAAGGAGTTCATAGATACGGATGTCCAAAATCCCACTGATGCTACTGAAGTCGAAGAATGGGAAAAGAAGATGGCGAAGTATCGAAGGATCCTGTTGGAGGGCGTCAAGGATCATATTGTATCCAGCTTGCATGGAAAGGCTTCTCCATATTTAATGTGGAAAGCTTTAACGGATCTATTCCAGAGTAAGAGCGACAAAAGGAAGCTGGTGCTCAAAGATAAGCTCAGGAACATCAAGATGGAGAAGGGTGACAGTATCGCCAAATACCTCACGAAGTTCACTCAATGCAGAGATGAGCTGGGAAGTGTGGGGGTGACTGTTGAAGACAAGGACATGGTCGACCTGGATCTCCTTGGTATTTCGAAGGCTTGGCACTCATACCAAGATAGCGTCAATGGTCAAGAGAAACTGCCGGGATGGGAGCGCCTTTGGGCGGATCTCATGCAGGAGGAGATAAGGAGGACTACTCGAGATGGATTTTCATCAAAGGGAGTTGATGAAGAAAACTGCGCTTTGGTTGCCAAAGAAAAGAAGGGGAAGGGTAAGAAAAATTCTCATTCTGGTGCAAAGGGCAAGAAGCAGGATATGGCAAAGTGAAGTGTTTTCACTGCCATGATCACAGACATTATGCTACCAATTGTCCAAAGAAGAAGAAGAACAAGCAAGCGGGAAGATCTGCAGATGGAGAAGCTTTGGCTTCACAGCTCGAGCTTGACTTTTCACCGATCGCATGCTTGGTTTCAAGTGTGTCGACCGTGTGGTTCCCGGACGCTCTGCGCTCATTTCATATGATGAGACGGATTTGTTCTCGCATCTGAGGACAAAGACGTTGGGGGAAGCACGAGATGGGTGAGTGATAGATAAGAAGCAAGGCCTGGGGACGGCACTATATATATATATCCTTTCGTGAGGAGTCTGTAGCTAGTTTGTGGCTGAAAGGAGTCAGCGGTGTAATGTACTTATCTACGAAGAACTCGATTTTCGTAGCGATGTTGGAGGATAAGGGGTATGATGTGGTCTTTAGCGAAGGAAAAGCTTTCCTGCGCAATAAGACTACTGGAGAGACCCGGAAGATAGGGGTTCAAACCAAGAACCTTTATCAGTTGCAGGTAGATGGCTGCGCAGCTCTGGCATGCAAGGTGGGAGAAGTGGTGAGCCGGGATGATGAGGGCGAACTGTGGCACAGAAGATTGGGCCACCTTCACCATGGAGCTTTGAAGATTCTGCAGCAGATTTCTACTGGGCTTCCTAAGGGCACCCTTGCGCAGTCAGATCAGTGCAAGGGGTGTACTTTAGGGAAGTATGTGAAAGCCACCTTTCACGATAAGGATAGTCGCGCCACGACGATCCTTGAGAGAGTTCACACAGACGTGTGTGGTCCTTTCTCAGTTGCTTCGACAGCAAAGCACAAGTATTATGTGATCTTTGTTGATGATTTCTCTCGAAAGTGCTGGATCTTCTTCATGCAGAAGAAGAGCGACACATTCGCGAAGTTCTGTGAGTTTAAAGCACTGGTCGAGAAGGAGTCGGGGAAGAAGGTGATTGCTCTAAGGAGTGATAACGGTGGTGAATTCATCTCGGCTGAATTCAAGGAGTTCTGCAGCGCAGAAGGGATTCGAAGAGAGCTCATCACACCCCATAACCCACATCAGAACGGGGTGGTTGAGCGAAAGAACAGAACGATCGTGGGTGTTGCATGAGCGATGTTGCATGATCAGGGCCTACCCCTTCACTCTTGGGCTGAGGCATGCAATACAGCAGTGTATGTGCAGAACCGTTGTCCTCACAAGGTTCTTGGCATGAGTACATCGAAGGAGGCTTATTCTGGCAAGAGGCCTGATATTTCCCATTTGCAGATCTTTGGTTCTCCTGTCTACATGCATGTGACGAAGGATGCGAGAAGGAAGCTGGATCCAATTGCTGAGGTTGGAATATTTTTGGGGTACACTGATACACCTCACAACTATCGGGCGTATTTTTCAGACAATCGCAAGACTGTTGTGTGACGGGATATAAAATTTCAGGAGGAGAAAGCCATGCAGTGTTCTCTTGAGAGGGAGCTACACTTGCATGCAGATGAGGAGCTGTTAGTTCCTAAAGAGGAGCTTCCAGATGTGGATCAGCCACAAGAGGAGGTTCAAGAGGTGGAAGAAACCACCCAGGCAGCGCCAACCATCAGAGGGCGCATGCGCACTACAGAAGCTGAGCGACTGGCTCGAGATGTAGAGAAGGTTGTAGGACCACCTTCAGCACAGCGCAGATAGAGGCAGTCACCGGATCGGTACATTGGATACATCGCTCTTGTGAGTCAATGTGTTGTGACGGAGCCATCCTCTTTTGAGGAAGCTGTGGAGGAACCCGCATGGGTTGATGCCATGATCGAGGAATATGATTCGATCATCAGGAACAGTGCATGGGAGATTGTCCCAAGACCAGTGGGGAAATCAGTGGTGGGTTCGCGATGGATCTACAAGGTGAAGCAAGCAGCTGACGGGAGTGTGGAGAAGCACAAGGCGAGATTTGTCGCCCATGGCTTTTCACAGATCGAGGGGATTGACTATGAGGAGTCCTTTGCACCTGTCGCATGGTACTCTTCCATACGGACGATCTTTGCTCTCTCAGCGCAGATGGGGTGGCACATTCATCAGATGGATGTGAAGACTGCATTCCTCAATGGAGTTATTGAGGAGGAGGTGTACATAGAGCAGCCTGAAGGTTTCGAGATCTTTAGCAGTGAGTTGCATGTGTGCCGACTCAAGAGAGCACTGTATGGGCTGAAGCAAGCACCTCGTTCTTGGTACACTTGGATAGACAGCTACTTCACCAGGCTTGGATTCTCCAAGAGTGAGGTGGATCCAAACCTGTACCAGATTTTGGTGGAGGGGAAGCTGTTGATCATCGTACTGTATGTAGGTGATCTGATTTTGACTGGCGATGAGCAGTTGATAATTTCATGCAAGGAGGATCTTGCACGAGATTTTGAGATGAAGGACTTGGGCATCCTTCATTATTTCCTAGGATTGGAGATCTGGCAGCGCAGCAGAGGACTGTTTGTTTCTCAGGGCAAGTATGCTCGGGAGATTCTGGAGAGGTTCAACATGCAAGGCTGCAAGCCTGTTGACACTCCTCTTCCTGGTGGTTGGAGGAAGGAGAATGCTACTTCAGCGGAGGTAGTGGATGCCACTTTCTATCGACAGTTGGTGGGGTTGCTTATGTATCTAGTCAATACACGACCCGATATATGCTATGCAGTTAACCAGCTTTCACAAGCTATGGTTAAGCCTACCAAGCTCTTTTGGAAGGTAGGCAAGCATGCATTGCGCTATATCAGAGGCACATCGGGATATGGTCTATGGTACAGACAGGAGGATTGTACGAAGCTTTCTGGCTTCACTGATGCAGATTGGGCAGGGAGTCCAAAGGACTGGAAGAGAACTTCTGGAGGAGTTTTTAGCATTGGGTCGACAATAGTTTCCTGGTACAGCAGGAAGCAGAGATCCGTGGCACTCAGTTCAGCAGAGGCCGTGTACATGGCAGTTAGCTTGGCTGCATGCGAGGCTATTTGGATGAGGAAGATCCTCGCAGGTTTGTTCAGGTTGCATTTGGAGCCTACAGTGATCTACTGTGATAACCAGAGTTGCATTAAACTCTCGGCTAATCCAGCATTTCATGATAGGTCCAAAAACATCGACATCAGGTACCATCATATCAGAGATTGTGTTCAGCGGAGAATCATGATGCTTTCATATGTTCCCACGGAGGATCAGGATGCCGACATCCTGATGAAGGCGCTCACCAGGAGAAAGTTCGAATTCCACAGAGGCAGGATAGGGGTTGCAGATAATCCATATCTTGCTGAGAGGGAGTGTTGAAAATGTAGCAAGATGATGGAGCTTAGTGAAATGAAGTCGCCTTCACTAAGTGGGCCCACAGGAAAATTCTGGCGTAAAGTCTATTTTTAGACTATGTCTATTTTTAGACATATGGAGCATGGTTCGGGGATTCCAGTTTTAGATTCTTGGAGCATTTATCATGTTGGTAAAAATATATGAGACTCTATTTTTTAGGTCGAAGAGGTCGAATTCTATTTTTAGACTGCCTCTCCTAAAAATAGGGAAGTCAAATATTATTTACCCTTAATAATATTTGGACTCTAAACAACAGTTTACTCTCTTGGAGCACTTCAGTTTGAGCTACAGAAGTGGCTCATGCATCTGACAGAGGAATTACACTATTCCCAAGGGTTTGATGGCATCATGCATGGTTGAATTCAGTTAGGACTTCAGTGGCAGAAGTTTGGTGGAGTTAATGAGACAGCTAGTGGAGTTGTGTTCTGTTTATTTTAGTTGAACTATTTGAGATTAGTTTAACTAGCTAATCAATTAGTTATGAGTGGAGTGAATTAAATATTATTTAATTCATTAATTAGTAACTCATTATTCAACTCAAGAACACATTAGTTCACTACAGTGCATGATCAGTTCAGTGGAGACCAGTGAAAGAGGTAGATGAAAGGGTGGAGTTAGCTATCAGTGGCGACATCAGTTGTGCATGAGATTTGCACCACACTTGGAGGATTTATCCATGAAAATTGTGCAGTCAGGCCAAGGAGATTCGAACCTTGGATCTGTATATAGACAGGCCTGGATTGCGCAATAGAGACAAGGCAATTGGCGGTGAGTTTTGAACCAGTAACTTGTTCAAAACTGAGCTAGATTGTGTGTAACTTCATGAGATAGTACTGAGTACTTGTGAGGAGTATTGTACTGATTTTGTTACATGATTTCTCCATTATAATATACACAATAGCTGTGGGTTTTTCAGCTATAAGCTTTCCCCATACATACGGTGTTAATGTGTATGATGATTTGATGTGTTATCGCTTGATTTTATTTCCGCATGTTTGATCTGAGTGGAAGAGATTATGTGTTGCATATAAATTCGAATTGTATGTGATCAGGATAGTCTCGGTGGATAATTAATCATTATTCAGCAAATTTCTACATAAATTTTGCATTTTTCGATTCTGATCGGGTCCCACCTAGCATCACACATCACACTTTGGTGATTTTAACACTTACCTCATGCACCTATCCTTTAAATTTTGCGATTTGCAATTTTGATCAGGTCCCACCGTCGTCGCATAATGCACTTCGTGGATTATGTCATGAACCTTTGCGCTTATCTTTTGAAACTTGCGGCATGTGATGATATATAAAGGTTTTAAGGGGGATAATGGTTGGCTGCGACGATCCATCATGTAAAACCCAAAGTCAGTTTTTGGAGGGGTCCTAAGGTGGTAGTCGATATTGTGAAAAGGGGGTGTGAAATAACTGTGAGTTGATGAGTGGGAGTAGGGCTCGGACTTGAAACCACCCATTTTGGAGCCGCCTTCCTGGTTAATGTTTGAAGGCTAAAGGGGGGTGTGAAATGCATCAAATACCATCAGATGTGGAGGTGGGGAACATATATGGTTAACGCGGATGGGTCAGGGCAGTAGATGTGAGGTGGAGTCGAGGTATGGGAGTCGAGGGGGTAAAATGAAACTTAGGATAAGAGAAATAACAAAGGGATGGGGTAAAAGGATATGCAACGTGGTCGGGGAATTACGATAAAAAAATGCCATAAGGTCCCAAACTTGACCCAAGTCATCCCCTTTCCAACCTTTAGAGAAAAATTTGATCTTTTCAGTTTGATTATAGGAACACAATCAAGTGGTTTTAGGCTACTTACCTATAATATGAACTTTTCATTTTTCCTTTTTAAATACCCTCTTTTCTTTTTATTTTGTTTCTCTTTATTTTTCTTTGGAAAAGACCTTTGAATATTGACATCTATGTACAATATGAAAAATTTTCAAAGAGAAAGTACGAAGTCACCTAGTGATACTATAAATTACAGGACTCTAACAACCATAACCATACATTATTTTCCAAGTAAAATGAAACTGAAATGCAATAATGTTAATAAAAATCATTAAATATACACTATTTTACTTGAAGAAAACGACGAAACATTTGATAATGAAGCCTGACTATAATCCAATGGAATAATGGCATGGTAAATGCATCGAATTGGATGGAATGTATAGGTAACCCAGAGACGAGGGTTTGATGGAAATACCAGAGCCAAAATGACAAAATTCGCAATAAAAAAAATGAAATTTGGAATTGGGATAGGTCTCCGAAATAAACCATGGCAGAGATATGAATTGATCTTGACCATAAACGTGTCAAAGATCTAATCCATTAGTGGATATGAAAAGATATCTACAACCATGTGATCATTTTAATGACCCTGAGTACATTCATAAATAAATTGCGGGCTCGAAAGGATAAACGAATAACTCATCTGTCCGGAAGATAGCTTCATCATAAATTCGAATCCAAACTATTAATGTGTATCACTATAGTAACTTAGGACTGGTGTAGTAATATGTTACACGGTGCTAATATGGTATAAGTTTAAATAAATAAAAACCCAACTCTATCACCATAAAGTAACAACCTTATGAAGGAGTCCTTTCATATTAAAGGTAGAATAGGAAGATTATTAAACATGTATAGTATTACTTCCCTTTCTAAAGTCATATTTTGTTAAGTCTGGAATAGTATGTCAGATATTCAAAAATGCGATAAGTGGATTATAGAAAATAGAAATTCTATGTAGGCTCTATGGTACATTAGAGATATTAGTAAATCCCTGGAAATGGTTTAGGTATATACTTTTACTTAAACAAAAGGTATACGTATCAAATGGTGGAATTTGATAGTAAAATAATGTTGACTCTTATAGTGTGTTAAGGGTGAAAGATAGTTTGGAAGTGGATAATTGATGAAAGTGGATTAGAATACAATTAAACATTCTAAGAATAAAAGAAAGGGTTAGGTTACCATATTATGCAAGAATAGTATAAATTGATAAGGACAAAATTAAATAGAAAATTATAAATTTTATCAAAATAATATGTTGGTGATAAATTGTCTTCAAGGACAGCCACTAATGAAACTGAATTATGAATTCATTAAGAAATTCAAGGATCATAAATCCCAAAAAATAATTATGTACATTAAATCATAAGTTGTGAAATAAATTGAACAATATTAAATATAATGAAAGAGTTCGTCAAACTATGACGAAGTAAATTAATGTCATTAACGACAAATTTGTAATTATGTTATAATTAGATAGAATGTTTTTTTGTGGTAAGTGGATTTGTTACATAAATTTTGTAAATAAATGTGCTGCTAGTTAAAATGTCATATTGTAATAGGAGAAGTAGAATAGTTAGGCTAATCACATTGTTTAAACGTGATTATGATGAACTATAATCAGTTCAGGTTAGTGAATAATTAATCACACATTTTAATCATGATTGAATTAAGTTATTTAAAATAAAGATTAAGTTAACCACACTATTTAATAGTGGTTAATTATCAATTATAAAGAAAAATGAAAAACCTAAGAAACAATCGACAATAATATAGGTTTGCATGTCAAAATGTGCCTTAGAAAAGTAATTTAGGATCAACACAATTAATCGCGATTATCACAATTTGTATTAAGGTTGGATTTTTTAATATGTAATAACTCTCGCGCAAGTTTCAAGGGTTGTGATCCACCCCGCTCGGATCGACGACGAGGGATCGTATTCAGGCCCCCTCAAGCTCTTTCATGCTTTATTCGCAGGGGGTCCAAAATGGTGGGACCTGTTAGGTCCCTGTAATTTCTCAAATTGGTAAGACCAAATAAACAAGGGTAACATCAAACCAACTTTGGAGTCCTAGGACCTAGCCTTCCTAGACTCAGAGAGGGTTCTCTCTATATTTGTGTTTGTGAATCATATGTCTTTATGCTTTTGTTTTATTATCTTAGGCTAGTTATGAAGTTCTAAGGGCTTGTTTGTTTTGATTGATTTGATTGATAGGTTGATAGATCAGTGGTGTGATTATTTGAGGGAGTGTTTCAGCTGAATAGATAGACCATGAGAAAAATCAATCCATTGGGCTATGGAGTCATAAAAGGATTTTATAGTTCATCAACTCAGCAAGGGTTTTCATATGGAAAGATAACTATATCAAGTGGATTTCTTAGATTAGATGGCATATGAAATGACAATAAGTTGGGAAAATAGTAAACCTAAAGGGTAATTAAGAATACTTTAACATATACTAGAACAAGAAGAGTCTTTAAGATCAATATGCTTAAGAAATAACCAAAGGATAGGGCACACCATAAAATTCTTTGGCCTGGCTTTATCAAGTAATCATTTAGAAAAAAATCCAGCAAACCCTAGAGAGCATGGAACTCCTAAATTCTCTAGCTATTCACTTTCAGACAAAGAAAAAATTTAAGATAACAATGAGTGTAGCTAAAGAGTAAGCTAAACCTATATTATTTAACCAAACACTCTAAACAAATTTAAAGAAACATTTTAAGACATACCAGAGGATAGGGCATACCATAGACTTCCCTAGATGGACTCTACTAAGTATACTTCAAAGAAGGGCCTTAAAAACAATGTTTCAAGCTACACCAAAGGATAGGGCATACCATAGACTTCTTTGGCTTGACTCCATTAAATAAATTTCAAGAAAACAAGCTAAGTGGAACCAGAGAGCAATTAAGAATTCTCCAAGTAGACCTTGCAGAGGAAAACATTAAGATAAAGAATGTAGGTAGAAATAGGGTGCCAAGACAGCATATCCTACTCTAAAATTTATGTTCTTTTAGCAGAGAAATAATGGACATAATGGAAAGTAGAAGGAAAACATTGACAAAGAAGGAAAACTTCACTATTAATATAGCTCAAGAATCTTGTGAACACGCTTGTATTATTGATGATAAAAACAGTTACATTACTCCATGTACAAGATATCTCTGCAACTCAAAGCTTTCTCAAATCCAACCTAGCAATCCATAAAGTAGCTCAGCAGCTAATCAATCCAACAAATACTCAATCAAACAACAAAAAAAATGAAGCATCCATGCATTATTTATCTGCAAAATGAGGAGGTGAGCCCTAGTTAGGGTTTGAGATGTCATTTATTACATAGTTAATGCATTTTGACCTTTGAGGCCATGCAAGGCCCAAGGAAAAATATCTGAGACTCATTCATTGTAATAATAAATCCTAACATAAATTCTAAGCTAACTTTGGAAAATGTTTGACTTTAAGGCTTCTCAATAAATTTTGCAATAACTCCTTGTAAGAGCACAACTCCAAGGTACAGGGGCGCAGTGCCAATGCAAACGCGCAGTGCCAAGGCAGAAAAATGGCTTGTATAGCATCTAACTTTTGGAGGCCTTCCCGATGTCCAAATGAGCTCCATGATGGCTCATTGGAAAGATATCTGAGTCGATTTTTTCCAAATCTTCTTTCACATTCCAAAATGGTGCCCATATTCCCTGTCAAAAATCTATTCTCCCAAGACTAGTAAACGTGCAGCACCAGTGCCAAAAAGAGGGCAGAAAGGTGCTTTTTTGGGGGTTTTGGCCCTTTTGAGGGACCATTTTTGCTCCAAATCCTTTGAACAGTTTTGAGGTTGATGTAGTTTTAATTAGGAACATGAATATGCTGACATTTTTCCATTTGGTTGGCCCAAAAAAGAGTGCAGTTCCAGTGGTGTTGCGCGTTTGGCTAATTATCTGCATGTCAAACTGTCAAAAACTCAAAATGTGCACAAAAGTACCAAACTCAGAATTTTTCTTGTTGATAAAGGTTTAGAGGCTTGGAGGGACACCTCAGCAAGCATATTGAGCTTCTCTTTCTCCTTTGCCTCGGTCAAAGGCCAAATATTTGCATGGGCGCATTTGAGCTTGGCCCTTGCAATCTTGTGTCTCATGGCATAATGTCTTGCCATCTTCCTCTGAATGTTAGTGTCTCTGTTTTCCATCTCTAGTTGACCCTATAGATGTAAATTGGCTCTCTCAAGCCAATACTCTCTATCCCTAATAATATCCATGGAAAGTAGTTCACTTGGAGTGAGTTGCTCTACCAATTATGCCTCTTTTTGCCTTTCCTGGGCTAAAGCCCTCTTCAGCCCAACGGTATTTGGCCTCTCCCTAGGAAGCTGATCTTCCTCATCATCACTGCCATAAAAAATACCCAAGGTCTCATCTAGCAAAGCCTTCACCTTTCCTGCCTCTCTTGGAGCTCTGATTTCCCTGACCTTACTGATGGTCTGCTTTGTCTCCAACTGCTGATTCTCTAGCTCAAGAAAGTTGATCACATTCTTTGCTCTACCAAGATTAGTTTGAAGCTCACTAATCTTGGCATCCTTGCTTTTTATCAACATATTGGTGATTCTCTCCTCATCCTCATCATCAATGTCAATTAGCTGAAACTCCTGCTCAGTTTCATGTTTGTCTTCCTCCTCCACAATGATATGCTCTGTAACCTTTCCTTGCCCTTATCAATCTACTTTACTAAGGAAGAAGGCATTTCCCATTTCACTTCATGTGAAGGAAACACATGCTTGTGGCCTCTCCGATATGTCAAAGGAAATGGCTCAATATCATTCATTTTAGTGCCAGTTGTCCCAATATCTCTTTCACTACTTGAGGCTCTGGTATCATGATGTGATGGTGAAGGGTGGTGGAAACTTGAGGCTCTGGTATCATGATGTGATGGTGAAGGGTGGTGGTGATGAGGAAGGATCATCATGAGGTGAATGGATGTGAGTCGATGGTGATGTATGAACAACGAGATGTGATGGAGAAGTGGATATGGGAGGATGAGAAGATGAAGGAATATCATGCTGATAATGGCCAGGTGGAGTAGTGAAAACCTCATTGGAAATGAAGGTATCCCATGGAATGTTTTTCTGCTGGAGTTGATGCATGACACCATCTTGAGGAGTGAATGATGAAATAGGATTTGTATTTTCTAATTGTAATCCCTCTTTTTTACAATGTAAGCCATCTTGTTAATGCTACGGAAAAGATAATAAGGTAAATGCAACATTCTAACTCTAGTGAAATGCATAAGAAGACATATATGATATGAGTAGAGGTGGGAAAACCTTCCCTCACAAATGAAATACTTAATTATTATCTTCATCATGGGCACATAGAGGTCAAGAAGATGAGAAAAATGGAAAATGGACTTGTTGTGATCTTTGTACCTAGGTTTGAGGTATGGTTCATAGTAGCTCATGTACAAGTTTTCTTGTTTAAACCACCTCTCTCCCACACTAGGTATCCCCGTAACAGCTGCAATGGCATTGGAAGACATCTAAAAGGTAATCCCAGTAAGATTAACTTGCTTGTCATGTAGATTGATGATGAACAATCTTGTTAACTCTGAGTGATTTTGGACTTGTTGCACTCTCTCACAAAAGTCAAAACAACCCACATGCTTAAAGAAAGAAATAGTGAGGGGAGAGGCCATGAGTTCCCTTGTATTGATGGGTTCATACCTGTTTGTCTTCCCTCCCTTATGATTATGTCTCCTTGGAATTTGTGCCTCACCAACAATTCCACTATCTTCTTCCTCAAACATTTTAAACTCTGTTTTATAAAACCCTAGGGTACAAGGGAAATGAGATGAGGGGAAAGGAATGAAATGGTAGTTTTGAAAAATGAAGGGAATGAGTCAAAGGGAATGGGTGTTGTGACAAACTAGATGAATGAAAACCGTCAAGCAATGTAATTACCCTTTTTTATGAATGATTTTCTTTAAGGAGGATGAAATAGGGATAAAACAGTGATCTCAAGCTAAAACTTAGGGTTTCCTTTAGGGTTTCATTTCCATTCAATTAAGAGTGGTCAAATAGCTTCAAAGAAAGGTTCATGTTATGTACTTACCACTCAAGAGTTCTTGGAGGAATTTGGCAAGGATTTGGAGAATTTTTGATGTTATTTGAGTGCCCCAACCCTTAGAAAAATCCTTTGTCTAGGCATGAAGTGCCATTGGCTGAGGGCGCGACACCAACCCAAGCACACAGCGCCAATGGAAATTTCACGGGGTCATTTCTGGCAAGGGCGCAACGCCAATCTACAAGTGCACGATGCCTTCACAATTTGTGTTGGGAATTTCGGGCAAAGGCACAACGCCAATCTCTAGGCGCGCAACGCCAGGAAATTTGGCCCGAATTCGCTCAGAAACCCTAAAATATTTCCTTTGTTGAATGCTTATGATCTTTTGAAAGGAAACAATGATTCTCTTGAAGTGTTAAATGACCTTTATAGGCTTGTGGTTTTAATTTTAACTTGAAAAACCAACTTTCTAATGTTTGAAGTCTTTTTCCTTTGTCACTAATATTGTTTGACACTTTTTTGCATTGCAGGTTGTTGAAGTCATGAAGTTGGATTTTATTTTTCTCATCGGGGTTTAACATGTTCACTTTGACAGCTTTGGGATGATTACACATAGTAGCATCTTCAAAATCTTTTGTAGTTTCCACCATAAAATTAAACTCATCTTTTCCACCCTCCCTGGCCAAAATTTTCAAATCTCTAAGTGCTTGCAGTTCTTTATAGCAATCATCAGTGTTATATTCTAGTTTCTCTATAGCCCCTTAAATTTCATTCATTTCTGTTTATTTCACCTCACCTTTTTCCATATTCCATCAATATTTTCTGATAGAATTTCTTCATGTTTGGCCTTGTGTGCCTCATCCATGTCATTTTCTTACAAGTAATCACTACTTTGGCACTCAGATGGACTATCAAGTTTATAGCCCTTGTCATCAACAAGACTAGGTTTTTCTTCTTTCCCTTGTTGTACATTGTTTTCACTCAGGAGTAGACAGTCTACATCATAAATACTTTTTGCTGATAAATCTTCCAACACCTCTACTGAAGTGCCAAACTTTGTCCATTTTTCTCATTTGCAGGTTATGAACTGAGAAGATAATCCTCCTTGGAAATTTTAGGTGCTTCTTGAATAATCATGTCTTGACATTCTATTACATCTGAGCCAGATTCTAGCAAAGGAAAAGCAGCACCTGAAACATCCAAGGATTTTGGGGAGCCAGAATAATTCTTCTCATAATCAATCCTTCTCATATGTGTGCTGACCTCATTGGAATGAAAGGATGACCTTGAAAAATGCAAACCCCTAATGACCTAATGGGAGTGATTTTTGACTTGATTTTGAATGAAATTTGACTTAGAAACTTTCAAGTGAAAAGAACATTTCTGAAAGTGCTATTGTGCTCAAGGGGACATGGGAATGTGTTAGCAACGAGAAATATTAGAGGGAGGATGGAGTTTATTGACGGGGGGAAATGGGGGAAATGAGGTTTTAGGTAGGAAAGAAGGATGAAAACGAGAAGTATAAGCCCATAATGAGTCTTTTAAGAGAAACAGAGTGACTTTGAGATGTCAAAATTATATATAGGGAAAAAGGTTTTATTAATATAATGAAGGCAATGAGATTTCTGAAACTCAAGATATTCAAGGAATATTGTTTTCAGAAAACTATAACCATTCTATAGCCATCCAAAGATAGTGAAAAATACTGATGAATAACAGTGGCTCCACTTGGGGAGGGCAGCTCCTTTAGGAGGTGTCAAGAACCTCAGAGTTCAGATCTTTGAAATTTGAAGATCAGTGCCTTGCTTATGCTTGCTAGATTTCCTCCTTCTTCAATTGTTGATTTGCTGTTGTTCCTTGAAGCCGTGATCTTTAAAATCTGAAAAAAAAATAATTGCTTCAACTCATCTCTACCTACCCATCATACTTTTCCTAACATTTTCTCTTCATTTGGTTGCATTTGGATTCGCAAACCCTAGACATAATTTTTTCTTTTGAATGCACAAACTATCTACTTCTACCTTGTATCATCCAAAGGATCAGATTCGATTGATGAGCTCTTTTATTCTCTACCTAATCTACTTATCCATCAAGATTAAAAAATTTGACAAATTTTCATTTTCTAATCTATCAACATAAAATTCAAAACATGACCAAATCAAGGTTAAGCAGTTTGGTTTGTCATGAGCTCTGGAATTTTGGACAAGCTGCACACAGATTTTATTTTAGCACAAAGTAAACAAACTGAGGTTTGTAATTTTGGGATTTTTCATTCATCCATCTCTTTTTTCTTTGATTCAGATCTGAGCTTTGGGAACCAATATCTTTGCCTAACCTAATCTACCGATAAGCCAAGTTTAAACTATTTGGAAAATCTTAATTTCTAAATTATCAGCAAAAATTTAAAACATGTTCAATCATGATTAGGATGTATGAATGAACAAGACTTTCCTTTCCCAAAAGTAGTAGAATTTGGACTTGCACACTTTCAGAAACATTCTTTTTTGGTATGGGGCTTTAAAATTTTCTTTTATTTGCCCTCTTTTCTCTTTTGTTCTTTTTCTCTCTTTTTTGTCAAAACAATCTAAAACTAAAAATACGCTCATAGTGTTGATATTATTTGCATACCTATATATCATAATATAACTTGTATATGATATCTACATTAGGTGAACTCTCTTTTCCAATACAGCCAATCAATTAAGTGACCTCATTATCGATTTTCATTTAGCCTTTTAAGTATGCTGAAAATATGAAAAGGCCACTCCCATCTCATCTCCTTTTGAACAGTAGTGCTCAAAATCTTCTTTATACTCTGCAACAAACTATTCCTGGCATATTTTACTCCTTTAAATGTCTCTAAGAAACCAGCAAAGGGGTATTTGAATAATAATTGGCCTAAAGGATTTGAGAAATAAGCTTCATCTAGGACTACTCCTTCCTCCACTTGGCTAAGCTTGGGATTCTTTTAAGAAAGAATATATTCCCCCTCTTTATGACCATTTGTCTTGGCAGCCTCATTACATACTACTGTGATTTCTTCAAACAAACCTGATATGCTTTGATTGAATGGGATAAATTCTGTGTGAAGGTACTTATTGGAAGCATTCTCTAACAATAGGTATTCTTGAGAAAGTAGTACAACATCAGTATCAATTTTTTCTATAGTATCTGTATGATAAAATGCATTAGTGGATAGGTCAGTAGTGGATTAAATCGAAATATCTTATTTACGTAAAAATTTGGAGGTTGGCTATATGTTTAGGATCTGATTGATTTCTTCTTCAGTTAAAAGAGGAGGCATTTTTCGCTTTCTTTGGATAGAAACCCAGTTTCCCTCTTTCTCTTGTGAAGGCTGGTCATAAGGCTGAAGGTCTTCTTGAGCCTTAAATAGAAGAGATGGCGAATCATCACTTGTCCCTTTAGATAGGTCCTGTGGATTTTATTCCATTCCCTGATTTTTTTCATCCTCAACCAACTTTTATTGGTTGTTATGACAGTTAAATTGAGTATGAAATGCATGAATTTCCTCTAATAGATCTTCAAGATGCCAATTTCCCAAATATTCATCAATGTTTACAAGGTATTGTATGAGATATTTGGATTGATCAGAACAATTTTCAGCTAATGATAAAGATGAACAATTTTCTTTATAATGCTCATAAAATACCTTGTCGAAATCCTTTAAAGAAAACAAGCTACCAAGGTCTAGGCCTTCATACCATTCCCTTGCTTTACCTTCTAATGTCACCATGAACATTCTCATGAGGCAGTCCTCATGCGATTCAAATTTTAACCTCCATGTATGTATATGAAATTTGATGACATGTAACAAGGGGTCATCAAACCTTTCATCCTGAAACATAGGTAGGTTTGTGCCCCAATTTATTTGAGGCATTTTGTGGGGGAGTCCACGGATGTGATCTCTGTTCATTGGAGCATACCTGCATTGTATCCTTGGATTCATCTTTGTCAATTAGTCAGAGGAAAGGGTTACTGCATCGTTATAACCAATCTAGATTCTTCTACCAGTGGAGTATTTAGGTTTATTGAGAGTTGTGGAGTCATCAGGTGGATGATGCTAATTGTTTTGAGGATTTTTTTGTTTCCACCATCAACAATTGGCTACCAATCTTGAGATTTTTTTTGGGTTTTCTAAGTTCTTTATATAACACTAATATTTTCAGTAAGTGTTCCCTAGTGGAATTGCCATTATGTTAGGTCCCTGTAATTTGTCAAATTGGTGAGACCAAATAAAAAAGGGTAACATCAAAACAACTTTGGAGTTCTAGGACCTAGCCTTATTGGACTCAGAGAGGGCTCTCTCTATATTTGTGTTTGTGAATGATATGTCTTTATGCTTTTGTTTTATGATCTTAGGCTAGTTATGAAGTTCTAAGGGCTTGTTTTTTTTTTATTGATTTGATTGATAGGTTGATTGATCAGTGATGTGATTATTTTATGGAGTGTTTCAGTTGAATAGATATACCATGAGGAAAATCAATCCATTAGGTTGTGGAGTCATAAAAGGATTTAATAGTTCATCAACTCAACAAGGGTTTTCATAGGGCAAGCTAACTATATCAAGTGGATTTCTTAGACTAGATGGCATATGAAATGACAATAAGTTGAGAAAACAATGAAACTAAAGGGAAATTAAGAATCCTTTAACATATACTAGAACAAGAAGAGTCTTTAAGATCACTATGCATAATAAATAACCAAAGGACAGGGCACACCATAAACTTCTTTGGCCTGGCTTTATCAAGTAATATTTTAGACAACAATCCAGCAAACCCTAGAGAGCAGGGAACTCCTTGTTAGAAAATTAAATATTACAGAGCAATGAAACACATAAAATATGCGGAAAACACAAGCACACAAAACACATAAAACCAGAGAGACATAGATATACTTGGTTCACCTGGATTGGGCTACGTCCACCCCGAAGAGCCAGTCCTTCCTTTCTATTATCCAGCAAAATGAAGAGACACAACCTACAACAGATCCGTTGTAATATCCTCTGTTCTCTCTCACAGTATCCCTATCTGTTTCTCGCTCCGAGAATACACATACAATACACAGCCGCAATACAATACCCTCATACAAGTGAGGGGTTTCCTTCTAGGGAAAAAAACCCTAAACTAAACATAACTTCTACCACTAGATCATTCACCTAATGAGCGGCCCAGATTGACTAGAAATTACTATACTTTTACAAGGCAATTTTACATATGTTTTTAGCTTCAGGGACACTGCCCCCGAAACCCCCTGCCAAGGGGGGGCTCCATAAAGTCGCAGTTGCCCCCCTAGACCCCCCAGGCAGCATTTAATTCCAGGTGACATTGCCACCCCATTAAGGTAAAGGGGTGCAACGCTGTGATACAAAATAAACAAGATAATTAGGCTCCATAGCCAACACTCCTAAATCCTCTAGCTCTTCACCTTCACACAAAGAAAACATTTAAGATAACAATGAGTGTAGCTAAAGAGTAAGCTAAACCTATATTCTTTAACCAAACACTCTAAAGACCTTTAAAGAAAAATTTTAAGACGTACCAAAGGACAGGGCATACCATAGAATTCCTTGGATGGACTCTACTAGGTATACTTCAAAGAAGGGCCTTAAAAATAATGTTTCAAGATACACCAAAGGACAGGGCATACCATAGAATTCTTTGGCTTGACTCCATTAAATTATTTTCAAGACAAAAAGCTAAGTGGAACCAGAGAGAAATTAAGAATTCTCCAAATATACCTTGTAGAGTAAAACATTAAGATAAAGAATGCAGATAGAAATAGGGTGCTAAGACATCATATCCTACTCTAAAATTTATGTTCTTTTATCAAAGAAATAATGGACATAATGGAAAACAAAAGGAAAAAATTGAAAAAGAAGGAAAAATTCACCATTAACATAGCTCAAGAATCCTATGAACATGCTTGTATTATTGATGATCAAAATAGTTACATTACTCCATGTACAAGAGATCTCTGCAACTCAGAACTTTCTCAAATCCAACCTAGCAATCCATCAAGTAGCTCAACAGCTAATCAGTCCAACAACTGCTCAATCAACCAACAAAAAAAATGAAGCATCCATGCAATATGTATTTGAAAAATGAGGGGGTGAAACCTAGCTAGGGTTTGAGATGTCATTTATTACATAGTTAATGCGTTTTGACCTTTGAGACCATGCAAGGCCCAAGGCAAAATATCTGAGACTCATTCATTGTAATAATAACTCCTAACATAAATTCTAAGATAACTTTAGAAAATGTTTGAATTTAAGTCTTCTCAATAGATTTTTCAATAACTCTTGGTAAGGGCGCAACTCCAAGGTACAGGGGTGCAATGCCAGTGCAAACGCGCAACACCAAGGAAGAAAAATGGCCTATCTTGCAACCAACTTTTGGAGGCCTTTACGATGTCCAAATGAGCTCCATGATGGCTCATTGGAAAGATATCTAAGTCCATTTTCCAAATATGCTTTCAATTTCCAAAATGGTGCCTATTAGACCTATCAAAAACCTATTCTCTAAATACTAGTAAACGTGCAACATCAGTGCCAAAAAGAGGGCAGAAAGGTGATTTTTTGCTGGTTTTTTGCCTTTTTGAGGGATTAGTTTTGCTCCAAATCCTATGAAACATTCTAAGGTTGATGTAATTGTCGTTAGGAACATGAATATTCTAACCTTTTTCCATTTGGATGGCCCAAAAAAGAGCGCAACGCCAGTGGCGCTGCACGTTTAGCCAATTTTTTGCATGTCAAACTGTCAAAAATTAAAAATGTGCACAAAAGTTCCAAAATCAAAATTTTGCTTGTTGATAAAGGTTTAGAGGCTTAGAGGGACACCTTAGCAAGGATATTGAGCTTCTCTTTCTCTTTTTCCTCATTCAAAGCCTGAATCTTTGCATGGTCTCGTTTGAGCTTGGCCCTTGCAATCTTGTTTCTCATGACATAATGTCTTGCCATATTCATTTGAATGTCATTGTCTCTCTTTGCCTTCTCTAGTTGACCTTCCAGATGTAAATTGGCTCTCTCAAGCCAAGACTCTCCATTGCTAATAATATCCATGGCAAGCAGCTCACTTGGAGTGAGATGCTCTGCCAATTTTGCCTCTTTTTTCCTTTCCCGGGCTAAAGCCTTCTTCAGCCCAATGGTCTTTGGCCTCTGTCTAGGAAGTTGATCTTCCTCATCATCACTATCATCAAAACTACCCAAGGTCTCATCTAGAAAATCCTTGGCCTCTCCTACCTCTCTTTGAGCTCTGATTTCCCTGACCTCACTAGTGGTCTGCTTTGTCTCCAACTGCTGATTCTCTAGCTCAAGAAAGTTGATCACATTCTTTGCTCTACCAAGATTAGCTTGAAGCTCACTAATCTTGGCATACTTTATTTTTATCAACATATTGGTGATTCTCTCGTCATCCTCATCATCAAGGTTAATCAGCTAAAACTCCTGCTCATTTTCATGTTTGTCTTCCTCCTCCATACTGATATGCTCTACGACCTTTTCCTTGCCCTTATCAATCTGTTTTGCTGAGGAAGAAGGCATGGACCCTTTCACCTCAAGTGAAGCAAAAACATGCCTGTGGCCTCTCTGATATTTCAAAGGAAATGGCTCAATATCATTCAATTTAGTGCTAGTTGTCCCAATATCTCTTTCACTACTTGAGGCTCTGGTATCATGATGTGATGGTGCAGGGTGGTATAAAGGTGATGAGGAAGGATCATCATGAGGTAAATGGATGTGAGTGGATGGTGATGTATGAATAGTAGGATGTGATGGAGAAGTGGATATGGGAGGATGAGAAGATGAAGGAATATCTTGATGATGATGGCTAGGTGGAGTAGTGAAAACCTCATTGGCAATGAAGGTATCCCATCGAATGTTTTTTTGATGGAACTGATGCATGACCACCATCTTGATGAGTGAATGATAAAATAGGCTTTGCATTTTCTGATTGTAATCCCTCTTTTGCATAATGTAAGCCATATTTTCAATGCTACAGAAAAGATAATAACGTAAATGCAGCATTCTAACTCTAGTGAAATGCATAAGAAGATGTATATGATATGAGTAGATGCGGGAAAACCTTCCCTCACAAGTGAAATACTTTATTATTACCCTCATCATGGGCACATATTGGTCAAGAAGATGAGAAAAATGTAAAATGGACTTGTTGTGATCTTTGTACCTAGGTTTGAGGTATGGTTCATAGTAGCTCATGTCCATGTTTTCTTTTTTAAACCACCTCTCTCCCACAAATAGGTATCCATGTAGCAGTTGCAATGGAATCGACAGACATCTCAAAGGTAACATCGGTAAGATTGACCTAGTTTTCATGTAGATTGATGATGAACAATATTGTTAACTACGGGTGATTTTCGACTTGCTTCACTCTCTCACAAAATTCAAAACAACCCACATGCTTAAAGAAAAAAACAATGAGGGGAGAGGCCATGAGTTCCCTTGTATTGATGGGTTCAAACCTTTTTACCTTCCCTCCCTTATGATCATGTCTCCTTGGCATTTTTTCCTCACCAACAATGCCACTATCTTCTTCCTCAGACATTTTAAACTTTTCTTTATAAAACCCTAGGGTACATGGGAAATGAGATGAGGGGAAAGGAATGAAAAGGTACCTTTGAAAAATGAAGGGAATGGGTGTTGTGACAAAATAGATGAATGAAAACCCTCAAGAAATGTAATTACCCTTTTTTATGATTGATTTGTTTAAAGGAGGATGGACTAGGGATAAAACAATGATCTCAAGCTAAAACATAGGGTTTCCTTTAGGGTTTCATTTCCATTCAATTAAGAATGGTAAAATAGCTTCAAAGCAAGGTTCATGTTATGTAATTACCACTCAATAGTTCTTGGAGGAATTTGGCAAGAATTTTGAGCAGATTTGATATGATTTGAGTGGCCCCAACCCTTAGCAAACTCCTCTGTCTAGGCGCACAGTGCCACTGGCTAAGGGCACAGTGCCAACCCAAGTGCGCAACGCCAGGCTCTGAGCACGCAGCGCCAATGCAAATTTCATAGGGTCCTTTCTAGCAAGGGTGCAATGCCAGTCTACAAGCGCGCATCGCCTTCACAATTAGTGTTGGGAATTTCGGGCAAAGGTACAGGGCCGATCTCGAGGCGTGCAGTGCCAAGAAATTTGGCCTGAATTCGCTCAGAAAATTTGAAATTTTTTCTTTGCTGAATGATTCTGATCTTTTGAAAGGAAAAAATTATTCTCTTGAAGTGTTAAATGACCTTTATAGGTTTGTGGTTTTAATTTTAACTTGAAAAACCCACTTTCTAATGTTTGAAGTCTTTTTCCTTTATCACTGATATTCTTTGACACTTTTTTGCATTGTAGGTTGTTGAAGTCATGAAGTTGGCTTTTATTTTTCTCATTGGGGTTTAACATGTTCACTTTGCAAGCTTTGGGATGATTACACATAGTAGCATCTTCAAAATCTTTTGTAGTTTCCACCATAAAATTCAAATCATCTTTTCCACCCTCCCTGGACACTTTTTTCAAATCTCTAAGTGCCTGCAGTTCTTTACAACAATCATCAGTGTTGTCTTCTATTTTCTCTATAGCCCTTTCAAGTTCATTCTTTTTTGTTCAGTTCAACTTACCTTTATCCATATTCCATCAATATTTTCTGATAGACTTTCTTCATGTTTGGCCTTGTGTGCCTCCTCCATGTCATTTTACTATAAGTAATCACTACTTTTGCACTCAAATGGACTATCAAGTTTATAGCCCTTGTCATCTACAAGACCAGGCTTTTCCTCTTTCCCTTGCTCTACATTATTTTCATTCAAGAGTATACAGTCTACATCATCAGTACTTTCTGCTGATAAATCTTCCAACACCTCTACAAAAGTGCCAAACTTTGTCCATTTTTCTCACTTACAGGTTCTGAACTGAGAAGATAATCCTCCTTGGAAATTTTAGGTCCTTCTTGAATAACCATGTATCGACATTCTATTACATCTGAGCCAGATTCTAGCAAAGGAAAAGAAACGCCTGAGACATCCAAGGATTTTGGGGAGCCAGAAGAATGCTTGTCATAATCAATCCTTCGCATATGTGTGCTAACCTCATTGGAATGAGAGGATGACCTTGAAAAATGAAAAATCGTAATGACCTAATGGGAGTGCTTTTTGACCTGATTTTGAATGAAATTTGACTTAGAAACTTTCAAGTGAAAAGAGCATTTCCAGAAGTGCTATTGTGCTCAAGGGGCATGGGAATGTGTTAGCCACAAGAAATCTTAAAGGGAGGATGGAGTTTATTGACAGGGGAAAATGGGGGAAATGAGGTTTTAGGTAGGAAAGAAGGATGAAAATGAGATGTATAAGCCCATAATGAGTCTTTTAAGAGTAGCAGCGTGACTTTGAGATGTCAAATTGATAGTTAGGGAAAAATGTTTTATTAAGATAATGAAGGCAGTGAGATTTCTGAAACTCAAGATATTTAAGGAATATTGTTTTCAGAAAACTATAACCATTATATAGTCATCCAAAGATAGTGAAAAATACTGATGACTAACAGGACCAACAAATCAACGTGACAATACCATATGAATTCGCACCCCATCCTCCGAAAAGTGTTATCTCATTGACCGTGGAATCCACCATCCCTCACCAATAAGCGTCTACCACGATGATTCCCTGACCCCACCATCATCTTTGCCATAGTCCATCCTCCTCCATTCATCATCCGCCACCTCGCCTCTATGGACCCCACTCCCCCACTTCCTTTCCATCAAGCGATTCCCCACCATCGTTTCCTCTCCCAATAACAGGTTGTGACCTGGCACTCTCCTGTCGACGTCAGCCTAGCGTTATAACAATAAATGTCTCCTACTCCCGCGATAACATATCCACTTTATTTAACAGTAATAAAAAAATGGTAAAAATTATTTTCCATATAAACTATCGGAAGCCCATTTCACTTCCTTTGTTTACTGTTACAGGGTCATCTAAATAGTTTTAGGTGCATAATTAAGCTAAAATATATCCCTCAACATCCATTTAATTATTAATCTACTGCGATCAGACCGCCATCATCGACCCCACTTCAACATCTGACTTCACCTACCTATTCCAGGTAATCCTTGCTTCCCTAGTTCTTCTTTTTGACAATGGCACCTAAAGCCAGGACCCTTAAGAAAAAAGCTAAAACTCTTGAATAAATTATGATGCTGCCCCCAACCATCGACCTTGACCACCTGCCACTAGTCGACCTACAATACAAAATCGTTGAAACCAAATGTGAATTCGACATGTTCAAACTTCAAAATTGGTTGAAGCATAAGTATTTAGATCTCAGCAATAAATTGGGCCTATGTGAATCCTCCTGCCCCAATTTATGTTCCCATAGACCCACTACTTTCGAGAACTTGTATCCTGGTGCCAAAAAATATATGTCCCCAACCAGAGAGAAATTATCAGCAAAAATGGTGAAGTTCTGCTCACCATAACCTATGAATCTATTTCCTAGATGCTGAAAATACAAAATCCTTACTCCCTAAAGCCACTTTCAGTAGATTCCCTCATGGAATTCTACTAAAATATAAATTTCCCATAGAGACCAAGATATTTAAAGGATTTCTCCCTAAGGATGCAAAATAACCCAAGAAAAACACCCCATATTCATGCTCCATGTTCTTATATATGACTAAACAGATAATTGCCATGATTTCATACATACTTGGTTACTATTCTGACCAATGGATCGATGAAGCCATTGTAGGATTCTTGTCATTTTTTACAACTGGTGAAAAACCTATTTTTTTAATTACAATGAGTTCATTGTAGATGCAATTCATGACCACTTTCTAAATTTTCCTACTGATGGATATTTCAAGTACACTTCGGTTTTAGTTTATTTGTTCATTTATCATTATACATACACATTTTCATTTTCTTTGCGGAAGTTAGATGAGCATGGTAGTTCACAATCAATCATCCATTGGACCTCCTTGGTGAGAAAAAACTCCACTAAATTTACCTTTGCAGATTATGTTGTTCAGTTCCTTTATACAATGATTTTTCTACTAGAGAGTGATGTAGAACCTAGAATAGAATCAAATATTCAAAGAGTTTTACAGCTTAGTGACCAGAAAATACAGGGGATTGGTATTTATACCAAAACTATACTGAGATTAGGTTTTGCGGGTGTAAATGTACACCCTACAGGGTTCCAAAATTTGTTCCCATGAGACTTTTATCATTGGAATATATAAGACAAATGATACACGTGGATGAATTACACTTTTTTGAAGCTAACAAGAAGGCACAATTTAAGATCAAGGCTCAGGTTGGGCCCTTCATTTGAAATACCATAGCAATAGGTAAAGAGTCACATTTGCTATTAAATAAAATGAATTTTAAATTAAGTTTCACTTGGTCTTATGATCCTTTTTGCCTCATTTAAAAGTTGAGAGTGGAGCAGAAGACCACTCCTTACACCCACACTCCTAGGCCAGAGATATAATAGTTCATGAACCAGAGTTAGTGGGAGGAGAACACACTGCAAGATGACGAAGAGCAGGTCATATCTACAACTACATCTCAGACCCCTGTACCTCAAGAGAAAATGATAAGGGGAGAAGAGCATTTTCTAGTGACAAAAATTGGAGCCAAATAATTCCTAATATGTATGAAGAAGCAAAAGACAAATTCAGGAGCAATATTTCAGTAGGAAGGTAAAGAGCAGGAAACTATAATTATGACAGGTCCTCATTTTTCTACAAGAGAAGATGATATCTTCACAAGATCTCCCTCCTATTCAACCTCCAAATATCCCCCAGATACAACTCAAACAATAGAATTGTCTCAAGACACAACTGAGCCAAAGATTTTTTCCAAATATAAAGCAATCAAACAGAAGAATGAAATGCAAAAATTAACCACATACACCCAATTTTGGAAAAAAAAAAAACTACTTCACAACACAGGATTCTTTTAGCCTTTGATACTAAGAAAGGAAAAGTGAAAATTGCATCTCTTGAAGCACAAGTTGCAATGCCAAAGAAAACAACAGATTACAAATAATCCACATTTTCCTTTGATGCAAAACATATTCTTCCAATTGACCAAATGGATATGCATAAGAAAACTAGTGAAATGATGTACTCTACTTTGAATAATGTGCCATGTCAACCTCCAGACTACAAGTCTCGATCAGCAACATACAAACACAATTAAAGCTGGAAAGGATTTCATCCTTGGCCAAGGTTACCAAGATCAAATGACTATAAGACTTGGTAATTAAGTTGGGCTACAATCCTAGTGATGTGAATGCAACATAAGAGATTGTAAGAAGAAATAATGTAGATATAGCAGCATTAAGGAAATATATCAAACTGCACACTACAGAAGATCGACAGACCAAAGAAGCCGAGGAGCTTGAGAAACATAAAGAAGACATGTTCAAGATAATAATTGAAAAAAATAGCCAAATCAAAGACATGGAAGTGGAAATTGAGAAACTGCTCAAGGAAAAGGAGAAAACATCACAATTGGCTATAGTCCCATTGATAGTAGTCCCCATTTAGTTGCAACAACACCAAGAGCATTTACATCAACATCAACACAAGAAAAAACCACAGATAATTGAAGTGAGTTCGTTAAAGTCATGGAAAATTTTTCCATCCAAGGGAAAGAAATTGAAAAATTAAAGACTTAGCTTAAGACCCTGCAAGAACATAAATTAAATTAGACAATTCATATGTAGCACAATTGCAGAAATCTCATAGGCTTACTCAGAAGGTTGAACAATTGGAAGATGAATTAACAATGGCACATACTTTAGAACATGAAAAAGAATGTATATGGATATAGAAGAATGAATCCATCACTGAAATATGGCCTTCAATCCAAATTATTTTTGAGCAGGAAGAATTGATAGACAGATCCAAAGAAGTAGTGAAGGAGATAAAAATAAATTTGGGGCAGAAACCCGGTGAAGTAAAAATTGTTATAAAAATATTGAATTCTAAAACCAAAGAAGAATTAGAATATCTTGGAATTCAAGATAGGACAGAAACCATCTTGGAGGTAAAAAGGATGCATACTAAAAGGAACCATACGTTGCAGCTCGAGAATAGGTGTAGCAATCTAGAATCTAAAATTCAGAGTTTCCATAAGAAGTTTCATGTGCTAAATAGGAAATTACTACCATGATTAATTGGGATGGGAGGCAAGTTGATTAGACTGAAACACTATCAAGAGAAATTATTCACTATTGCCCGAGATAAATTAAAATTTACAAGTATGAAAGGAAACATCACAAGGAAGGCTTTTATGGAGTCCCTAGAATTTTACTTATTCATCAGTCATGAGATCAACCACATGTTTTTCATCGAGCTTGCTTTCCAGAAGTATACTAATGTAGATGCAGCATATAGAAAATTGATAAATTTTTCTATCCCAAGTGAAGACCGATGTGAGAAGCTATGTGAATTGATTGGGTAAAATAGTTTCATCTCCAACAACAAGGAAACAACGCAACACTTTTTGAGGTCCAATCATCAAAAATCATCCTCAAGAATAGACTCAACAACCACATCAATTTATTATCTCCTATATTCTTGTTCTATCTTTGTAAAAGATCTTGAGATTTTCACTCAAGATATTTTTTGATATTTTTGTATAAATAATTCCAAATTCAAAATATTATGGTTGGGGTTTTTATGAATAAATAGACAGTTGAATGAAAAGTTGTTCCTTGAGCTCAAGTGGACCAATTTCAGTCATACAAAAAGATTTTCAGGATTCCCGTGTCAGAATTTTTGGTGATGTTATCTTCTCTTGTTAATGTGTTTTTTCTCTGTTAATTCATATGTTTATCTCATATGTTTTGTTCTAAGAGAAATAAGAATACGAATTTGTTTAAGTAATGTCAATTCTAGATTTTGAACAAAACTAATGTTTTCCACTGAAGTTAAACAATATAATTCTTAACTTCTCTATGTTTAATGGATCCTTAATATTTCCTTTTTAATAATATCATAAATTTTCTTATATCTAATAAGGCTGCCTATCATGCCCTATTAAATTTGTCTATCATTTTTGCAATTAATCAAAATAAAGTTTAATTGCCTCCATTTCCCAATGGCTTTCCTTCGTTGTTCAAACCAAAACAATTAAAAACCCAAACCCTGAACTTCACATCTAGCCTAAAATTCTAAAATCAACAAGTTTAAATCTGAGAAAGAGATCCCTCTCTAAAGCTGGCAGGGCTAGATCCTAGCTTCCAAAGTGGTTATGTGGTTACCTCTAGGTTTCTTTCACAACCCTAAGAAATTACAAAGCGATAACATTTTGGCAACTCCACTAGGGAGAAAAAATCTCATTTAATTCAATTTTCCATGGTGAAAATCTTTGTTTCAAGTCTAAAAGCTATTTCTAAGTTTGTGGCTAAGATATAGATATGATTTAAGGTTGTTTGGCACTCAAAATTTGTATATATATTAAATATATATAGATATATTATAGTAGATATGGCTTCTAAAAGGATATACATTAGAGAAAACCCATATCCATATCTTCTGAAAATTGTAGATAATCTTGAAAAAATAATTAGAAAGAAAAGTGCAACTGAGAGTGAATCAAGTGAAAGTCTTTTTCCAAGAGTTAACTCTCATCCTGAAAATTTTGTTACTTTAGAGGACATAGAATTTTATTTGGATTTTGAAGATACACTTTTTAGAAGTAAATATGATATCTTTGTACCTAAAATTATTGTGGATAAGGACTTTGTACCACCTTATAAGTTGGATCAGACTGAGCATGAATACCCTGAAATCCTCAAATATCTCTTCTACTACATCATCTCCTATTCCACAACCAATTTCACCTGTTAGTATTTTTCCTCTATTAATCCCTCCCAAAGGCTCTACACTGTAGTTCAATTAGTTCTATACCCAGTTCATCTACCATTCCTACCACTTCCTCTACAACACATCAAACGGTTATAACTCCCCCTTTCATACCAACTATACCCACACCCCCTAATACTACATCTTCCTCTCATAACCCATATTCCCATCATGGCTGCTCATTATGCTCCTCTTATTTTAACTGGGAAACTTAATCCCATGCCACAAGGTTATCAAACTAAGATACCTCAGTTCAATAGAACTGGCCTAATTACTGCTGAGAAATGCATAGATAGAATGAATGATTATTTTGATTTACAAGAATCTGATGAAGATGATGTTAGAATGAGGCCATTTTCCTAAAGTCTCATAGGATAAGTTTAAAAATGGTTTAAATCATTAAGAGATGCCTATATCCCAGATCTAACTAAATTTCATGAAAGTTTTCTTAGAAGGTGGGAAGTCAAGAAAAACCCTCTCTAGATCTTAGCTTACTATGAGAGTATCAAGAGAGCTCTGGGAGAATCTATCCAATATTACTGTACTAGGTTCAAGACTGTTTATAAGTCTATTCCAACTGTGATACAACCTCCTCCCGGACTAGCTTTGTTGGAGTTTCCAGATGGTGTTGACCCTGATATCGCCTACCAACTTAGGGAAAGAAACCCTTCCACCTTAGAAGAAATGCAGAGGAATGCAGTTAGTGTAGAAGAAAACTTGTTAGCAAAAAGATCTAGGTTGAAAAAATAAAGAAAATTCCAAATCAAAGAAGAACCCGCTTCTTCTTCTTCAGATGCCAAGTTGGATACCTTAGTGAAAACTATGGAGAGAATGATGAATAGAATAATATTAGCTGATAGAACTCCTCCAATAGAAAATCAATGAGCTCATCCTATTATAATACTTATTTAAGAAGAAATCCCCCACAAATTAAACAAAGAGAGCAAAGAGGCCCTTGTGTTGGTGTGTTTGGTGCATGTACGTATGAAATCACACCAACTTAAGGGGTATGGTTTTCCCTCTTAAGTTACTAGTCACAAGCAGAAAATATATGGAGTCAAGCAAGTTAGTGGAACATGCTAGAACATAAACATACTAGATAGAGAAATAACATGCATATTCAAAAAAAAAAATTAAACTAAAACAAAAACAAATAACAAAAAATCTCTAAATAGAGTCAAACAACTTTAATAATCCAAATGACGACGCTTACGTCCCCACTTATTGAGTGTTGGTAGGAAATGAGGATGAAACTTTAACCCACTTTCCAAGGGGCTCTTAGAACTTAGGGTTCTATGTCATGATGCAAGGGTGTATTTACTTCCGAGTTGCCTTGGCACAAAGTATCCCTCTCTCTACTATGGTGGACTAGAGTTGTTAGATGGCCAACAAATGAGTCCCCTCTATCTCTGCTCCAGATCAGACACTACTGGTATTTCTTGGGGAAATTTTTGCCAGCATAAAAATGTGCTCTCAAGTTGTTCATCTCTTGGTGGCCTTTTATAGGAGAATTCAAATCCTCCTTCCCTCTCTTGGTACATTGTGGATAGTGACCCAAGAGAGGAGGGTGATTCCATTGTGTGCCACATTTATTCCATTGTGTTCTCCCTTGATGTTCTAAGGAGGCTTGGGTGGCTATCCTTAGGAGGATTCAAGTGTGGAATCAATGTCCTGGAGGTGTGCCTTGTGGTCCCAGAAAGTGACTTTCGTCACTCTCAGGATTTCCCGCTTTTTGGGGAAAAAGGTGCACAAAGGCGCATTTATCAAAGGATTTTGCGCACAAATGCACTTTTGAATAGTCCTTCTTGTACGCAATTTGATTTTTCCTTAGAACTTAGAGAGTTTTAAATAATTTCGGATTCTCTAATGTCTCTCAACCCTATAAATCCTTTTGCCTAACATTAAATAATGTCACATTTTCTTGTACGATTTTCCAGTGATAACAATTTCCCACTAATGTGTGAGGTATAGGAAGAACTATATAGCAAAAATACATTATTGTTTCTTTTCTATATGATGCGTGTAGAGAGAGAGAGAGACCCACGTGTAGCTCGAAATTGGAGACACCCTGCACCGGGTCAAAGAGTGACCATGTCCTGCGGGACCCCTGTAAGCAATGGTATAATACAATATATACAAATTTTCTATGAGGCAGGCATGTCCCATGCTCATAATGCTTTGGCTAGTTAAATCTATTTGACATATACATGTTCTGTCTACATCACTAATATGGTAGTGACCTGTTGGTTGATGACGACGATGGCTGACGCCCTCAGGGGCGTTTTTTCTTTGACAATGGGTGGAATGTGGTACCCATATGTGTAAAATTGGTATGGAATATAAATGCTCATTGTACGGATGGGCACTGTTAGGGACCTTCCTATGTAAGCATAGCTAACATAGACGCTTATAAAGGCATGGGTCTTCGACAATTTTGATCAAAGTGCAATGGTTGTAAGGTACGATACCATCTTGACATGAAAGCTTGTGCTATAGTCAAATGTTAGGAGGATCAATGACATCTGTGGGCAATGATGTCTCCCATAGTAATACTCGAGGATGCCCCTTTTATGGAGAGGGGCGATCTAAGGTACCGCTTCCTTTTTGGAAAAGAGATGTTGAAGTTGACAAAAAGGAAGCCTCAACTGAATGAGTGGGTCACTAATACGGAGGATCAGGATCCTGAGTGTGATGGGTTTAACATAGGCATCACGACGAGGGGTGAATGAAACTGATGATGGGGATTAGTGGCCCAAAGTTAGAGTGTAAAAATCAGCTTGGCGAAATTCATAACTATTTTTGATGGGGAAATCCATGGAGTCGGTAGGAATTCAAGGGTGGGTATAAACTGGTTATGAATGTCATAGTGGCTATTAGCGTGGTGGTGGTATACTCTGACCAAGGGTGGTCAAGGACTGCTGCCATGGAGAAAAAATGAATGAGTGGGTGGGGGACATAGTGCACCATTTGCGGTCTTTGTACACTTACCAAAAGAATAAAATAATGGGGTTTGGTTTGTACAAAACACAGAGATGGGTGCCCCAAAACATGAAAGTGCTTGCTCACTAATGATGTGAAGAAGGTGTTTTGCTGAGGGTGGGGGCCCCATTGGTTGATATCATGTGTGAGGTTGATGAAGCAGATGAAAAAGTATCACAGATGGGATTATGCTGATGGAGGTATGGTGGGCCAAATGCGAGGTGCGGTATTGCACTTTTTATCTCCTTGTACAACTTGGTTGTCCAGAAAAGGGGTTTTAAATGCTAAAAATTGACCTTATGCATGGTGAGTGAATGGGCATGAGGTGCTTCCTGGACTATAGTGGTATGGCCATGGCGTCACTATTTTTGTGATATATGGTCTACTTTGGGTGACGAGCGCCATGGAGGGGAGGATCTACCAACCAATGAGAATGCTTATCATGTGCAAGGTGAGGTGATGATAAACAGGGTCGGATGGGTGGAACCTATGGTTAATTTCTGATGGAGAAATGATGTTAGGATATGCAGAGTTTTCTGGGACTCTATCATGCTGGGTGTAGAATGACATTTTCTTTGGAACTTTCAATGGGTGGAGTTGTGGATGGTTTGCGTGCTACCTACAAAAACAACTACCTCAAGTGAAATAGTCTTCTTTATCAAATATTATTGAAAGGCATGTGTGTTTTTTTTTAAAGAAGATGAGAGAGGGTGTACCTGTCGACGCTGAAAATTTATTTTTTCAGGGGTGCGAATGTGTGGCATCTCCTTTGTACGTTATGGAGTGCTGATCACAGTTCTATTTTCAGTCCAGAGATCTGACCTTCTGAGCTCTCATTATGGTCCTCCAAATTTTTTGAAAATACCGATATATAGGTGAATATGGCCCTAATTCAATTCATTTGTGTTTTTTGAGTGTTTGAGAGGTGAGAGGCTTCTGCAGAGCAATTATTGCCATTGCAGTCAACCTGAGAACCAACGATTATTGATATCATGCCCAGGTAACCTCCATGACGTCCTGCACTTTAATTTTTTTAGTCTGAGGGTGATGGGGTCCCTACAAAACTGGTTTGTATGGATTTGCAGCCAGTTTTACCCTGGATTGCATGGGTGATCAGGGTAAGAACACACCTTCTGTGCACAAAATTATGGTTTTACGCACCTTATGCGCACTTTTATCAGACTTGGGTGCACCTGTGAGAAATACAGGTGTGCCTTCCACGCGCATGTCTAAGGGATAGGCGCGCAAAAGGCCAAGGGAATTTTTGTCCAATTTTTTGGACATTTTTCCTATTTTTTGATGTTTTTATGTTGATGATGTGCTTTTGTTTGGTTGACAGGATGTTGTGGAGGGAGCAGGATTGAACCGAGCTCCATACTGCTTTAGCCTCAGATGGTCAGGCATGCCAACATTTGGCATAATGGGGTCTCCTAAAGTTTGCGAAGAATGACTTTCTTCGATCACAGGACCAACTTCTGCGTTACCTGATCGAGCATTGGAACAGGCAGTGCAATGTGTTTGTGCTACGTAGGTGTGACCTGCTATCTATCCTGAGACAGATATATACTTTGTGACTAGGCTACTACCTCAGGGTGAGGCATTGCAGTATCTACTCCCTTCTGGTAGGGTGGATTTCGAGCGGTTTTGGATGTGTCACTGTGGCCTGGTGCCCCTTACGGAGAGGTGCATATCCATTTCCTTGGTGAAAAACTTGGCTGAGAGGCACGCTTTGGCAGCTATCGTGTGACTCGCAGGGTCTTCAGCTCCACATCAGGCATCAGGCATGCAGGTTGGAGTCTTACACCAGCAGATGGCCACACACTTTTTCTATTTTTCCCATTTCTATTATGATAGGATGGTGGCACAACTTTTCAAGATTTGGGATGGATCGAAGCTATTTGTGTATGCTAGTATTTTTTGTAGCATCATGTATGACTGGGTGGTGTTGCTGAGACCGGTGGTGGCAGTGCCTACTAGGGGGCCACGAGTGCCTCGCATGAGGAGGTGGGCTCCTGTGATGCCGCGAGGAGGTGGGGGTAGGGTGGGGCATTACTAGAATGTCACGACAAAGACCTGGTTTGAGGCCAACCCCTAGATGTCTCTTCCATTCCCATATGCAGGGACGGACTTTCAGGGGGATCTCGAGATGGGTCTCCCTCCTGGCTATGCTTGTGGGCCATCAGGTATGTTTATTGTGTTTTCTGTGTTCATTTGAGTATTTATGTTTATATGTGTTTTTATGGTGACACTGACATAGTTTTGGTTACTCTTGCATATGTTGGCAAGGTTAGTTACCCTGTGGCTTGATTGGTTGGCCAGAGTCCTCTTAGGAGACCTTAGGGAGCTCATGAAGGGCTGGGAGGAGGTCCTGCACAACCTCAGGGTGGGGGACTTAGTGGTGAGGCTGACCCATTGGGGGAGGGTAGCAGCTTGGCTGCTGCCGAAGCTGTAGCTGAGCGAGCTCATGCCAATGCATCGAAGGCTTATGATGGTGCGACGAAGGCTCATGCTACTGAGCTGACCATGCGGGTGTTAGTTCTGGAGGATACCTCAGATCGAGCAGACTTCTCTAACCAGGGGATGCCATCTCGAGGATTTTTATATGATCTTAAGGAGGTGTGGCCGGAGACCTTGATGACCCGGGAGAGGGACTATTGGATATTTTTATGTCAAGTGGTAGTCTCAGTGTCGACGGAGGCTCCAGTAGTGGTACCGGGAGTGGCAATGGGTCCAGGTGCCCGACTTGGGGGAGCACCACCCTAGATTCATTTTTGTACACGGGGAAAGCACCCATTATGAGGATGCTTCCCCTATTTTTGACAACTTATTTGTGTATCTTTTTAGGCTAACTAATGGATCAGAGACACTATTTTTGTACTTGAAAGATACATTTGATATATATATGAGAGATATTTTTTGTGGCTCTACATGGTGTGCCCCTTGTTTCTGCTTATGGATTATGTTATGTTGATGGATGTCTATGTTTTTTTTTTTAATGTATGATGGTATATTCGAGATGCATTCCAGTTTAGAATATTGTTAGCTATGCGATCATTAATTTGGTTTTGACTCCTAGGTACATGTGTGAATGTAATGTAGTAAAATTGTATGCTTAATATTTTTGCACACAAATATTTTCTAAATAGATGTGAATCTCATATCTCAAATGTTTGGTTTAAGCACGATATTGATAGTTTGGAATCAAGGTAGATATGTATATGGCGTATGCCCTAATGGAGGACGTTGAACATAAGTCCGATAACGGCATCATATCCTGCCTGATTGTTTGTTGTTGAACCGATGCACAGTCCATTGGTGCAGAGTGGTGATCGATTAGGGTGATAGATGACCCAGGTGGCTGCTGCTAAATTTGAGACCATCGTGATGCTCCATCAGTGAATCCGAAGTAAGGTTCAGGTTGGTAATCCATTATGAAACTCAGGCGTGTTTTGTAAAAAGTCTTTTGGTCAAATATTTAAAACGGTTGGGTTTTTGCACATTGACTCTAGGGTAGGGCCTGCATGGCCCTTATGGATAGAATTTATTGAGGTAAAGGTCATTGATGGGGTTGCTGAGGTATGTCTTTTCTGGTTCCGTCAAGATGTATGCCCCCTTGAGGAGGCAATTTTTTACAAGGTAGGGTCCTTTCCACAAGGTTTTGAACTTTCCTGGTCCTAGGGCTTCTTTTGCAACATCATAGCGGAGGACTAGTTCTCCCTTTGTGAATGAGAGAGGGTTGATGTGGTGGTTGAATGATGCTTTTAACCATTTCTTGTGGGCCTCGTTATGTTGAAGCGATTGTCGTTGGATTTCGTTGACGAGCTCTAGTTGTACTAGATGTTGTTCTAGAGGTTTGGTATCATCGAGGAGTTTGATGGTGGCATGTAAATTCGGGATCTCGTGTTCTAGGGGAATCACAGATTTTCCTGTATACTAAGTGGAAGGGAATGATCCTAGTGAACGTCTTCATAGCCGTGCAGTATGCCCACATGGTGGAGAAGAGCATATGGTGCCATTTTTTTTTATGGTTATTCACCATGCGTTGTAACATTGTTTTGAGGACTTTGTTTATAGATTCTACCTGTCCGTTGGAATGGGGGTAGTATGGTGAAGGTAATTCATGGGTGAATCTGAGGTGGTCAGAAAGTTCCTCGAAAAATTCATTCTCGAAGTGTTTCCCATGGTCGAATACCAACTCTTTGGGAACGCTGAACTAGGTGATCACGTGGTTAAATAGAAATCGAGTTGTGGTTTCTGCGGTATTGTCGTATGTGGGCATGGTCTCTGCCCACTTGGTGAAATAACCAACAACCACTATGATGTTTTTATGATTTATAGATGATGCGGGGTCTTAAGTCATGAAGTCAATTTCCCATTTAGAAAAGGGGTCATCGACGATGATAGGGTGCAGAGGAGCGGGAGGGGCTATTGCCTTATGACCAAAGCGCTGGCATCGATCACATATCTTCACTGCTGTAATGCAACCGCGAAATAGGGCAGGAAAAAAATATCCTGCCCATAGGAAATTTTTGGCGATGGCCATTCCAGATAGGTGGTCGTTTCAAGCACCTCTGTGGCAGTCATTGAGGGCTTATTCCGCTTGGTCGTGAGTGAGGCATTGACATAAAATGGTGTCGATGCCCCATTGGTACAAGACATCTCCCATGAGGAGATATTGGGGGGCATGTTGGCGTATGCACCGATGGTCATCTCGAGTGAGATGAGGTCTGAAATTTTGAGTTCGTAGGAAGAGGACAATGTCTCTGTACCAAGGGTCATTAGTTGCTACGAAGAAGAGATAATCGTCTGGTAGTGAATCTTTTACTGGTGATCCCTTGGTATCCCTTGGGAGGTCCATAATGAACTTGCTAAGATAAGCGCCTTTTTCTCTTAGGGGAGTGAAACTCTAAGTCGTATTCTTGGATAATGACTATCCAACGTGCATACGTATGGTTCATTACGTGGCGTGTGAACAAGTATTTGATGGGATTAATATCTGCGATAATCGTAGTGGTTTTTACGATGATGTAGTGACGAAGCTTTTGGACTTCATGTATTAATGCTAGGGAAGTATTTTCTTTAGGCTCATATCTTAATGCTCGACCCGATAATGTTTTACTGACGTAATAAATTACATGCTCCTTCCCATCTGGGCTTTCTTGGATCAAAACTCCGACCAAGGTGGACTTGGAAGCTGATAGATATAGTATGTAATCCTTGTTATAGTTTGGGGGACTGATGAGTGGTGCTAAAGATAATGTTTCTTTCATCGAATCAAACTCTTGTTGGGTGTGGTCATCCCATTTGAATGGGATGTCCTGGCAAAGGAGGCACAGGAACCCTTGAGCGCAAGTGGCATAATCCGGGATGAAGCATCTCAAAAAATTGGCTTTCTTGTGCAGGATTTGTAGTTGCTTGAGGGTTTGAGGTGGAGGTACCTCTTTGATAGCTTGGAAATTGAAGGGGTCCACACAAATCCCTTGCTGGGACACAATAAAACCTAAGATTTTTCCTACACTAACACAAAAGACACACTTGAGGGGGTTCAGGCATAGGTTGTATTGACGGCATCATTGGAATGCCAATCGCAGATCCTCAAGATGGTCTAAGCACTTCTTGGAGCAGACGGTCAAGTCCTCCAAGTAGGCGAGGATAAGGTGTGCCAAGTCATGAAATATATAGTTCATGGCCCTTTGGAAGGTGGATCCAGTGTTTTTTAGGCCAAATGGAATTACCTTGTATGCGAATGTGCCCCAGGGGGTGGTGAATGCAGTTTTGTACTAGTCTGTATGGTAGATTTGAATTTGGTTGTACCCAGAGAAACCATCCATAAAGGAGAGAGCCTCGTGCCCCACATAAGCATCGATGACTTGGTCTATGAATGGGGTGGGATAATTGTCCTTAGGACAAGCTTTGTTCAAATTATGAAAGTCGGTGCAAATGTGTATGGTGCCATGTTTTTTCATGACGGGAACATGGTTGGAAACCCAAGATGTGTAAGCGATGGGGTAGATAAGCCCGACTTTGTGAAGCTTATCGATTTCTTTTTTTATTTCTTCTGCCTTTGATGGGTGCAAATAATGTTGTTTCTAGCACACTAGAGGTACGTCAGGCCAAGTGTCAATATGGTGCTCTACAATAGTGGGACTAAGCCCGGGAATTTATGAGTAGTCCCACGTGAATATATCTCGATAATCTTTTAGCAATTGGGAATAAGAGGCTATTTCTTCTGGAAAGCATGCTGCCCCCAGTGAGATTTATTCAAGCTTTGCAGGATTTTGGGATATGTTCACCTTGACGGTAGGTGAGATGTTTCACATATTTCCTTCCTCGAACGCATCGGGCACCGAGATGGGATTTTTGAACCAATCGACTTTTCATGATGGGAGGAGATCTTTTGATTTGATCACATAGATCTCTTGTTCTTTTGTCTTGTCAGGACTGAATGTGTGCTTGGGGAGAAAAAGTGAACAATGATGCATTGCATCCCATGGATAATCTGGCTCCATCATTCCCTCAAGCATGTCCTCATCCAAATGAAATAGGCATCCTAAGGGGGATTGATCCTGCGCAAGATTATGCTAAATAGGTTCAATCCTTACGGAGCTAGTTGTGAGACAAAAGAAGGATTCCATCGTCGATGTGGTGGAAACAAATGTGGTTGACAGAGTGTAGACAGATTGGGTCTGCACTGTCATAGGTATAACAACTACTCTCGTAGTTGTAGTTGAATCGAAACCTATGGCAGATGAGCAGACATGTCATGTCATAGTTCTGATACATGATGATATGAATCGTATATGGTGTATCATGTCGTCGATGTTTGGTGGGGGAAGAATCTCTGTGATGGGAGTTAGTGCAAGGTTGGGTCCCCCATTCGGATGGTCAATTTCATGATGGTGGAAATTGTGCCTGGTGCAGAGGTTTCTAAATTTTTCCATTAGCGGGCATGCCTATGGTTCGTGGTTCTGGCCAGTGCATATGGTGTGTGGTACCATTGTGCCAACTGAGTATATTGTGTGAGAATAAACACTACTCGTCATCCTAGATGTGGACGCTTGGAAAGGATCTGTAGTAGAAGATGAGGTCTTTTTCTTCCATTTCCGTGTCATTGGCTTGGGCGTGTCTAAATCTTTTGGGGAGTGTAGACTTAACGCTGCTCTTGCCACTCTGAGCTTGGGGAGATGCTCACATTTAATTGTATGATGAAAGTGTGAAAAAATCCCGCAATAAGTATGCATGATTTTCTCTTGGTTAGAGAGAAGTTTCTGTGGCAGAGAAGAGACTGTGCAAAAACTGTTTGCGAGGGGCTTCAGTTATTTTCACTTATTGACCTGGTGGTCAATTAGGTCACATAGTCTGCACGTTATCATAGATTGGGCCTGGGTCATGCTCGGTTGGTGTGCTATCCCATTTTTTCCATCACGTTGATGTGGGTGTGGGGTTGTTGTCCTGGGGTGATGTATTTTTTATGTCGTTTGAGAATATCCCATTTCTTATCTATTGTATGAATGATATCAATGAGAGGACGAAATTGCAAGATATAGGTAAAACGTTGTCCATAATGATTGCACTAACATACTGAGAAAAATAGCCTAGATATGGGGGTTTTGTCATGCTCAGTTTGTGGTCTGGTGGGGTACCAGCGTCGTAACACTGCTAAATCAGGGCAAGTGTTGACCACATGATTGAGCATTTTGCATAATGCACATGTTGGTCTTCTCTATAGAGAGCGGTTGAGGGTAACCAAGGGTTCCCTGATTGGTCGCTTTTTAACTAACAGGAAGAGGATGGATCTGCTCATCACATATTCTTGGGTTGTCAAACTATTCATGGATTCCGATTCTATGCCATCTTCTTGGGAGAGGTGGACTATAGCTAAGTGCATTCAAGCTAGTGTTGCACAAAATCTAGGTATGTAGTGAACATCGCACTGGGTGATTTTCACCACATATCTCAAATGAATATTGGATGTCCATGTTATTACGATACACTATATGAATGGGATACCATCGCTGGAACATTTCCAGATATGGGAAATCAATGATGAAATGATCGAGCTCATCGCAGAGTACACAACTCTTGATGTGAGGAGGGGGGATGAATGGGAGTCTTTCTGGTGACTATCGTTCCTCCTGCAAGTACAATATGGTACGAGGGTTATCTCCAGATGATTGGGTGGAGGGATCCTCTTGATATGATCATTTTATGGAGTGTAAGGCATTCCTATATCATGGGATTTTTAGGCAATGATGGGTATAGTGCCCATAATTGTTGTAGATAGCGCATGCAAGATTGGTACACAATGCTTTGCCTTTTCCTTTGGGGGCAAGTTCCTTTTTACAGGAACGTGGTGTTGTGATGTCAGCCTCAGAGCCAAGGAGCAATTTTAGTTCATCCAACTCTGGGAAGATATGAATAGGGTGACCTACGATGTCACATATGGCGCAACCGCGTGATTCCTTTTATATGGCAGGAGTCTCCACCCTCTTTCCTCTCTCGATTTTCTTAGCCGTAATCATCGGTTTTGCAAAGGGAATTTCCTTTTCTGGGATGTTTTTGAAAGTTTCCTTTATGGGTGGGGCTGCCTTGGGACTGAGGGGCTTTAACCTTGTGGCAGTGATGTGTGTGGCTCCTATCCTAGTAGGGGGAATTAGGTACCAAACTGGTATTGCAAAAGATATGTTTGGTAACACCATTGTTGCCAAAACTTGCTGTGATATGAAACCAGCTATGTGGTGGAGGAAAGGGGTTTGGGAAGCAGCGTAGGCTAGAGAGGTTGCCTTATCCAAGTACTCCGTGTCATTACTGCTTGTGCCCATGTCTTGAGTAGCTTCAGTGCTTGATGTGGACATCATGCACACCAGAGCCCTTGTGATAGCAGGTGATGACTCAGGTATAATAGGGGGATCTCCTAAGAATGATCCTAGGATGGATGACAGTTTGAACTGGTCGGGGCCATATTCTTAATACCATGAAAATTCCTCCACAGATGTATCTACATAGGGTAGAATGACATTGGTGTCTTTTAGGGGCTGCTTTTTTCTATGCGTCAATTGGTCGACAGTAATTATGCGGTCCTCAAGGGGGAACATCATAGTTTAGAAGATGGAGGAGGCTATAGCTGACATGGAATACATATAACTCTGACCAAGGATTATATTATAGTCCAAGTGGGCATCAAATACTTCAATTTCTATAAGGACTGTCTTTCTGGCTAAGCAGGCTGGGAAATTTTGATAGAGACTGAAGGGGGTTGAAGGGCGACCATCATATGCTCTAAGCGTGATGTCTAATGGCTTTAGCTCGAGAGACCCTAACTTTTTCCAAAAGTTCTTGGATATGATGCATATGGATGCACCCTCTTCAATGACACATAGATGAATGGTAATGTTTTGGACCGATACTGATATCTGAAAGGCGACCGTTGAAGGAAGCCTAGGGGTGGCTTTGTATAAATCAAAAGCCATTAGGCAAGTATCGGCAGGGTCGATAGCTCCTAACAAAGAAATCAAGGCTTTCTGTTGCTTTGGGCATGACTGTAATTCTTCCAAACTTGACATGGCAGTGGGATATTGAGCTAGATCAACCACAATGCTATAGTTATGGGCTGCTTTGGAACAATTTTCTCCTCGCCTAGTTGGTCCTTTGGCCATCTTGGATAAGGGTTCAATAGGAATGTTTGGTATGGTCAAAGGTGCTATTACTGCACTGGTACTAGCCCCTGATGTGTTGGTGTCTATTAGGGCGTCGTCGTTTCGATTCCGTGTTTGAAAAAAAAATTCTTCTCTAGTCATGTAGATTTCATGGTTGTTCTTTCGAGAGTTGTCAGGATTTTGTTGTTGTGTGCTAACTGCCCTTGATGAGGGAAAGGTTCTTACATGACGAATGTCTATTGGGAAGATCCCCCTTGTCCACGGTTACTCTGTAGCTTCTTCAGCTCAAGGAGGTCGGGACAGTGGTGAGTGTAGTGGCCGTACTCACCACAAATTGAACAAGAGTGTTTTGTTTGAAGAGGTGGCCTTTTGTTCTGCCTTTGGGAGTTGCTTGGCTCCTGGTTTTGATTTCGGTTGGAGTTGCCTCCAACCTGAGATCATGGAGGGCGTTGTTGATTGTTTCATCCTTGCCCTAAATTTCCTTTAGTCTTGTTTTTTCCTATTTTCTTAACCACATTAGGAGGATAGTTCTCCTAGTTATATGGTTGGTGCAGTTGGTTTTTGGAAGGTTGCACAAAGTTCACCTGTGCATTATTTTGCATGGGAGGGTCTTGTGCTGGGGACTGAGCATAATGTGGTCCCTAGTTTTTAAATGGATCTTGGGGGGGATATCTTCTGTCAACATGTCTATCTGCATACTGGGTCCCATGAGCTGGAGGATAGGGTCCTTCGTGCTGACGGTGATACGATGACACCCTACTGGTCAAATTTTGTAGAGGCATGTGATGACTTTGGTAGCCAGTTTGTGGTACTTGCTGGGTAGAATCATATGTGTAACTGGGGTTTTGAACACTTTTTCCTAGGTAACTTTGGGTCAATGACCCAATTAAACCATCTGCAGAGTTCGACATGCTTAGCAATTCTTTGTAAGTTTGCAGGTGCGGGGCATTGGACAGGATATTTTAAATATACCTTGACTACGTATAGATTGGATCGAGCTGTTGGGCCTTATTTATGGTGTCCTCTTCGAATATGGGTTTTTTTTGCGCCACATCCTTTGAAATATATGCGGTGATAGTTTTCAAGAACAGGTCTAAAAGAACTCGATCATCGAGTTTGGCTTTGCACAAAATACGACACCGTCGCCAATGGTGGAGACGCTCCGAGATATGGACAGCAAGGGTTTGCCTAAAGTGGGTCAGTAACTCCATTTCAGAATCGTGGTGGATGGGTAACTGAAAATAGGTCAAGAACACAGTGGTGAGGGTGCTAAAGTTTACATGTGTAGTAGAGGGTTGCTCCAGATACCATTTCCCTGCTACTCCGGTTAGAGTGCATTGAAATAGCCTCAGTCAAATAGTATCATCAACGATGTTGTTCGACGAACACCATAGGTGGAAAGTCATAACATGATTTACGGGGTCTTCTGCTTGCTTCCCTTCAAATTTTGGAATGTTTGATGGCAGCGTCGTGGCCATGTGAGGCCATATGGGGTTGTGAGAAATGGGTTTTTTCATAAACTTGGTTAAAGTTGGTAGATTCAACAAAGCTAGAAAAGGTGACTGCGAGGTTGTATCCATTTCCACTTGTGAAAAAAAAATGCTTTAGTTAATAATAGGGTTTTTCTGCGACGTACCCTATTGTGTGTTCGACTGGATTCTCGAATGGGTAGCACTCCTCTACCCTCTAGGGGTTGTGGGAGGAGTGGTGTGTGGTGTGGCATTGGGAGACCGACCAAGGTTCCCAACTAAAGATGCCCCAATAAAGGATGAATCAATAATGGTCGTAGTGTTCCATCTTTGATGCCTAAATGGAAAAAGATCTGGAACCCTTCCCGGTAATGGGGGAAGGTTCAAAAGATGTCTAAATCGATGAGGTCTTGTTGGGTCCATTCTAGCATCGACTAGGTATGGATTTGGAAATATTTGAGAGGATAGAGATTATAATCAAAGTAAAATTTCGATTGCATACATAAAAGAAAGCGAAAATAAAATAAATTTTCCCTTTAGATTATGCCTATGTGATCAGTCAATAAAAAAATATGGTTTTTTGTTTGTTTGCATATGATACTAAAATCCTAGAAGACCTAATCATCCTCACACACTCAGATGTAACTGGGCCTTGAGAAGGTATCTTGTGAGTGCTGGCACAACATCCCGTAAGAGCTGGCGATGCCCCCAGCCAGCCGAAGAAAATCCACCAAGGTTAAGGTAGAGGATCTAGTGCTTGCCTGTACCATCCCCTATAGGGAAAGGATGCCCTAATTTTGGCCACTAAGTACCACCATCCTACGTGAGCATTTGAGTCTTGGGCTTCTTGGTATTTCAACTAATAGTACCGACTATCAACCGAGTTAGGTAGCCCCAACTGATATCGCATGCACTACGCCGAAGCCTAACCCCCTCTGAATTGGGTCTCTTCCGTGCTCGGGTTTTATTTTCTGAGGGCTGACAGGTGGATTTGAAAGCTCCTTAAATAGTCAACTTCTATGTTTCAAGATGAAGAATGATCAAGGAGGCTTATTGGATGCCTACCCCCTTGATCCTAACTTAGACTATAAATTCTTTTGTGGCCCCTATGGGGATAATTTAGTGAGTTTTGTTAAGTTAGTTTTTGGTGTCTTCTCTTTTCTTAGTGTGTGGATGTGTGTGAGGAAAAGTGAACAAGCACATAGTTGAACGTGTGGATATGCAATGATCCTTTTCAAAATCCCCTATTTAAACTATGTTCTATTGTTCCTTGCTCAAAAGAAAAACATGTGTATATATGGGTCGCTTTCAATTTTTCGTAGTTAATATATGTGATCAAGTATAGGGAGATGGTGAGTTGTGAGTAGAGAGTGTTCATATGCTTGCCTAGGATCACCGATGGGTGTAGAGGCAACCGAGATTACTTGCTCTTCTATTGACAATTCAATCCTGGTCCCGAAATCCTAGTGCAAAAATTGAACTAAACTAATGACTTTTACAATAGAAAAAAAACTAGTTGAGCATTCATGGACTTGGGCCACTTACTTTGGCCAATTATCTATGTGTTTTGGTACCTAAATTTGCAAAACGATAATTTTTTTTTCGGAATGTAAGTTAAGTTTCCCCCTACTTAAACTATGTGTGTGACTTTACAAAAATCAACTTCAAATAAAACTAACACCAAGCCTATCAAAATTAGTCAAGAGTGAGTTTTAGCAAGCTGTGGGGGACCTCAACCTATGTTGGAAGATGTATTATGGGCTACCAAGCACATTTACAAGTAGGAAAAGATGGAAATTTTGGAGAAATTTCTCATTATTTTTTTTGCGCGCAAAAGGCTGAAACAGGCGTGATTTCTGCGCACAGGTCTGCTTTGAACGCTTGCCTTGGGGCACACATGTCTGTGAGAAATGCGTGCAAACTCCTGCAATGTAATTTTTTGGATCTCTGCTACTTTATTCTATCACTTGGGATGAAATAGGGAATGAAGGAGAGAAAAGGGGGCAATGCCAGCCCAAATCCACAACAAAGATGGAGGTCTCTATAAAAGAGCACAACCACATAAACTTGGAAATAAAAGTTAGTGGAGTTGCCAATCTTGTCTTAGTGTGTTTTTTGCACGTATGTATGAACTCACACCAACTTAAGGGGTGTGGTTTTCCCTCTGAAGTTATTGGTCACAGGCAGAAAATATATGGAGTCAAGCAAGTTAGTGGAACATGCTTGAACATAAACATACTAGATAGAGAAATAGCATGCATATTCAAACATAAAAATTAAACTAAAACTAAAAAAAATAACACAAAAACTGTTAATAGATTCAAACAACTTCAATAATCCAAACAATGATGCTTACGTCCCCTATTATTGAGTGCTGGTAGGAAATGAGGATGAAACTTTAACCCACTTTCCAAGGGGCCCTTAGAACTTGGGGTTCTAAGTCCCGATGCAAGGATGTCTTTACTTCTGAGTTGCCTTGGTGAAAAGTCTCCCTCTCTCTACTATGGTGGACTGGAGTTGTTGGATGACCAATAACTGAGTCCCCTCTATCTCTGCTCCGGATTACACAGTTCTGGTATTTCTTGGGGAAATTCTAGCCAGCATAAAAATGTCCTCTCAAGTTTTTCATCTCTTGGTGGCCTTTATAGGAGAATTCAAATCCTCCTTCCCTCTTAGTACATTGTGGATAGTGACCCAAGAGAGGAGGGTGATTCCATTATGTGCCACATTTATTCCATTGTGTGCTCCCTTGATGTCCCAAGGAGGCTTGGGTGCATGTCCTTAGGCGGCTTCAAGTGTGCAATAAATGTCCTGGAGTGTGTCTTGTGGTCCCAGAAAGTGACTTTTTCCACTCTCAGGATTTCACGCTTTTTTGGGAAAAAGGCGTGCAAGGGCGTGTTTATCGAAGGATTTTGCGCACAAATGCACTTTTGATTAGTCCTTCTTGTACACAATTTTATTTTTCCTCAAACCTTAGATATTTTTAAATACCTTTAGGTTCTCTAATGTCTCTCAGCCCTATAAATCCTTCTGCCTGACATTAAATAATGTCACCTTTTCTTGTACGATTTTCCAATGATAACAACCCTGCTGATTAACAAAAAATTAGGCCTTCATTTCAAGAAAACTATGCTAACGAAGAAAATGAATTAATAAAGGAACCTGAAGGCAATCAGATCAATTTATTTGGAATAAATGAGATAGATCAAATCTTCTTGAGCAAAGAATAAGAATATTAGTTTTTGTTATCACAACCAAAGAAAGACCCTTTAGAATCAAAAGAATACAAATAAGGATATCAAAATGGCATGATGGAGTTACACAAACAATATAAATTAGGGAGAAAGACAGGTGTTGAAAATTCCCCTAAAAAAACTATATACTTCCTCAACCAGTCAAACAAAACAAAGTCTCAAAAAGAAATCTTTGAAAAACTAGATACTCCTTCGACTAGTCGAACAAAAGTTGGCCCTCAAAAGGAAAGGCCTAAGAAACCAGATGAAAATGTCAAAGAAGTTGACAAATCAAAAAAATCGTTTTGCATTGAAACTGAATTGGCCAAAGTAAAAATTCTCATTCCTCTCACTAAATTGGTGACTAAATATGTTTATAAGACTCAAGTCATGAAAGATTTCAAGATAGCAGAAAGGACATACAAAGTTAATTTAAACGACAACCATCTTGAATTTTTGTTTGAACCCGAGGTCGAAGGCAAATCCTAGGATGTAAGTGTTCCAATTTTTTACATTTGCTTAAATATTCATGAAAAAATATTACACATCTCAATGCTCGATTCTGGTGCTTTCCATAACTTAATGCTATAGCTATCATGGAAAAACGAGGACTAGACATCACAAGAATTTATAAAGACTTATATTCTTGTGATTCTACAAAAGTGAGATGTCTAGGGCCGATTAGAGATCAGTGTGTCAATTTAGTTCAAATACCGGCCAAGAGTCTATTCATGGATATTGTAGTAGTAGACATAACCCCCAAGTATGGAATGCTACTATCAAGATCATGGGGTGCAAAGTTACAGGGTAATTTGAAAATGGATATGACCTATGCTGCCATTCCTGTCTTTGGTCAGAAAATAAAGTTGTACATAGAAAATTTAATGAAATACATAGTCAATAGCCAAGATAAGCAAAACAACTACCCCCTGTACTCTATACACTATGATTTGGATTCCTTCATTATGTACAATGAAAAACCAATGGAAGAGGAAGTATCACAACAAGAGATTGAACTGAAGAAAATAGACCAAATAACTGAAACTGAAAAACAAGATGTAGAGAAAGAATCTCTTTGGAATATGGATTTTTATGGGGTTGTATGTAAATATGATGCGGGATTTGGTGTTTTTATCATTAACTCATCAACCAATATGTCCAAGGGACATGGCAATAAACTAAATTTTTAGTGCACCAATAACGTAGCAGAGTATGAAGCTTTGATCTTAGGGCTGAAAATTTTAAAGAGAGGAGAAAAAATGATTTATGTGCATGGGGATTTTGATTTAATTATCAAAAAAATTAAGAGCAATTATTTTACTAAACATTTAAATTGGGTATTTCTATCGAAACTATCTAGGGAAGTAGGCGTTAATAGTATAATTCCTTGTCTTTCCGGGCCAATGAATCTCGATAGGAAGGCTTGCTTCTTGTTAAAGAAGGCCAGTTGAATCTGTAATCACATGGTGTTCAATCTTAATTGTATTGTGAATATAGAAGAACTGTAATGAATGGTAATCATACCAGGAATTGAACCTGTTCATGAAATCTCCTAGATTGAGAGCCTATAAGAATGCAGTTTTAGAATTTTTGCAATGTTTCACTGAATATTATATTTTTGTTATCACTAGAAGCCAGAAAATTTTAGCTGATGCCTTGGTTGTTTTAGCCAATACTTGTAAAATTACTTTTAACCCCAATAGGAAATATGTGGTGTAATTCAAACATAGGCTAGATATCCCTGACAATGTAAGATAATGACAAGTTTTCAGAAATGATGAGAAAATTGAAATTTTTTTACAGATGAAATATGAATTTGACTATGTAAATATTAACATAGACAATCATAGTGATAATAATGTAAATAGGAAAAATATAGAAATAGAACTAAAGGAAACTAATGATAACCAAGAAGAGATAGAAGTTCTACAATTGAAAAAAAATGTGCTACCAAGAGGATTGGTACCATTGGAAGACCTTTTTGATTTCAATGATGTGGAAAAAAACAAAAAATTGAACCTGTGGTTGATAATGTAGAAGAGTGTAACATTAAAACACAAGAAAGTACGAAAATTGTAAAACTGTCTAAATGCTTGCCTCATAAAGAAAAGAGGAAATACATTGAACTTTTTAAGGAATTATCTAATGTGTTTACATGGAGTTATGAGGACTTAAGATCTTATGATACTTCTATCACTATGCACACCATCCCCATCAAAGACTACCAAAGTCCATTTAAGAAAAAACTAAGAAGATTAAATCCAGTATTACTACCTCTGATTCAGAAAGAAGTGAAGAAACTCTATGATGCCAAAATCATAATACCATTAAGGTTCTCAAAATATGCTTCTAACCTAGTGCTGACCAAGAAGAAAATAGGTGAAATTAGACTGTGTAGACTTTAGGAATTTGAACAAAAGTCTCACTAACAGACAAATATTCACTCGCTAAATGGATCATATATTACAAAAGGTAGTTGGTTCCAATAGAATCTCCTTGTTAGATTGATTTACAAGTTACAACCAAGTTCTAGTCCATCCCGATGACCAACATAAAACAACATTTACTACACCATGGGGGAATTTTATGTATGTAAAAATTCCTTTTGTCCTTATGAATGTTCAGGCCACTTTCCAAAGGGAAATGTACATAGCATTTTCTGATGAAATTGATAGGTTCAATGTAATATTCATAGATGATACCACTGTATTTTAAAAAATAGACGAAGAACACTTATTACATTTGAGAAATGTTTTTGAAAAGTGCATGAAATTTGACATTTCTTTAAACTATAAGAAAAATATTTTTGGTTTAGAGGAGGGAAAACTTCTAGGTCATATCATTTCCAAAGAAGGCATTAGAATTCATCCCAGCAGAGTTGAGGCCATACTCAAAATTGATTCTCCTAGAAACAAGAAAGAAGTTGAATCCTTCATAGGCTGAATAAATTTTCTTAGGAGATTTATTCCTAATTTGGCTAAAATATGAAGATCAATTACAAACATAATGAAAAGAGATATTGAAATAAGATGGAGTATTGAAGCCAAGAAATCCTTTAGTGAATTAAAATTAGATTTAATTATTGCCCCTGTTTTGTTAAGCCCTAACTTTACTAAATATTTTTATGATTTTTTCTTTTGCTTCTGAGCATACTATTGTAGCTATATTATTAAAAAAAAGTGAGGGACATGAACAAACAATAGCCTTTTTAAGCATAGCTTTGAGAGATGCATCACTAAATTACAACATCATGCAGAAACAAGTGTTTGATTTGCTAAAAGAATTAAAGGAATTTAGAGTTTACATCTTACATTTTTATAACATTTCATTTGTCCCAAATGCCATGGTAAAGGATATTCTCACACAAACAAAACTAGATGGCAGCAGAGGGAAATCGATTTATTTCATCCTAGAATATGACATAGAGATAAGACTAACTAAGCTCATCAAGGGTCAACGAAACTAATCGCAGCGTCCAATTTTCATGCCCTTGATATAAATTTTGTTGTTGCACTTGATGAACATGAAGAGATGATGACTCCATAAGTATAAAAATCATTTTCCACCTCACCATGGTATGTAGACATCATTTTTTCACTACAGAATTTACGATCTCCTCCTCTTTTAACAAAGACTAAAGCTAGATTCCTTAAATTGAAATCCATGAAATTCTATATTTTACATTAGAGTTTATGTTGGAAATATGTTGGAGGTATCTTGCTAAACTGTTTATTGAAATCTGAAGCAGATAAATTCATATATGAATTCCATGAAGGAGACTGTGGAGGACATTTATATTGGAAAACCACAGCCAATAAAATTTTGAGAGCTAGTTTTTATTGGCCATTTTGTTTATATATGTGCATAAGAAAGTACCCTCTTTCCACCAATGTCAAATCTTTTAAGGAAAGAAAAATATTTTACCCTTAACACTGAAACCTATTTTAGTTGAAGTCCATTTCCAACAGTGGGGTCTAGATTTCATAGGTGAAATTCATCCCACCTCCTTAGGCCAACATAAATGGATATTAGAAACCAATGATTACTTTACAAAATGGATTGAAGATATCCTAACTAGACAAGCCACATATATTGTCATTATCCCATTTCTAGAGGGTAGCATTCTGCCTGGTTTTGGGTGTCCCTTTAAAATTATCACTGACAATGCTGCAACCTTTAAATCCAAGAAAATGGGGGACTTCTATGATAAAAAACATATCACACTAGGAAAATACACTACCTACTATCCACAAGGAAATGGATTATGTGAGTCTTCAAACCAAATTTTAGTCAACATTATCAAAAATTTGTCGCAAGAAAATAAAAAGTATTGGCATAAAAAGTTGATTAATGCCTTGTGGGCTGACCGAATTACTACCAAAATATCTATTGGAAGGTCTTCATTTCAAATAGCATATGGGGCTGATGAAATTTTTCCTACATCATTAGGAATCCCTGTACTAAAATTACTGCAGGAAGCACAATTGGAAACAAATGGTTTACAAAGAATAATCAACCAGAGCATTCAATAACAATAATCCAGAGAAGCGGTCTACAATAAGACTCAACTAATTCAGGAAAACGTAAAGAATATTTATGACGTAAGGACAAAATATGATGATTTACAGATGGAATATTTGGTGTTGAAATGGGATTCAATGAATGAATATAAAGGAAAACATGTGAAGTTTGATAGTTTGTGGAAAGGACCATACAAAATTAAATCTATTGGAGGCAACACTGCATTTTTCTTGAAGGACTTAAATGAGGAATCATTTCCTGATGGACCTGTTAATAAAAGACTTCTTAAACATTAATTTCTTCCAGAATAAATCAGTTTCATTTAGAATAATTGTATATATGTCACTTATTCTATTGCAAGAGTGAGGGTAGTTTACATCACAAGTTGAAGCCCAAAGAGAAGGCCCTAAGATTATGATGATGGATTTCCTACATTTATAAATAACCAGTAGGTGGATCAATTTCAGTTCCAGACTAAAGACAACATGCCCAATGGATTACGGCTATTGTAATATTCCAGATCTGGGGCAGCTCAGCAAACCTGTTGAAATAACGCAATTTAGAGAATACTGTGGACGGAAATGAGTTTTCATCTCTTGGATCCCTTAGATAAGCTCATCTAAGATCTAAATCCGAGAGGAGAGAAAAAAAAAATCAACCGAGGTGGTTTAAACAAATCTCCCACAAACTAGTCTAGCTGAGAACCACCCAAAGAGAGAGGCTGCAACTCTATGCAAAGGATTGCTTCAGAAATAACGTAGATCCAATGAATCACATTAGAAGGCTGATATGAAGGTTTAGAAATCAGATATATAACAGAAAATCAGATCTTCTTTACAGCCCATATAGTATACAAGAGAAATAATGAGACAATATAGGGAAAATCCTCAGAAATGAGGTGCTACAACCATGATAAAAGACTGCATAACCATGAAAGCGTTATTTTTAGGGCTGAAGAAAAAATTTATTAATTATTAAGATCTATAGCAGATCTGTACATAAAAATTTAGATCTAATACAGATCTGTGTACAAGAAATTCTAATCTATACATTCCCCTTGGGGTTTTTCTCAAAACATGAAGCACCGGAAGTAGATCTGAGATCTAAGGATGCAGATCTACATATTGATTCAGAAATTTCTGAATAATAAAATGGTACATTAGATCAGATCTGAAACAAACATGGATTGGATGGCCAATCCATTGATCACCACAGTGAAAGGAAGAATCCCAACACCAGAGATCTCTCCTCCAAAATGCAAGAAAAACACCCTGCAGGTGTAGATATGAAAATAACATTTTCTAGGGAGAGGAACATCACTGTAGCTTCTGAGAATTATTTGGCTTGATTAAAAGATGTATATCTGAAGTATAATCAGCTAATGAACTCTTCTAGGAGGTTAAAAGACACACTCACTGAGAAGAGCCACTAGTATAGGCTAGATCTGAATAGATCTAGTGCCTTCCACTGCTGCAAGTCACAAGGATAGGTCAACTCTCACAGGAGAAACGTTGTAGGTGTAAGGTGATCTTGGCCTAAAATCCTGATGTGGAAAGGATAGCACAAGTCTCCTCCAAGAGCTGCTCAAGGAAGGAGGTGGGATTCCTGAACAGGAAGTCCCAACAAGGGATGTCTAAGTAGACAAACCTTCAGAAATAATAATCTTCAACAACCCTCTCATGTTGATCTCCTCCTCCTTTTATAAGATTGGAATCTTGGAAAACCCTAAACCACTTCATTGGTCTAGCCTTTTTCACGTTTATAATCTCCTTCTAGAACTGCGCTGTCCCTCAAGAAGGTTCAATGCATCTAGACTACGCTATTGACTTGGTCAAAGGTGACCCATTCTTGTGATTTAAACCCATTCACACTTGCAAGATGTAATTTACATAGCCCAGATATGTCTCTGTTCACATAGGCATTGATTTATTCTTATTTTTAGGATTTTTACATGTCCTCCTTTACAATTTATTCATCAATCATGAAATGCAAAAATAAACAAGGCAAAATTAATATTCCAATCAGCTACAACTAATTTAGGAATATTACAGTCTCCCTCTCCCAAATGTTGCTTGTCCTCAAGAAACTGTAAGGGTGTTGCAAAATATCCCCTCCTTATCCAATAGTCTCCCCCATTTCTCTAAATTTTCTGCAATAGTACTGTCCTCCAATGGTCCCTCCTCAATGTGCAAATTGGCCCTTGGTGAATAAACCCAATGGCTCTCATCATGAAAGAATGGAAGGTTGTTATGGGAACCTTCTTGCTGATCCATGGCCTTCTCAAGATAGAAGTGATGAAAATCATGGGGAATTTCATGATTCATAAGAGACTCCCATCTCCATGCTATCATCCAAATGAAGTGGATCACCTCCCAGCTTGGAAATCCATAGAAAAACTCCTCCCTAATACATGTGAGAGGCATGTTCTTAACAAACATATGGCTCACTCTACAAATAGAAAAGTGATCTATCATAGTGGCCATAAAAAATCTCATGCTCCCATGGAAGCATGCAATGCAAAAATAATGGACAACTCCTTTCCCCGAGGACACATCCAACAAGTGACTCTCCTCCAACCATGCCCCCAAAAAAGATAAGGACATCTTCAGCTTGTGGGATCATAATTAGAATCATGCTAGTTGCCATGTATGATAAATGAGAAGGAAGATGCTCCCTCATGTGTAACCAGCACAATTTTACCCTTAACTGCCATAGAATAGGATATGACAAGTGCCATCCCCAACACTTGTTTGCTGCTTCATGCCTTTGGAATGCTTGGAGAATGTACATCATAGTTGGTGTAAAAGAATCACACCATGAAGAATATAATAGTTTTCCAATATTCTCCAAGGAATGATCTGCATCAACATGGTTCATGGCCTTGAGGAGCCCATGAATCCCATCATAAATAAGGCTCCCTTTTGGAGAAATGCTTTGAAAATGAGTGTTAGAAAAGGATAAGCATATAGGAGATACATTATAATGCTCAAAGGGACAAGCCTCTCTATCTACTTGTTTTATATCAGTGGGGTAACTCATGGATGAGTTCCCTCTAACACTCAATGAGTAAGGAGATGTGAATGATGACTCCTCCCAAGAGCTATATTTCTCCTCCTCTACCAAGTAATACATGCACATCTTCATATGAGAGTGCACCTCTTCCCTGAAACCTTCCCATATGAAACCACCCAAACGAGTATGATATTCTCTAATGAAACCAGTGGGTTTGAAAAGTAGGATCTCATAGGTGGAATCTATTAGTCTCTCCTTGAGCTTGGAGTCTCTGTTCAAAAGGATAAGATTATAGAAATAGATAACTCCATCAACCACCCTAAAAATTTCATCCTTTACTTCCCCATCAAGAACCCTCCATGTGAAATGGTCATTGGAGTATTCCATCATGAGTTGGGAATCCCAATAAAGATCCAAGCTCTCCAAGAATGACAGTGCTATGGAAGTCTGAAATGTAGCCCCTGTCTTCTCATGGCTCCCATATTTGACATACTTGATATCAAAATCACATGTGGGAGTATCAAAATATCCTCTTTTCTGCCCCATTTGTAGTTGATATTGTTCAAGACAAAATTGAAGCATATGGAAATCAACTTCCCCTCGGAAAGTCCTTGTCTTCCAAAACTTCCTCCTTTTGGCCCATTCATACAAGAGGGTTAGGATCCCCTTGCCATATTAAAAAATATTCTTTGTGAATGAAGATATCATGGGCTGCCCCAAAGATATGGATTTGGCATGTGTCCTCATGCTTCTGCCATCATAGATCTTTGGTTTCTCCTCTCTTAGCGCAGATATCTGAGTGGGAGTTAGAAATTCGCCTTTCAGGAAATTACTCATCGCTCTTTTGAATTCATGAGAGATTCTCTGCATTGTGCTAGCTTCTCCCAAGGCTCCCTCCTTAGCCAAGTATGAATATGCTGCCCATAGTTGAGAGACCACTTTAGATTTCCTCCTATCAAGAGGTTCTCTTGGTAAAGTACCTCCTTGCAAAGAGGTGTCAAGGCATATAGTAGAATGTGGATGTAGGTAGTCAGATTTGCCCCTACCTTTGATGCATAATTTCTCTTGCCTTATTTGTGCTTCCAAGCTTTGAAGCAGAGAAGGGTTCATGTTCTTCTCCTTGTGATGCCCTTCCTCCTCCTCTCCTTATTCTATCTCCAAGGTCTCATCATTTGGCAATGATGGTATATGATGCTCATGTTCTATGCCAAGAGCTCTATGTGTGAGACCTTGTGGAACTCCTTGCAAGAGTGCAAGAGTTTCTTCTCTTGGAGCAAGTGCTCCAACTTCATCTTCATGAGGTTCTTGAGGTGCTTTTGTTGTGACTGTGTTATGATCTCCTATCTTATCCTCCTTTTCAATAACTGAAATTGTCTCATCATCAATAAGAGACCTTAGATCTTGGTCATCTATTGAAGGAGAAACCTTCATGATTTCCTCTTGAGAAGAGGACCCTTCACTCAATGGAGATATTTCACTTGGTAAGTCATCAAACAAACTTACAGCCTCTTCCATGGTCTTCAGAAATGGATTTGGATTCATAGACCATTCCAACTCATTTAAAAGCTTCATCTGATGTGGTTTGATAGTGTCAACAGAAGATATTACATATGGGGCTTCATCAAACCTTTCTATCAACCTTGCAATAAACCTTGCATAAGTAGGTGTATTGGCATTATTCAAGGAGAAAGACTCAAAAAACCACAAGAATATGCTTTACCTTCAAAATGAAGCATTGCTACTTTGATGGCTTCAATATCTGAAACTTAATGTTGCTGCATGAAGTTGTCTAGCTCCTCCACCCAAACCTTGACTGGACATTTAGGTGATCCATCAAAGATAGATAGATAAAATCTACCCTTATCATGCTGCTCCTCCTTGATCTTGAAAAACCCTTGGAAGTTCAAGTCATCTTTGAACTCCTTGGATTGAGCTTGATACTCCTTGAAATACTCTCTAAGAGTCCCCATTTTGGGCACACCTCCTTTCTTCCTCTTCATGAAGAAATCACAGACAGAACACTGAAGCTTTGGTGATATGGCTGAGTGCACATATCCATGAGATGAGGATTCATAATTTTCCTCATGTATATATCTATTAGATCTTATCAGAAGATCTTCTTTTTCATGAAACTTCCCGGGAGTTTCATTGCTTCTTCTCTCTTCTTCTTGTACAACCTCCTTGGAGAGGTTCTCACTGGATCTGAAAAGTGATGAGAGTAAACTCATATTATTTATCATTCTGACCTTGCTTCTTGCTTTACAACACTTTTTCTTGAAGCCACAGGCTGAGCCAAAGATCTTGCTCTGATACCACTGTAATATTCCAGATCTGGGGCAGCTTAGCAAGCCTGCTAAAATAACGAAATTATAAGAATATTGTGCATGGAAATTATTTTATAGCTCCTAGATCCCTTATATCATCTCATATAAGATCTAAATCCAAGAGGAAAGAAAAAACAAATCAGACTAGGTGGGTTAAACAAATCTCCCACAAACTAGTCTAGCTTAGAACCACCCAAAGAGAGAGGCTACAGCTCTATGCAAAGGATTGCTTCAGAAATAACGTAGATCCATTGAAGCACATTAGGAGGCTGATATGAAGGTTCAAAAATCAGATATACAACAGAAAATCAGATGTTATTTACATTCCATACAGTATACAAGAGAAAGAATGAGACAATACAGGGAAAATCCTCATAAATGAGGTGGTACAACCATGATAAAAGACTGCATAACCATGACAATGTTATTTTTAGGGTTGAAGTAGCAGTTTATTAATTCTTCAGATCTATATCAGATCTGTACATAAAAATTTAGATCTAATACAGATCTTTGTACAAGAAATGTTGATCTATACATTCCCCTTGGGGTTTTCCTCAAAACATGAAGCACTGGAAGTAGATCTGAGATCTAAGGATGCAAATTTACAGAATGATTCAGAAATTTTTGAATAATAAAATGGTACAGTAGATCATATCTGAAACAAACATGGATTGGATGGCCAATCCATGGATCACCGCAGTGAAAGGAAGAATCCCAACACCAGAGGTCTCTCCTCCAAAATGCAAGCAAAACACCCTGCAACTGTAGATTTGAAAATAACGTTGTCTAGGGAAAGGAATAGTGTTGTAGATTCTGAGAATTATTTCGCCTGATGCCAAGATGTAGATCTGAATTACATTCAGCTAATGAACTCTTCCAGGAGGTTAAAAGACACACTCACTGAGAAGAGCCACTAGTATAGGCTAGATCTGAACAGATCTAGTGTCTTCCACTGTTGCAACTCACAAGGACATCTCAACTCTCATAGGAGCAGTGCTGTAGGTGTAAGGTGAGATTGGCCTAAAAGCCTGATGTGGAAAGGATAGCACAAGTCTCCTCCAAGAGCTGCTCAAGGAAGGAGGTGGGATTCTTGAACAGGAAGTCCCAACAAGGGATGTCTAAGTAGACAGACCTTCAGAAATAATAATCTTCAACAACCCTCTCCTGTTGATCTCCTCCTCCTTTTATAATATTGGAGTCTTGGCAAAACCCTAAACCACTTCATTGGTCTAGCCCTTTTCACATTTAGAATCTCCTTCTGGAACCGTGTTGTCCCTCAAGGAGGTTCAATGCATCTAGACTGCGTTGTTGACTTGGTCAAAGGTGACCCATTCTTGTGATTTAAACCCATTCACACCTGCAAGATGTAATTTACATAGCCCAGATATGTTTTTGTTCACATAGGCATTGATTTATTCTTATTTTTAGGAGTTTTACATGTCCTCCTTTACAATTTATTCATCAATCATGAAATGCAGAAATAAACAAGGCAAAATTAATATTCCAATTAGCTGCAACTAATTTAGGAATATTACAGCTATTGATCTACAACGTTCTTGGCACCTCACAAGGAGAGTTCCATCCCCATTGGAGCCACTATTAGAGTCCCATACTTTATAGGATGACTTGATTGTAGCTGTAATTTTGTACATGATATGTTATAAATAATGTTCCATTATGCAAATTTATTTCCAAAAGTAAAAATAAATAAAATAAAATAAATAATAAACAAAAGGGGATAAAAAATAGATATGTGAAAAGAAAAAAAAGAAAAAAAAATATGAGAAAAATTAAAAGAATAAAATACCCCATAAAAAATTGAGTTTATAAGAGTGATAAAGCCTAAATGCCACTCAAAAAATCAAAAAAAGCATCTATCAGTACTTAGAATTTTTTTAAATAAATGTGCTGCTAGTTAAAATGCCACATTGTAATAGGAGAAGAAGAATAGTTAGGATAATCACAGTGTTTAAATGTGATTAGGTTGAAATGAAATTAGTTTAGGTTAGTGAATAATCAATCACAAAATTTAATCATGATTGAATTAGGTTAGTTAAAATAAAGATGAAGTTAACCACACTGTTTAATCATGGGTAATTAGCAATTATAAAGAAAAATGAAAAAAATTAGAAAAAATCAACAAGAATATAGCCCTGCATGTCAAAATGGGCCTTAGAAAAGTAATTTAGGATTATCACAGTTAATCGCGATTATCTCAAATTGTATTAAGGTTTTATTTTTTTATATGTAATAATCCTCGTGCAATTTCCAATGGTTGTGATCCACTCCCCACCCCCCACCCCCACCCCCCTCCCCCCTGAGCTCTTTCATGCTTTATTCACAGGGGTGGGGGTTCTGAAACGGTGGGACCTACCAATCAACATGGCAACACCATATCACTTCGCACCCCCCCAACTTTCCACTCATCTCACCCCCCCCCCCCCCCACCCTCTAAAAAGTGTTATCCTGTTGACTATGGACTCCACCATCATGTGCCAATAAGCGTCTACCCAGAAAATTCCATGACCCCACTATCGTCTTCACCATAATCCATCCTCCTCCCCTCATCATATGCCACCTCACTTATGCGAATCCCACTCCCCCATGCCATTCCATCAAGTGATTCCCCACCATCGTTTCCTCTCCCAATAACAGGTTTCCACCTCGCACTCTCCTGTCCAGGTCAGCTTACCATTATAACAATAATGTCTCCCACTCCCACGACAAGGGACTTGCTCCATTTAAAGGTAATAAAAAAATGGTAAACATGATTTTCCATATAAACCAACGAAAGCCCATTTCACCTCCTCCGCTTATTGTTACAGTGTCATCTAAACAATTTTAAGTACAAAATTAAGCTAAAATATATCCCTCAACATCTATTCAACTGTTAATCTACTGTGATCAGACCACCATCATCGACCCCACTTTAGCATCTGGCTTTACCTACCTATTCAAAGTAATCCTTGCTTCCTCAATTATTCTATTTTCACAATGACACCTAAATGAAATACCCCCACGAGAAAAGCTAAAACTCTTGAAGAAAATATGATGCTGCCCCCAACCATTGACCTTGAGCACCTACCACTAGTCGGCCTGCAATAGAAAATTTTTGAAACCAACCATGAATTCAACATATTAGAACTTCACAATTGGGTTAAGAAGAAATATTTATATCTCAGTGATGAATCGGGCTGATGCGAATCCTCCTTTGCCCTAATTTGTGTTTCCACAAAACCACTACTTTTCAGAACTTGTATCTTGGTGCAAAAACAGATATGTCCCCAACAAGAGAGAAATTATCAGCCAAAATGGTAAATTTCTTCTCACTAGAACCTCTGAATATAATTCCCAGATGTTACAAATACATAATCCTAACTCCCTAAAGCCACTTTCAGTAGATTCCCTCATGGAATTCTACAAAAATCTAAATTTCCCACAGAGAGCCAAGATATTTCATTTTTTTATCCCCGAGGATGAAAAGTTACCTAAGAAAACACCCCATATTCATCCTCCAATTTCCTAGATATGACTAAGCAAATAATTTCCATGATTTCATACATACTTGGTTACTATTTTGACCAGTGGATTGATGAAGCCATTGTAGGATTTTTGTCATTTTTTTCAACTGGTGAAAAACCTATTGTTTTTAATTACAATGAGTTCATTGTAAATGTAATGTATGACCAATTTCTAAAGTTTCCTAATGAGGGAGATCTGAAGTACACTTCGGTTTTAGTTTATTTTTTCCTTGATCATCAAGAAGACAGGTTTTCATTTTCTTTGCAGAAGTTAGATGAGCAAGGTAGTTCACAATCAGTCATCCATTGGACTTCCTTGGTGAGGAAAAAATACATTGAATTTAAATTTGAATATTATGTTGATTAGTTCTTTTGTACAGTGATTTTAGTACCAAACAGTGATATATAATCTAGAATAGGATAAGATATTCAAACAGTTTTGCATCTTAGTGACCAGACAAAGACAAGGGATTGGTATTTATACCAAAATTATATTGAGATCAGGGTTTATGGGTGTGAATTTCCACACTAAAGGCTTCCAAACTTTGTTCCCATGAGACTTTTCTAATTGGAATATATAAGACAAATGATACACATGGATGACTTACACTTTGTTGAAGCTAAGAAGAAGGCACAATTTAATATCAAGGCCCAGGTTGGACCCTTCATTTGTAATACCAAAACAACAGGTAAAGAGGCAGATTTTATATTAAATAAAACGAATTTGAAATTAAGTTTCACTTTTTCTTATGATCCTTTCGACCTCATTTCTAAGTTAAGAGTGGAGCAGAAGAGCACTCCTTACACCCACACTCCTAGGATAGAGATAGAATAGTTCATGAAACAAATTCAGTGGGAGGAGAACACATTGCAGGAAGCCAAATAATAGGTCATAACTACAACAACCTCTCAGATCCCTGTACCTCAAGAGAAAAAGGAGAAAGGGATAAGGGAAGAAGAGTCTTTTCCCAATGACAAAAATTGGAGCCAAAGAATTCCTAATATATAAGAAGGAAAAACAAATTCAGGACCAATCTTTCAATAGGGAGGAAAAGAGCACGAAACTATAATTATGACAGGTCATCATTTTTCTACAAGATAAGATGATCTCTTCCCAATATCTCCCTCCTCTTAAACCTCCAAATATCCCCTAGATGCAACTCAGACAACATAATTGGTTCAAGACACAGTTAAGCCAAACTTTTTTTCTCCAAATATAAAGAAATCAAACAAAAGAATGAAATGCTAAAACTAACCAGATATAGCCAATTCTGGAAACAAATAACTACCTCATAGTAGATGATTATTTCAACCTTTGATACAGAGAAATAAAAAAATGCAAATTACATTTCTTGAAGCACAAATTTCAGTGCCAAAGACACAAGCATATTAAAATTAATCCACAATTTCCTTTGATGCACAACATAATCATGTAATTGACCAAATGGATATGCATAAGCAAACTAGTGAAATTATGTACTCTACTTTGACTAATTCTTCCATGTCAGCATCCAGACTACAGGTCTCAATCAAAAACATACAGACAAATGTAAAGCTAGAAATGATTTCATCCTTGGCCAAGGATAGCAAGATCAAATCACTAGAAGACTTGTTATCAAGCTGGGCTACAATCCCAGTGATGTGAATGTAGCAGAAGAGATTTTAAGAAGAAATAATGTTGACATAAAAACATCGAGGAAACAACTCAAACTTCCCAGTACAAAATACCCAGAGGCCAAATAAGTTGGGGAGCTAGAGAAATAGAAAGAAGACCTGTTCAAGATAATAATTGAACAAAATAACCAAATTGGAGATGTGGAAGTGGAAATGAAGAAATTTCTCAAGGAAAAAGAGTAGACATCACAATTGGCTATAGTCCCACTGACAACAATACCCATTTTAGTTGAAACAACACTAGGAGTGTCTACATTAACAACATCACAAGAACATACCACAAATCCTTCAAGTGAGCTAGTCAAAGCCATGGAGAATTTGTCCATCCAAGGGCAAGAAATCGAAAAATTAAAGACTCATCTTAAGACTCTGCAAGAACAAAAATTAAAAACTATACAATTCATATGTAGCATAATTGCAGGAATATCATAGAATCACTTAAAGGGTTGAACAATTAGAAAGTGAGTCAGCAATGGAAAAAAATTTAGCACATGAAAAAGAAAGTTCATGGATAGATACCAATGAAGCCATCACTAAAATTTGGCCTTCAATTCAAATTATTTTTAAGGAGGAAGAATTGATACACATATCCAAAGAAGTATTGAAGGAGATAAAAACATGTTTGGGGCATAAACCTGGTGAAGCAACAATTATTATAAATATCTTTAACTCTAAAACCAAAGAATAATTATAAGAGCTTGGAATTCAAGACAAGACAAAAACCATATTGGAGGTAAAAATGATGCATACTAAAAGGAAACTTATGCTGCAGCTCGAGAATAAGTGTAAAAATATGGAATCCAACATTCAAATATTCTATAAGAAGTTTCATGTGCTGAATAGGAAAAGACTACTAGGATTAATTGGTATGGTGTTGTGTAGATTAATCCGTCTTGCGGACAAGACCGATCTCTCTAGTACAAAAGGTAACTAGCAACAAACAGCCAATTATACTAATCTCTCTCTAAGCATATGCAATTTATAAAAACACTATACGGGTGCAAGGCCTACCTTATGTCCAACGCTTTGCTTGCTTACTTGATTTTGTTGAAATCCTTCCCGTGCACTGAAAGAACGTCCTTCGTATATCTGCAATCACAAACAAGGAAAAAGATTAAGCAGCACCTGTATAGACATTGTCATAAATCATACTTATCATAATGATCAAGGAATTTATGAAATAAACCACAAATTGACAGTTTAATGAGAGAAATGAGTATATTTGTATTAACTTTAAAGATAGAAAACCTTTACAACTTGTGCCTTGATGTTGTGCAGGTCCTCCCGGGGTCCGAAGCAGGAATCTCCTTTACTCTGACAAGCATTGCACTCTTTGAACTAAGACAAATGAGGATAAGTGATTTAACCTCATAGAAAGTCTTAAGTTACTCAAGTCTAAAACTCAACAGCATTTCACTTCAAATCTCATAAGCTTGAACTCCCTTTGAGGCTACCCAAGGCCTCTTTTTATAGTGAAAGAGAGGAGGTTTCTAGTTCCAAATATGAAGGGATAGAATCCTCCTTCAAAGGGATAAGCTCCTTACATCAAGGGTTAGCTCCATTAAGAGAGGGATGCATGAACCAGCTTCAAAGCGTATCCATTCCGAAAATTCCCGTCTAGAATCTTCTAGAATTCACCTGGAATTCACTTTTTAATCTTCATTTTCTCGCCTTTTTATGTTTTACAGAGGTCCGCACCCAATACACAAAGAGCGTGCGGTATGGTTCCGCAGGCAGTACAGGATTTAGGTGCGGGACATGAGGTGTCTCATAAGTGCGATCACAGTCTTTCTGGGGATTTTGGGGTGCTCTTGATTTTGACTTGATATGAGGGCGGTATATTGGACTTGCAAGAGGAGGAAGTATGAGTAATAATGAGCTCATACTCATGGTAAAATGTCAATGTGACAATTTTCGGTGTAACAAATTGCCCCCTAAAGTGCAAAGTCTGGAATAGATGAAGCTGTGGTCTGTCATATATGAAGAGTGCAGTACTTTATCATTTCAAAGATCATCCTGTGGACACCCCAGTCGGTACCTGTAAAAACATTCAATGCAAAATATATACATGTATATGTCATCACTGAAGTAGGCATTCCCATACTCAGATAAAAAACTAACTATAAACTAACTGAAATCGTTCTGATACAGGAATGATTTTGAATACATCTTAGTACAAATATATGTAGACACAGTATGGACGCAGCCATCTGTTTATCAAAAGTCTACTGTATAGATGACAACAAAATTCCTCGCAGCCTGGATGGTGGAAACTAGATCCAGGGTCTTAATTTCCGTATCTCGAACCAGTACGATTCTATCCATGTGAATGAATGTATTGAAGTCGAACATGGTAGAAACCACTTGATTACCAGTCAATGATGTGAACTGTTAACAAGTGTGAGAGAAACCACTAGTAATGTCAATGGCTCTCAAAGTACTCAGTACAGTCCATGAAATGTAAATGAATGAGCTGAAGTCGAACATGTCACGGAGTCATTCGATCGAAGGTCATTGATGTAACCTATCGTCGAAAGCGAGAAACCTGCCATTGAGGCATGCAGATTTCAAGGTACTGACGATTTCTGGATCAACTTCCTAGATAATGTGCTGATGTCGATAGAAAGTGATCTGTCGTAGGCAAGCCCACAACACGAAATCATAGATCAAGTTTTGAAAATATGTTGGCAAGGACTGACTCGGGGATGGTCAATGATGGATGACAGATATTTTGCAGATGAATGGTTTTATTTGAACTGTTCTCTTGGACACATAACGACACTGCAGATGGCTTGGTGACAATTGACCCAACGCTAATACCCAGAAACCGGCTGAAAATTTTCAATGTGGTTTGATTAACTGTTAGGCAAAGGATTTCCCAACCCAGGTGAATATAAGTGTCGTGTCCAAGAGTGGTTGACTGAGTTTTCGGACAATTTTAAAATACAACAAACATACTCATTTTTCTCTCTTTTCCCCCACCATTTCTGGCAAGTACCTCTTTATTTTTGACAAGCTTGAGGAGGATAACATTTGCTTGGTTATAAGCTCACCCTTCGGATGAGTCCAACTTAGTTTAAAATTCGAACCCTAAGAAGGAGTGGTTCGTTCCTGTTGAAAATTAAACAGGTCCTTTACTGTTAAGTTTTAACGAGTCCAGTATAGGAGAAACTTGGTGTTTTTCAGTTTTAGGGAGTCAGAAGAAAAACTTAAGAAAACTCCATGGGTGTTCTTTTTCGTAAATTTAGTCTCTCGAGCCCGAAAAAGGATAAAATAATGCGGGAGAGAACTCTATTGACCGTATTTAGTCAACGTATACCTTTTTCGTAAATAGTCCATTTCAGTCCGTAAAAGGGGTAAACTTATACTGAAGGGACGACTCTTCATTTACTTTAACGAGTTCGAATAGTCAAGTACTCGGCAATCTTTTCATATTTAGAGAGTCTGAAAAGGGCTTAAAGAGGACTCCAAGGTTTCGCTTTTTCGTAAAATTTTTTGAAAGAGTCCGAAAAAGTGATAAAAGTATGCTCTTTGTTGAAAAATGATCATTTTACCTGAAAAATCCTGTTTCTGCACAAAAACTCAAAACATTACACATACCTGTTTAAGATAAATAAAAATGCTTTCAAAAATATCCCTTTTAAAGTGAAAAATAAATAAATTTACAATTCATTCATTCGAAAAAACTTATAAAAAGGACTTTTTCTATTTCATTTTTACCGTTCAGTTGCAGAGTGAAAAGTAAAAAGCTTTTGGATAAAAAAGTTCCCGTGAAGATTCTGGAAAATCCAACCGTTGGAATCGAAAATCGTCAGCCCCAGGTAATCCACGACCTCCTTATCTTGTTTTTCATCCGTTTAAAATTCGTTTTTAGGCTTTAGTTTGATTTTTTAGGGCAAAAATTGGTCAAAAAATGCGCCCGCGGGGTCCGCAGGCGGGACACAGGTTACCTGCGGACCCCGATTTTTTCTGAACGGGAAAAAATCGAGGGTACCGCACCCATCACACACCTCGCGTGCGGAGCTACGCTCTGTTTACAAAGAGCGGGTGCGGTACCCGCGCGGTTAAATTTAAAGCACGGTTTTCTCAAATTTCTGCCAAAAATTTTCAAATGAAATCATTCTAATATGCCTTATTTTGTGTTGCAGGATTAACAAGATGCTTATTTGGCGAGAAAGGGAACATGAGGAAGTGGATGAAGCTGTAATACTCCATTTGCCCACACAAAGGGCATTAAAAGCGTGCTGCTTATACAAATTCTGGGCCATCTCTGGCATGAGGGCACAAGTGGAACTCTTAACATGGTTGGTAGACAGATGGCATGTGGAGGACCAGTGTTTCTTTATTTGTGGCCACCGGCTCGAAATTGAGCTGGAGGATATATACTTTTTGACTGGTTTGTCCAAGAGAGGCGAACATGTATCTTTGTTTGGGACTAGGCCAGGTGGCCAGACTGTCGCTAGTCTTCAACTCGAATTTTGCAATGATCAGGCAGATCCTCGAGACAAACGGATTGACATAAAACATATCATCCGTCCTGAACTGAAAGTTATAGCATTCACTGTTACCAAACTATGTGGGAGTGCCGCGCTTCATGTAGCTACTGGTTCCCAAATGCGCATTGCTGTGGACTGTTTTCGCGGCACCATCTTCAACTGGTGCGAAGCTGTGTTGGCCAATATAAAAGGCCAACTTACCAGAGCAAAAACCGGGAAACTAAAGAACTTTGGATATGGTTCCATTGTCGTTTCTTTTGCTTTGGAGAGGATTCCTCAGTTAGCTCCACAGAGTATTTCAGTTGATGCCGGTCGACCTCGAGAACCAAGAATGGTTCGCTGGTCCGCGCTGATGGCTCGTCATGCTATCAAGGGCACTGAGATTGTACGATTCCCTGTTTCATATTTTCATTGGCTGGATCGCCAAGTTTTCACGATAGAGGATTTTCCGTATGCAGGGATAGATTTCCGCGGAGATAGAGAGATGTCTCTCCCTGCAGGGGAACAGTGGGATGATTCAGGTAAAACATTTTTCAACGTTTGCTAAGTTCTAAATTTTTTTTAATTTTTTATCGTCTTAGAAAACTAATAACCAAAAGTTTTTCAAATACAGATGTGGGTCCACAACGTCCAGCTCATCTCCAACCTTTCGAGAGGAGACAACCAGTTGCGCCCGCACCAGCCCCAGCAGGCCAATCAGTAGAAATTTTGACTGATTTGGAACATGATCTAGAACACTTGACTCTAGATATACCAGAGACGAGCATAGATGACATCCCTCTCAGGCTACAAAGATATGTGATTGGAGTCCCATGACCTTTCAGGAGGTTCCTATGCAGGGTGGCTCGAGCAGTTGTTTCCTATCGAGATCATCATCAGTGATGAGATGATCATGTAGACTCATTTTTGTACTTTTGTGTTATCATTTTTGCCGATCATAAGGTGTTTCCAACCTATGATCGAAGACGATGTATATTTTTTGAACACACTCCTATGATATATATATCACTATTTTGACGACTATCTGCGTACATGAATGAATGTTGTTTGTTTTACTACTTTTAATTATTGCAAATGTCTATTTATCATACTAGAAGCAATTGAATCTGCTAATGTATTCAAATGTCTTGGAATATGCTGATATTCAATGTAATCAAATTCACGTTCCAAGAGACGAACTCTCAAAAATAACCGTAATAACACCGGATTTCTAATGGTATAAACCTTGTTAAGCTGTAATACAACAAGTTCAGAATCCAACCTTACAATCAAACTCCGAATTCCAAATGATATGGACTCAGATAATAACTCAATCACTGCACTATACTCGGCAATGTTGTTTGTTGTTTGACCAAGGCTTACCCCATGCATGGATACTAACTCGTCAGAGGGTGAATAGATAACCCAAGCTGCGGAAGAAATGTTCCGTGTACTATGACAAGCACCATTAGCAAAACCAATGTAGGTTTGAAGAGACGTCGACATCTGCAATATCAAGAGTAAAACTCAGATAAGCAGTCATAGTGACAAAAACACACTTCTAAACTAGGCACACTTTTCTAATCTAAAACACACCAGCAGTAAAGAAAATCTAAACTAACAAAAATCTCCACACCTCGTTTAAGCGTAATATCGCTTTAGATAAAGCCCATTTCTAGGTTTATCCAAAGGGACACCGTCAAAATCTACTAACTCATAGGCCCCTTTTGCTAACTTTCGTTTCACAATGTAAGGACCATGCCACATAGGCACGAATTTTCCAGCTCCTAGCTTGTCGTTAGCTGGATCATAAAGTAAAACTAGGTCTCCTTCTGAAAAATTTCGAGGGGTCACATTTCTATCATACTGAGCTTTTATCCTTTTAACATGAGCCTCGTTTGCTATTGCAGCACTTCGCCAATTCTCATCTAATTGGGCCAAGTACAAGAAACGTTTTTCCTCTTCAGACGTAGCTGACAGGTAATTCTATGGCTAATTTTAATGACGGTATTTCGCATTCAATTGGTAGCACAGCTTCTAAACCGTAAACTAGTTGAAAAGGAGTGAAACCCGTTGATGTTTTGACTGAGGTTCGATATGCCCAAAGCGCTGAAAATAACATGGAATGCCAATTCATCTTGTGAATACCAATGATTCGTTTAATCATGGTGACTAAAACTTTATTAATAGCTTCAACCAGGCCATTTGCTTGTGGATAGTACGGAGTGGAATTATCGTGGCGTAGGCCAAGTTGTTCTGTTAGTTCAGTCATCATGATGTTCCGAAAATGACTTCCATGATCTGTAATAATAGCTTGAGGAACACCAAACCTAGCAATTATGTGATTGAACACGAATGTTGCAGCAGTCTCGCCGTCAGCTGAATATGTAGGCATCGCCTCGGCCCATTTCGTAAAATAATCTACAGCGAGAATAATATAGGCATGCCCCCCGGCCGAGTGAGGGTTACATGTGATAAAATCGATACCCCATTTTGCAAATGGACCAACGGCAATTATAGGGTGAAGAGGAGCGGGTGGCGCGCGCATTTTTCTATCAAAAATTTGATAGTTGTGGCATTTCCTAACCGCATAAATGCAATCTTTAAATAATGTTGGCCAAAAATAACCTGCACGTAATATCTTTTGGGCAGTGGCATACCCGGACATATGACCGCCACATGCTCCAGAATGACAGTCATTTAAGACCTTCTCAGCTTCTTCATGAGTTAAACAACGTCGGAAAACAGAATCCGCTCCTCGTCGATAAAGAGTATCACCAATGATATTATATTGTTGGGATTGGAAACGTATTTTCCGTCGCTGAGTTCGTGAAATTTCGGGCCGAAAAGATTGGGTTTGGAGATATACAATAATATCCCCATACCATGGATCAAGCGTACTGATAAGAAACAAAGATTCGTCCACAATGGACTCTTCTGCCACTGTTTCAGTATCAGTAGAGGGGAAATCACACATTAGTTCCGCAAAAACCAAAGACTTCTTTGCCTTGGATTTTTCAAATTCCAAGTCAAATTCTTGTAGGATAACTATCCATTTAGAATACTTGCCCCCTAGCAATTGTCTGGTCAAAATATACATCATAGGGTTGCAATCAGAAATTACTGTGGTTTTACGTAACAATATGTAATGTCGAAAATGTTGGACAGCTTGAACAGCTGCCAAGGCCAATTTCTCCACATGCGTGTATTTGATTTCAGTCGGATTCAAATTTCGACTAAGATAATAAATCACATGTTCGTTGTGAGATTCATCTTCCTGAACTAGTACCATCCCAATAGTGGAATGAGAAGCGGCGAGATACAGAATGTAATCTTGGTTGTAGTTGGGAGGATGCAATAACGGTGCATGGGTCAACGCGTGTTTAAGTGCATCAAAAGATCGATCAGCGACCTCGTCCCAAAAGAACGGAATGTCCTGTTTCAACAACCGGGTAAAACCCTTTGCAAGCTCGGCATAGTTCTGAATAAATCTACGTAAAAAGTTTGCTTTCCCCTGCAAACTTTGGAGTTGGCGCAATGTCGAAGGAGGAGACAATTTAACAATAGCTTCGACCTTCGAAGGATCAACACGAATGCCTGATTTCGAGACAACAAATCCCAGTAAACGGCCCGATTCTACGCAGAAAACACATTTATGCGGATTCAACCTTATCCGATAATGCCGACATCTCATAAAAATTGCTCGTAAATGAGTGGGATGATCGGCCCTACGTAATGAATGAGCAGGTAAATCATCAAGATATGGTTGAACAATGTGCTTAATGTCGTGAAACGCATAATACATAGCCCGTTGAAAAGTTGCTCCAGCGTTCTTAAGTCCAAAAGGTAGTTTACAATAGGCAAACGTTCCCCACGGACAAATGAAAGTTGTTTTAGGTTGATCTGCAGGGAGTATGTTTATTTGATTGTAGCCAGAAAAACCATCCATAAAGGAAAAAAGTTCACTTCCAGCACAATCATCGATTATCTGATCGATATAGGGAGTTGGATAATTGTCTTTTGGACACGCTCGATTAATATCCCTATAATCGATACATACTCTTATTGTTCCTTGTTTTTTAGTCACAGGAACAATATTCGATACCCAATCCGTTAAGGGAATTGGATAAATAAATCTTGCGCGAAGTAATTTTTCAACTTCATTTTTTATAGCAGCAGCTTTCCTAGGATGTATTTGACGTAATCGTTGACGAACAGGTTTAGCATCCGGGTAAGTCTTAATTTCATGTACTACGATCGATGGATCAATTCCTGGCATTTCTTCGTAAGACCAGGCAAACACGTCACGAAATTCTTGAAATAGGGCTTTATAAGTTTGAATTTCTTCGTCTGAACAACAAGCACCTATATGAATGTTTTCAATTATTCCTGGTTTTACTGAAATGTCAATTGGAACCGTTCTAGATATATTTTCTAAATTTAACTCAGAATCAAGATTTTTCAATGGATTCTGAGGTTCCTTGGCATATTCAGCAGTAAATATTGAAGCGAAATCATTTTCAAAATGATCTAATTCAGGTAAGAATGAAGACCTATGATGGAGATCTTCCCATGGTAAATCATCAACAGACAAAAACTCACGAATTTGCTCATCTGTATGAACAATTTCAGAAAATGTCGTTGCGTCTGAACTAGAAATAGAAAGCGATTCCTCTTGGATCCCATTCATTGGATCGATTTCGGTTGAAAAGTGGTTGGAAAAAGACTGTACAGTCTGGTACGCAATTTCAAATGGACTCAAAGGCATCGCGCCATTAAATGAGTCGATCTCGGATTCTGAAGGTAGAATCCAAGGATCATCAGACATAACTGTGTCTGACGAAATCATATGAATAGTTGCAGTAGAAGACGATACGTTAGGAGGAGGAAAGGAAAAAGTTCCTAGCAAACCAGAATCTTTAACCAAACCTACTCCAACATCCTTATAAGGGATAGCCGTTTTACCAACATGCTGGATTGTTTCTGTAGAGGCTGGGTCAGACGAAAAATAAGTTAACTGATCTATTGTTACGATCCTTCCTTGATATGGAAATTTTATAAGTCGAAAGACCGAAGAGACAACAACAGTCATAGCATAAGACCAACTACGACCCAGTAGAAGGTTGTAATCTAGAGGGGCATCAACCACCTCCACATCTAGATTAACAATTTTCCCTTCAACCCCTATGGGTAAATCCAGCAAAATACCATAAGGTTGAAAACCTCGACCATCAAAAGCTTTTAGAATCGTCGGAGATTGGTTAAGTGTAGGAGAACCAAGAGATTTCCAACACTGAAGCGACATAATACACGTTGAAGCTCCCTCATCAATCACAGTCCGAAAAATAGGTCTGTTTTTGACTAACACTGGAATCTGGAAAGCCATTTGGTGAGGAAGATGTGGTGTACTAGTTTCTAAATCGAAGATTATAAAGTTAGAATCCTGAACATCAACAGCTCCTATGGCAGACAATAACAATTTACGCTGTGCTGGACACGACTGCAGCACTTCCAAAGCCGACATTGCTGAAGGAGAAATTGCTAAATCTTCAACAATGTTGTAATTCTGAGCAGCTCTCGCATGTGGATTGAAAGCTGATTTACGAAGAACACCTTTAGCAGGCGGCTTGATTATCAAGTCTGGATTTTGTTTCTCGATTTGTAGCGGACCGGAAACAGGAGGAGTTGTATTTGATGCGTTGGCATTGGAAGACTCTCCTTCTTTGCCATCAACGGGATTTTTAGAACCGTAATCTTGCGATCGCGTCGCAACCCTTACATGAGACATCATCATAATAGGCTCTTCTAAAGTGGTCGAGGAAGAACCAATCATCTTACTATCTTGAACTGGAAAAGGATCTTTCAAGACAGCAGGTTGTTGCGATCCTTTAATGAGTTTCGTAACCTCTTCTCGATATGGGCATTCTTTCGTGAAGTGATCTTGTTCACAAATGAAGCAAGGATAACGGGGTTTACGTTTCTCATCATTGGATTCTTCTCTATCTGTTTTCTCTTTCGAATTTTTCTTGTTTTTATTCCTCCCTTTCTTTTTACCACCGGTTTTTTATTTTTCCGTAGATGTTTCAACGACATGAATATCGGCAGAAACTTCTTGAGAGGATTCTCCCTTCAGGGAATCAGGTAAAGTTATGATTGGAGAAGAATTCTTTGAGGATTTCTTCTTACTTTTGGAACTAACTGTACCAATCATACCGTCAGCGGCATGAGACCCTGAAGGAGGAGCAGCTATCTGACCTTGTTTGGGTAAATCGAGAATTTTTTCATGTAAATTACCTGACTGCGTATAGACGAGGTCTAGGTACTGAGCCTGAGCAATTACTTGCTCTTCAGTAAAAACACCAGCCTTAGCTACATCTTCAGTGATCTTGGGCAGTAATGATTTTACAAACCATTCTGCCAAAATTTGATCCGGAATATAAACCTTCACCAAACGTCGTCTACGTCGCCACTCATGAATATGATCAGAAATATATGTGGACGTAGATTGTTTTAGTGAAGTTAATAATTTTGTGCCATTGTCGTATCTGACAGGCAACTGGAAATGAGTTAAGAAAGACGTTGCTAACTGACTGAAATTATGAAACGAGCCTCGTGGCAACTCAATGTACCATTTGGCTGCAAGACCTATGAGTGTCCTTTGGAAAAGCCGTAAGCGAATCGAATCATCAATAATAGAATTAGATGCACACCAAAGGTGATAAGTCATCACATGATTTGATGGATCCTCTCCTGACTTACCTTCAAATTTTGGTATGTCACTGGGCAACTTATGAGGCATTGACGGCTAGTTCTGATAATAGAAAATAGGATCATTAGTAAGGCGCGTCAAATCTGGTAAGTCCAAAGTTGCGATGAACGGTAACTGACGGTTAGGGTCACGAAAACCTTGAGAAGCCAAAGCAGATCCAGGAGGTGGATACCCAGGATAACTAGGAATCGGATTAGCATTGGGTATTGTATAACCTCCTGGATAACCAAGATGAATCGGACCATACTGAGGTTGTTGATAAGTATAACCAGGGTATGGCTGATAGCTTGGATTCTGAACATAGGGACCGTATTGCGGCTGTCTTTGATACGGTTGATAAGTAAATTGAGGTTGACTCGTAACAACTGTACTTGTACCGGCTTGTCCTGCAGGCATCTGCACTGTAGTCTGGACTGAGGATCCTGACTGAGGTATAGAGACTTGAGGGATTTTCCCGGATACAGGGATAGCCGAACTCGGGGCTACAGACACTCCAGAAATAGGTGTAACAGGTTGAACAGACGTTGCAGCAGTTGCAGCAGTTTGGGGCGGAGTCTGAGGTGTACTAGGCCCAGCCTGCTGAACTGAACTAGGTGCAAGAGTTTGAATAGCTGGCTGACCAGGTTGCTGAATTGAACCAGAAACCATTGGCTGACCAGGTTGATAAGGTAACTGCACATTAGGCTGCAAAGGCTGTTGATATTGGGACGGATCCCACACCATCATTCCGGGGTATTGTCCCGTAGAAGGTTGAACGTAAGGACCAAAACCTGGTTGAACGTAGGGTTGATAATAAGGTAAAGTTCCGGCTCCTTGAACAGATGGTTGACCAGAAGGCTGTTGGTAACCTTGCATTGGGTATTGCCCTTGAGGTTGATAACCTTGAGGTACGTACTGAAGTTGGGGTTGTTGAGGACCCTGAGGAGCATATTGAGTTTGGGGTTGACCTTGAGGAATGTACTGTCCTTGAGGTTGATAACCCTGAGGTATGTACTGTCCTTGGGGTTCCCCCCCAAAATAATATGGATCCACAGTTTGTCCTGGGAAAAAGCTACCTTGAGGTTGTGCCCCGGGTGGTAACTGACTACCTTGAGGTTGCCCCCCAGGCGGTAATTGACTACCCTGAGGTTGCCCCCAGGCGGTAACTGAGTTCCCTGAGGTTGACCCCCAGAAGGAAACTGACTGCCTTGAGCTTGAGGATTAGGAATGTTACCAGACATCATATAAACTTGCTCTGCATCCGACGTTTCAATTTTAAGTCCACCAAGACCAGATGATAACACATTTTCGATAGGTTGAGGAGTTGCTCCTGAGAAAGTACCAGACAAAGACTGATATCCCGCAGGAACAGAAGGACCACCATGTAAAAAAGATTCAGGCGTTTGCGAAAACATGGACGACTCTCTAGCCATAATAGATGACGGATAGTAACCTCTGGGTGTAGGATGAAATGGAACTCGAGGTGGATAAAAAGCAAGACCCGGATTCTCTAAAAAATCAGTTAAAGAAAGATACCAGGGATTAGTTCGAATAGGGTTGTAGAAAATAGATTCACACTCCCTAAGATTTAACGATTGAAGGGAGTTGGGAAGAGATATGTCTTCGTCTGGATTAGTAAGTTCTTCTATAGAAATTAGTCCAGAAGGAAGATTTTCAGTAATGATATTTCTAACCCTTGGTGAACCTGGATCGCTAGAAGTTGGTGAGATAAATCCTGAAGATGTTTCTAACATAGAAGATTCAGTTTCAGGCTCAGAGATTTCAGGTTCGTCAGATAATTCTCCAGTAGGAGAAATATTTTCAGTGACTTCAGAAACTGAAATCGGTTCTTGAATATATTTTGTTGTAGGAATTTGATGATCAGGATGTATCACAATAGCAGAGCTTTCAGCTTCTGTTGATCTAAGTCTACGGCTACTGTGTGGTACCAGAGCTCGAAGCCCTACAAGATGACCTGGTGTAAATTCAGGGGGTTTCCCTTGTATTCTCCGGGATTGTCTCGGCAATTCCGCCACGATGAAAAATTATCTAATCACACGCAAACAAAGAAAAATTTCAACGAAAACACCTAAAGTCTCTAAGAAACAAACAATTGAATCACTCGCTTAAAAAATCTAAGAGTTCAAACCACACACAAACAAGTAACTTTCCGTATTAAAATCACTAGTTGGTGATGAAATCCAACTTAGTAGAGTTTTAACACGAAAAGGGCGGTTGGAACAGTTACCCCGACAACCTGCTTAATGAAACAGACTGGCACAAGTTTCTTCACATAACCATCTCGAGTGAAGAGAACCCCCGAGAGAGTCCAAGTGAGTCTAGTCGACGTCTGTTCCAGGTACAGTGGGATCTTCCCTCCACCGTCACCTTAGGAAAGAATCCTAAAGATTATGGCCTCTAAGGTTACCAACTGAAACAAATATACCTGGGGGAACAGTCTACGATCCGACACACACGCAAGGGCAGAGTAACAAAGCTCAATCCCCTTGAAGGCTCCTTGAGCAGAATCCAAGGTTTACCGACAAGTGACCCCTGGCTCCTCGACAATGGTCTATCCGAGGTTTACTGTTTTTAATACGTGTATATCTTCTATCGTTCCCAATGAGGAAGGATTGATTACCCCACTGGTTCAGATATGATCTCGTGCTTAACTCCTTTAAGAGGAGCTTCCCAGAGCATACATGCAACAACTGGAATTCTTCCTACCACAAGATATATCTACTTGTTTGTTTTATCTACCTTGGAGAGTTAATTAATCCCTACTCCAAGATACTAGCCTAAGCTATGTTGGTGATGAGAGCCCTAGAAATAAAAAGATTACTAGATGAATTTTATTTAAGCGTTACTTTTAAGAGCTGTTTCTTAAGTCAAATGGGCGCGGAAATGAAACTTTGTATGATGTGAAGACTCGACTTCCAAAAAACACTAAAATGCACCTATGATGATATTCAATTCTTTTTTCTTTCAATGAATTTTCTATCTAAAGAAGAGTTAGAGAATGCAACTTTCAAATTTCTTCTTCAAACATGAAAACTAAGTGAAAGAAACATTTTGTCTTTTCGTTAAACTATCAAAGCTCACAAGAAAAACTATTTTCTTTTCCAAACAAGAAGCTACAAAACAATTCTCTTTCGAAAGAAATCTACAAAAATTAAAACTATTCAAAACTACAAAGACTAATCTTAAGAACTAATCTAAATTGAGTAAAAGCTTTTTAGAGTTTTTTATGAATGTTTCTCTTAGTTGTTCAGCAAACTAAGAATCTATCAAACAGATCAAAAACACTCAAAATATGTTTTTTCAAAACACTCAAAGAATAAATGAAATTCAAAACTTTAAAGCAAGTTCTTTTCGAAGATTTGCAAAGAAATCAAAAAGGCTTAATTTCTCAAACTAGGATGCTTTCACAATGAGGTCGGATTCAAGAGACAAAAAGAGATCTTATGTGATCTGAGATACTGCAAATTGTCAAAAAATTTGAATCACTACAAAGACCAAATAGGAAAAATAATCCAATCGGCAAAATCTCCTAGAAAATCATTCAAAACACTAACACTGTTGGAGTTCATAAACAATGAATTCTTGATAGACACAATAACCAGTCTGGGCAGAAACCAAAGATCTAAAAATTAACCAGAAAAAGAAACCTAGAAATTTTTCAAAATTTTACAGGGTCCGCATGTAAGCAGTGTTTACAGGTGCGGTCCCGCACTGTATTCTATAAAGAACGTGCGAAACTGCCCGCACTGTAACAGTTATGCAGAGTGCGGTCCTAGCAAAAATGATAGAAAAATTCAAAACACTTCTAAATTTTCAAAAACAGAAAAAATTTAAAACACCCAGACAGATGTGAATCAATCAAAAACCAGAAAAAGAAACCTTTTCTCAAGTCAAAAAATGAAAGAGAACCAAGAACAAACAAGTTCTTCCCCAGTGGAGTCGCCATTTTGTTGTGTAGATTAATCCGTCTTGCGGACAAGACCGATCTCTCTAGTACAAAAGGTAACTAGCAACAAACAGCCAATTATACTAATCTCTCTCTAAGCATATATAATTTATAAAAACACTTTACGGGTGCAAGGCCTACCTTATATCCAATGCTTTGCTTGCTTACTTGATTTTGTTGAAGTCCTTCCCGTGCACTGAAAGAACGTCCTTCGTATATCTGCAATCACAAACAAGGAAAAAGATTAAGCAGCACCTGTATAGACATTATCATAAATCATACTTATCATAATGATCAAGGAATTTATAAAATAAACCACAAATTGACAGTTTAATGAGAGAAATGAGTATATTTGTATTAACTTTAAAGATAGAAAACCTTTACAACCTGTGCCTTGATGTTGTGCAGGTCCTCCCGGGGTCCGAAGCAGGAATCTCCTTTACTCTGACAAGCATTGTACTCTTTGAACTAAGACAAATGAGGATGAGTGATTTAACCTCACAGAAAGTCTTAAGTTACTTAAGTCTAAATCTCAACAGCATTTAACTTCAAATCTCATAAGCTTGAACTCCCTTTGAGGCTACCCAAGGCCTCTTTTTATAGTGAAAGAGAGGAGGTTTCTAGTTCCAAATATGAAGGGATAGAATCCTCCTTCAAAGGGATAAACTCCTTACATCAAGGGGTTAGCTCCATTAAGAGAGGGATGCATGAACCAGCTTCAAAGCGTATCCATTCCGAAAATTCCCGTCTAGAATCTTCTAGAATTCACCTGGAATTCACTTTTTATCTTTATTTTCTCGCCTTTTTATGTTTTACAGAGGTCCGCACCCATTACACAAAGAACGTGCGGTATGGTTCCGCATGCAGGCTGAGATTTAGGTGCGGGACCGCAGGGAATGCATAGAGAAAGTGAGATATCAATTCTTAGGGGATTTTAGGGATTTTCTTCTGATTTTGAAGCTTGATATGAGGAGCTGGTATATTGGACTTGCAAAAGGAGGAAGTATGAGTAATAATGAGCTCATACAGTTAGCAGAATGTCAAGGTGACAGTTTTCAGTGTAACATATGGGAGACAAGTTTATTAGCTTTAAAGAATAGAAGGAGAAAGTATTCACGATTGCTTGAGATAAATCAAAATTTGTAGGTATAAAAGGAAACATCATAGGGAAGGATTTTATGGAAGCCATATAATTTGACTTATTCATCAGTCATGATATCAAACACCTGTTTGTAATCAATCCTACATTACAAAAGTATACTGATGTAGATGAGACATATAGAAAATTGATAAAACTTTCTATCCCAAGTGAATACCGATGAGAGGATCTATGTGAATTGATTGGGTAAAAAAAATCATCTCCAATAGTAACTCAACAACGCAATACTTTTTGAGGTCCAATCATCAAAAATCATGCTCAAGAATAAGGTGAACATCCACAACACTTTCTTATCTCCTATATTCTTGTTATATCTTTGTAAAAATATTTTTGATATTTTGTAAAATATATTGATATTTCCAATAAAGATATTTTTTGGTAGTTTTGTATAAATACTTCCAAATTTGAAGTATTGTGGTTTGGGTTTCTATGAAGAAATAGACTGTTGAATGTAAAGTTGTTCCTTGAGCTCAAGTGGACCAATTTCAATAATACATAAATCTTTTCAGGATTCATGTGTCAGACTTGTTGGCGATGTTATCTTCTCTTGTTAATGTGTTTTTTCCATGTTAATTCATATGTTCATCTCATTTGTTTTGTTGTGAGAAAAATAAGAATCTGAATTTGTTTAAGTATACTCAATTCCGAATTTTGAACAAAATTAATGCTTTCCACTGAAGTTAAATAATAGAATTCTTAACTTTTCTATGTTTAATGGATACTTAATCTTTCCTTTTTTACCATATCATAAAGATTTTTATATCTAATTAGTCTACATACCATGCCCTGTTAAATTTTTCTATCATTGCTACAATTAATAACCCTAAAGTTTAATTGACTCCATTTCCCAATGGCTTTCCTTCACTGTTATAATTTAAAAAAAAAAAAAAACCAAACTCTAAATTTCACATCTAACCTAAAATTCTAAAATCAACAAAGTTAAATCTGATGAGAGATCCCTCTCTGAAGATAGCAGGGCTAGATCATGTTGGAATATATTATATTCCTTGGAAGGTAATAATGTCTTTGTATTATGTCAGAAATTGAATACAATATTATGTAAAAGAGTAACACATTATAGCCCATATTCATTATGGCATAGTATACTCTTGTACCCATTTATTATATAAAGAGGTGTTATTTTGGAGAATTATATTATCCCACATTCAATATGTTAGAGTAACTCCTCCACATCTCTGGGTATATAATAGGGTCCAGGGAGCCTTTTTATTACCATCACATCTCATCTTGTGCTCATATTGTTATTTGTATCGAGTTATTTGTAGTTGCTCTCTTTGTAAGATTGCATGAGATTTATGGAGATAATAGAAGACAACCTTCCAGTGGATGTAGCCACATATATTTGTTGTATTATTTTTCCTTTTTCTCTTTCTGTTCTTATTTATACGTTGATATGCTGTTATTTTATTAGATAGATAGCTATTTTAGTATATCTAATGTTCTCACATGGTATCAGAGCCAGAGCCATGGTTACTATGATCTAACATCTTCCTTGAATTTAACCATCAACGTGTATTTTCATTTTTTATTATCTTGAAACTCATTTATTTGTAGATTTTATTTCTAACTGGCAGCCATTACGCTTCTCTTTAGATCTGGGCATGATTCTACATATTTGAGATTTCTTTTCTCATAACCCTAACTTTGTTGTGTAGTTTTTTTTGCAGATTTTTTTTCAAGGGGCTCTTGATTGTTTTTCTATAAGATCTATATGATTTTTGCATTTTCAAGGGGTTCTTGATTTTTTTTATGTAATATCTATATGTTTTTTGAATCCTCCTCAAGGATATCTATATTTTGATTGTAATATTCAGTTACGACAGTTATGACATTTTTTTTTATTTTTTTTTGTAATAGGGCGGAATATTAGTGAACTGAGGCATTTGATTAAATTTTTTCCACATCAGTAAATGTAGAGTGGTTGTGCCATTTCTGAAAACTGGCTATAATAAGAATTTGGAGCATTATTAAGTGTTTTTTGTTTTGCCACCTAATGTTTTGGTCAGATCTATTACCTTTTGTGCATAATTTCCCAGAAAAGAGTAGATATTTGGGTTCCTCTCACTGAGCTACCTAATTACAAAAGATAAATAATCTCAAATGGATTCCCGAAAGAAAATTTATCGCCAGTTTAATATTGATAGTTTTTTTAGGTTTTTTAGTGATGACAAACGAAATGCATAAATTTACAGTTTTCTATCCACTTTTTCTCTCGTCATTTCTTGCATTTGGGTTTGTATTTATTGTCAAAATTTCTATCATTATGATTTCAGAAGTATATTTTGTTCCTGAACTTATCGACTCTAACTATCTTGCATGGAAAATGAAAATGAGTGATGTTCTCAGGAGTAAGAATCTATGGATGCTAGTTAATGGTGAACACAAGAAACCTACATATGCTAAAGCCTTGATTAAATGGGAGGAAAAGTTTGATTAAGCAAGAGGGCTCATTGGTCAAATGATTTCAGATAGTCTTCAGGTAAGTATTGAGGCAAAAGACAACACGGTTGAGCTATGGGAAGTTCTTGCTTCTTTATTTGATAAATATGATGATGTTTATGCTTATTACCTTGAAAAGAAGATTCATGAGCTAGATCCTACTAATTTTGATAGAGTAGAATTATATATTTCTGAATTGAAAACCTTAAATGAAAAATTAAATAATTGTGGTAAATATTACAAGAAGACATGCACTTCTCTTATCATTCTTGTAAAACAAAAATTGCCATCTTGTTTTGACATGTTCATCCAAACTAGGAATAGGGCTCTTGAATTGTCTCAAAGTACCACGAAACCTACTTTTGATGATTTCTGTAAAGGGTTGATCTATGAACAAGAAAGGTTTATTGCTTCAGGAAAAGTCTCACCTAATAAAGCTCTTATGGCACATAATAAAAATCCTACAAAAAGGTTTACTAATGCTAAAGGTTCTTGTTCACACACTTCTAATCATACTAATAATAATTGTCATGCTTCTCATGCACATCATGAAACTAGTAAGAAGAAAAAAGTGTATGATCCTTGTAAGGATTGTGGTAAAACTAACCATCCTGAAAATAATTTCTTTAAAGAGAAACTTTTAATGACTAAAGAAAACAAGAAAAATTCTAATGAATGTCAAGTAGCTTTATGTGCATCTATTGTTTCATCTAATAATTCTTCTTCTAATGTGGAATGGATAATGGATTCTGGCGCTTCTAAACATATGACTAGTAATGCTTCTTTATTTACATCTTATGAAACTAATAAGCACTCATCTCAGAAATTTTCTATTGTTGATGGTAAAAAAATTTCCATAATTGGTTCTGGTAATATTAGTGTTGCTAATGGTCAATTGGAAGATGTTTTTCATGTTCAAAACATTCCCATCAACTTAATTTCTATTTATCGTGCATGTCAGAAAGGTTTTAAATTTGAAGCTTGGCCCGATAAATATGTTCTTAAAGATATTAAAAGAAATTACAAAGTAGTTTCTTCTAGCCCTATTGATCATACAACTAGTTTATATAAATTTGTAGGTTTTAATTCAACTAAGAGACAACCATTTTATTCCTATGTTGCTCATGCTGATGAACTAATTAAATTATGGCATAAAATATTGGATCACTTGAATTATGGTAAAATGAAAATACAAACTAAAATGGTTCATGGTTTGCCTAACATTTCTTCTACTACTAGTGTTTGTGAAGGATGTGTTCTTGGTAAACATCATAAATAAATGTTTGACAAAAGGTAAATCCCGGTCAATGTTGAAGCCTAAAGGATTTCAAATCTAGGAGTATGGGTTTTCCCTTTGTTAAATCGTATTGGAGAGAAAAGGAGTATTATAACGTAAAACAAAGTCTGAATGAAATAGAAGGAGACTCGGGTAAGTGACCCGACACAGAGCAAAGGAGTAGGTGGAGGCTAAACGTTGTGGGCACGAGAAAAAAAGGAAGATTTGGGAAAAAGAAGCATATGGTGGTACTTTTGGAAATTCAACTGTTGGGTCGAGTCGGGCCAAAAAGACAGTTATGCAGAACTGTGTTGAATGTAACAGCAGAAGCATAAAAAACTCTGGCAGCAATAGAAAAGGAAAATGCACAATGAGCAAAGAGCTGATAGGGATGAGTTAATATTGTTTTAAATTTAAATGTATTAATTAATTTTTTATTTTTTATGATGCAAAGGAAAGTCTCCATAGGCATAGGCAAAATTCCATGAGTACTGTAATTATTATTTATGATGTAATTGTTAGGGTCCCGTGATTTGGCCGATTGGCTAGCCAAATGACGATGTAACATCAAACCAAGCTTTGGAGCCCAAGGACCTAGCCTTCCTGGACTCAGAGAGGGCTCTCTCTATAAGTGCAAAAGATGTCGGTGTGTTTACTTGCGATGTTATGATATTAGGCTAGTTATGAAGTGTGTTTTTTGGTTTTTTAGTTTTTAAGTTTGTGAGGGATGAAACTGATCAAATACATAAACTGGATAACAAGATGTAGATAAATTGGGCTATGGGGTCAAACAGGTCAAGGAAGCTAATGAGGCGATGATGTAAAGCTGTTGTAGGGCCGATTTGATTCACAATAGAAGGGATCGCCGGGCAAAATGGATTAAATGAACAATAAGTTGGTGAAAGACAAGGGATTTCAAGTGCAAACTAGTTAATAGCAGACATAAACATGTAATAGAAAGCCATTGATCATGCTAGGAATAACTATAAGCTAATCAATACATAGAAATCAAACATTCCAGCCATACATAGAGGTATAAGACCCTCTAACTTCGGGAATAGGCTATCAGACTTTGGGGAAAACACATGAGACAAACTAACAACTCATAAACTATGCCGGAACGCCTAAACATAGTCTCTAAGTCATTGGGCACTTGGACAAATAAGTTTTCATAGTTTTAGGCAAAGGGCTAGATCGAAACTAGGCCTCCTTGGTTCAACAAAATGATCAACAAATCAGTCAAAGAGAAAGTTTTGTGGACAGAACTATGGGCAGCTGATAGGTAGGTAGGGCAAACCATACATCCTACTCAACATACATGGAACTGATGAATAAAACTTAGCAACAACACCTTGGGTTACTAAAGAGCAGCTAAGAATTCTTTAGCATAACTAAGGGAGAAGAAAACATCAAGCTATGAAGATTCAGGGATTTTGAGGTGCCTCCATGGGCATGTCTCAAAATCAATCTTTATTGATCTATAGCAGCAATAAAAATGAAATATGAGTGAAAACTAGAAGACAAAACACATTAAGAAGCACTATACCATTCTACCATGTCAAGGAATCCATCAACAAGCCTTCAACATTCCTCAAAAGCATCCAAGAGGCAATCCAAACATCATAACTCAAGTGTATTCTTCAAAGCCCATATGACCAATGCATTAATTCTTCTCTCAAGTTCAGCCTCTGATTTACAATGAGAAGTATGGGATAAATAGGCTAGAAGGAGGAAAACCTCATGGAGCAACTAGCTATCCCATTGGCCAAGTCAAAATATCTAATTTGCCCTTGTGGCTTTGCAAAGCCCAAGGCACAAAATATCTAATAAAATATCTAAAAAATTGCTAAAAACGGAAATTATATTGACTTTACATGATTTTCCCATGATAAAAATATCCTAACGCACATTTGGGAAAAGCAGATTTTTGGAGTTCAAAAATTGCAAAAATACTTCATATTTATGCCTGAAAAAGGTCCCCTGACTTGCTGGATGCAAATGGGAGCCTTCCCGATGTCGAAATGAGGCTCATGATGGCTCGTTGGAAATCTCTCTGTGTCTTCTTTCCAATGCAAGTGGAATCATCTCAATCTGATCTCTGAGAGTCCCTCAAAACTGTACCTGTGTACAAAAACCCAGAAAATAGCAGGCTGCTGATAGGGCGGGCAGAATGTGCAAAATGAGGCTGTTTTTCGCCAATTTGGAGGGGCGAATGATCTTCAAATGCCCTGAAAATCGCTGGAGAGCTGATCATGAAATTATGGAATCCATTGGTATCACCCTCCTCCCTTGACGACTCTTCAGACTGAAATGGCGCATTTATGAGTTTTTGGCGAAAACCCCAAAAATGCCAAAAAACAAAAAGTTTTCGAAACAGGCCCAAAATTGGCATGTATGACCCTCAAGGGTCCATAGAAACATGTTCCGAAGCTGAAGCTAAAATATCGAGGGATGATATGCTTTTTGCCTCTTTCCGTGCTAGGCGCCTCGCCTTCAATTTCTTCAATTTTTCTTGTGCCACCTTCAATTTGCGCCTGGCGAATTGGTTTAGCTTCTGAAAGTGAAGTGTTCTCTTTCTCTGTAGCTCGAGATCCCTGTTTGCCTTCTCAAGCTTGGTCTCCAAATGCTGGTTAGCCCTCCCAAGCCAAGCTTCCTTGTTTTCCTCAATTTCCCGCTCAAAGAGGGTAGTGAGAGGAAAAGCTTCGAATTGAGCTTGTTCTTCAGCCTTCTGTTTCTCCAAGGCTCTCCTAAGCCCGATGGTTCTAGGCCTCTTTCGCCTAGGCTGGTCCTCCTCTTCTTCATCATCGAATTCGCCAATAAGCTCTTCAATTCTTACTTGCGCCCTTTCTGCCTCCTTTTTGTACTTGATGGCCCTTGCCTCATGAATGGCTGCATGAAATTTCATTTGTTTGTTCTCAACCTCCAAGAAATGATTGAAGTTCCTTGCCCTTTGGAGATCTTCTTGTAACACCTCAATTTTCCCTTCTTTGTGAATTAGGAGATTTTCAAGGATGTGTGCCTCATTGTCGCTGTCATTGCTTGGGATAGGGATGACAGCTGATTTACCTCCATGCTTGGCGCTTTCTCCAATTGTACTTTTGCCTTTGAAGGCCAATCTAGCGCTCTTTCTCCTTGGCAAGCTAGGAGTTGTCCTTTTGGGCAATTTCCCCTTCTTAAGGACAGTTTTGGTCACCATTAAGGAGGCAGCTTCAACTTGCTGTCCTTCCTCAATATCCTGTCCAGCTTGTGGCTCGAAAGGTGTTTCAATTGCTTGCTCAACCTGCTGCTCTTCAACCTCTGTCTGCTGCTGTTCCTCTTCTTGAAATTGATGCTGTTCATCAACCTCTAGCTGCTGTCCAATGATATCTAACTGCTGCTGTCCCTCTAAATCTGGCTGCTGCTGCTCATCATCCTCCTTTTCTCCCTGTGTCTCACTGCCCTCTCCTTCTCCTTGTGTACTTGGCTGCCCAGTGATCATCTTGAGTTTTTTGGGGGTAGGCCTACTAGATAAAGGCACTGGGCGATGGACAGGCTGAGTAGGAGACACATGAACAGGAGGGACAGTGGCGAAATCGGCATGGCTAATGAATAAATCACATGAAACTCCTTTCTTCTCCAGCTGGTGTAAGAAGATGATCTTGATCAAGGAATGGTGAAAGAGAGAAGGGATTTGCTGAGGTGGAGCTTTCTTTTGGACAGTAGCTGCCATTTTCTCTATGCTCTTGGACAAAAAGTATGGAAGGTTTAATTGCCTGCTCCTGGTAAAATGCATCAACAAGCGAACATGATAGGCAAGTACTTGGCTAAACCTCCCTTCACAAGTGAAATATCTCATTATGGCCTTCATCAGTGGAGCATAACTGTCAAGAAGATAGGAGAAAGGAAAAATAGCAGTGATGGTCTCCCTATGTTCCGGCTTGATGAAAGGTTTATAATCCTCCAGATCAAGATGCGCTTGTTTAAACCACTTTTCACCATGATACGGGATCTTGGTAGCTTTGGATACATACCTTGGAGAGATTTTGAAGTCAAGACCTGCTAACTGGAAGTGTTTGTCCATGAATCTCAAAGCGCACAAATGTGTAAGTGGCGAGAAACTCTTGACTTCTTCTATCCTCTGACAGAAATCAAGACAGCCTACCTCATGGAAATTGAAAAGTACTGAGGGATGAGCATTGATTTCTTCTATGGAGATAGGCTCATATCTCTTATGTTGTCCGCCTTTGTGATCTCGTTTTGGAGGCATTCTTGTCTTTGAAATAAGCTTTGGAAGAGGCAAACTGTCTTCACTATATGAGGAATGCTCTGCTGGATTGAGACAGGCCACCAAACTGCTTGAACAGATATGGACACTGTGGTTTGGATGAAATGTAACAATGCTTCCTTGAATAAGCCCCCTCTACACTTATTAACAACAGTTCTTCAAATCTGTATGCACTTCAGCTATGTATCCTTCTTAACAATGGCACTATGTGTAAGAACTGCTTTGTAGATTCTTGGTGCACAGTCTTGAACAAATCCCCTCTTGTGACTTTGTTAGAGGCCTGCTTACACTTGTATTTGGGTCTTCAACACCAAACTTAAAAAATAATAACCCTGCTTTTTAGGTCATTTATCTTGAAAAACACCTCTGTTAGCAGATTCCTGTAGAGACCATACAGTGGAAAGAAAGGATACTCTTTGGTTATGTGAAAAATTATCCCACAGTGTTAAGGAAAACACCTTTCACTTGTGACTTTTGAGAAGTCAATCGCCACCTTTATACATCTGGCCTTAATGTAAACTTGATCATCAACAAATGCCCAATCATCAGCAACCCAGCCTTCTAGAAAATAGCCCTGTTTCACCTTCAGAAAACTCTGTCCAACAATCTTCAGAATGATATAATGTAGTGTAATGGAAAAGCAGGCTTAGTTTAGGTGTAAAATCAGTGCAACAGTGGTTTTTAGGAAATATACTCTCTGTTTGTGAGCTTAAGAGATCAACATAATACCTACACCTCTTTTTTAATGTCAAATGCAAACACCAAGCATTCTGCCCTTTAGACAGTGGCCATTTTCACTTGTGAAGTTTTGAGAAATTCAACATCACTTTGGTGCTTCTGCCCTTAATGTCAAAATCTAACCATCAACAATCTCTGCTCCTTTACTATGCTGTCATCTTTGGAAGCTCTCTGTCAATAAGTCTTCAACCTGTACCTCTGTCTTAATATCAAATTTCAAACACTAACAAACTGTTCTTCAGAAAAAGGCTCCTTTCTTTGTGAAGTTTTAATAGAACAAAAACTGTTTTTACACTTCTGCCTCTAGAGCTAGAAAAACATCAATTAAATCTGCCCTTCAATGTAACATTTACCCATAGAAAACTCTCTGTCAACAATTTTCCACAATGATGTAATACAGTGCAAGGGAAGACAGACCTAGCTTGGCGAATAAATCATTGCACACAGTAGTCTAGGCAATACATTCTTTGTTTGTGAGTTTGAGAGATATACCAACGAAATATCTGCACCTCTATTTTTTACAACTTTGATATCAACTAACACCTTTATACCCCTGCCTCCAACTTCTCATCAACAAATTTTTCCTTTTTAATGTGCTGTCACCTTGGTAAAATCTTTGTTAACAAATTCACAGTGGGAAAAAAATGATGAATAAAAGGCAACCTGTGCTGTTGTGGGGGACTGTGAGGACAGTTTCTCCTTTTCAAAAGTCGGTCAAAGCCTTTTTAACAAAGCATAGCTTCAAACCACGGAAAACAGGGTTTTTTTTAAAACTTGAATTTTTGAGATTTTTGAGCTAGGAGGCAAAGTACCTTGTGAATTTTTAAGGCGAAATCCTTTGGAGGGAATTTGAAGTGCACCGGAACCCTTCAACACTGGCGCGGAAACCTCAGGAGAAAACTCGTCGCGCTGGAGAAAGGTTGTCGGGTGGAGTTGTCGTGCGGTCGGGCGGTCACCTACAGGCACGTCGCGCCCACCTACAGGCACGTCGCGCCGGCGTTGAGGCCCCGTGTATTTTGCTGCCCAGGCACGTCGCGCCTAACTCCAGGCACGTCGCGCCGCCTTAAACCAGTGCAGAAAACTTCAATTCTTTTGAAAACACGTTGTGATGCTTGGGAGCTGCGGCAATTGGTTTTTGAAATTCGAAAGTGACTTACTTATTTCCCTATTCCATTCCTTTGACATTTTCAACCTCATACCATTTTCAAATAAATATCCCAACGGTCATTTTGAATATATATACCCGCCCTTTAGTTCTGACCCCGAGCTCTGAACTTCGACCAATAAATCAAGCATATATATATTATCTTTGCTATTGTTTTTTAACAACATTGGTGCTATTTCTGACGAAATGAAACCCACCTTACCACTGTGAAGATAATGCTAAAAAAAACAACTGTTATGCTTCTAAAACAAACAGGGTTTGCTTTACTAACATATCTTGACTGGTGCATTGGTCTTTTTATAAAAGAGATGTTGCAAAAACTCAACTTTGTCCCCTGTTTTGATAAGTTAGGCGAAATGTCGAAGAAGAAAAGTCATCCAAAAACTGGCAAAAGGCATTTGAAAGCTGCTTTATCACTTACAGGAGACCACCGGTGCCCTTGCAATTAGTTTGACAATCTCGGTTCTTAGGTGATTTACAGGTTTCCTTCTGGACTGTAAGTGCCTTCTACTAGCTGTTTCTTTTTATAACAGGATTCTCTGCTTGACAACTAACTGTGTCACATCCCTGCCACTGTTTATTTAATACTGTGTCTTTGTGCTAAGTCTGCCCTTTGGAATGATGACAACCATGTTTGTTTTAAGACTTATAAACAGTGGCAATTTTATCAAAACCAAACTCTTCTGCCTATTCATAAGATTGTATACCCATTTGCCTCTTTCATCTGAAATAACAAACCTGTAGAATATGAAAAAAAAAGGCTTTTTGATACATGGTTCTTACTTTGTTTTGATCAGTGTGTCGAACCCCTTTTTGTCAATGGAAACATTTCATGACTGAGCTGTGTTCACTGTTTTCCTCTCTTGGCAACTGTAAGAAAAGAAGGGCTATTCATAATGCACCAAAGTATTTGAAAAACTGTAGACACCCCTTCTTGAAAGGCGCCTCTTTGGACTTTTGATATATGATATTGTTTTGCTGCTTGACCCTTTCCTCAAGGAGAAAGTCTTCTTTTTGATATCAGTGGCACACATATGTTCAAAATTGTCTCTTTGTCTATTCATAGCATTTCATACCTGTCATCATGCATTTTATGACTCAACCTTGGTCACTGTTTTACTTTCCCAGTGATAAATTGCTGCTTCTAGGTGTTTCACAAGTTTTTCTCTGGACTGTAAATACACTTTTTAGGTTGCATCTTTTCACCCTAGGCTTCTTTGTTCGCTCAGAAAGGATTTCCTTAGATTTCTGGATAGGTGATCATGGAATGTCTTTAACCCTTTTTAAATCAACTGCTCCTTTGGCATTAATAGCATACAATATGTTCAATACTTTCTCTTTTCCACTAGATGTACTGTCTGACAGATAGTTCTTGAAAATAGGAGTATCAGTATCTTTACATTATCAGAACTGTCATTCATCTGTGTAGTGACCTTGTTTCAGTCTTTGGTATCCTTCCACTGCTCTTTCTATACCAATCAGTTTCAACAACCTGCAGTAGTTTTGGCCCTCTACTCATGCATGGAGGAGGCTCTTCATCAGATAAGGTGCCCGGAGACTTTCTGACCACTAGGCTCGACACAGCCCTTTTTCTGAATGTAGTGGTAAGAAACCTCTTGAAAAACATCAGTCTTAGCATCTTCACTTGTAAGCATCATTATGTGTCAGCAGAAAACCCTAGCCAGAGTAATACCATTTCCCTGTACTGTCCTAAGGCTGATTTTAGATATTTGGTTTGTTCATCTCATGATTGATTACTTTGACAGATAGCCTTTGTGACTATGAAGGTCAGTGCTTTCTTGAAAAACCAAGACCTTTCTCCTGCTTGTGTAATGGCATTGGTTAACATCTGTTCTATTTGATTTTGAACCAAAACAGGCCTCTTATGATTTGGATGTTTACTGATGACAGGTCCTTCTAGAGTTCAACAATCCATATGGTTTGCAAGTTTGAAATGAGCTCTTTTATCAGGACAAACTCCCCTTTCCTTTGAGCTTATCATATTTCTACTATAATCCTGTTATGGTCAGCAATTACATTCATGAAACCTGAAGATATTGTTTCATTGTTTTAGTAAGGGAAAACCTGGACTTCTGCAACCTTCTGAGTCAATCACTGGCCCGCGCCCTCTGCTTATGGATGAAGGAGGCGCCCTAACCCTCTGCTTGTAAATGAAGGAGGTTCTGGGCCTTGACAATTTACCATTTTGCTGAGACAATGGAGACCTTTTCTTACTGTGATTTTCATGCTGGAAAGAGCTGTAAAGTCCTGATGAGTGACCTTTGTTTTGCAGCTTCATATTAGGCTTATAATACACTTAGAAGCAGCTGCTCCTCTAACTGTAGATCAAGCATTTCCTCCCGAGATGAAGTTATATTTCCTGCCTTTGTAGAAACCATAGAACACTGTGGAAAACCTACTAGTCAGCTTGAGATTGGGCTTTATGCAGTGCTGAGACCTAAGGAATATGAGTGGCGCGACTTAAGGCTGTTTGTCAATTTCATTTGCAAAGTAAGGGATCAGTCATGGTAGGTCTGCTGCAGATGGAGGCTTTTCGGCTTTTTGATGATTGCCAAAGGTGAAATGTCCTAAAACGCCACTTCCTAACATAGGGGAGACTTTTGAAACAGATGTGGATTTGCCTTTTAAAGCTGATGGGTAGGTCAATAAGGCTGAAGCTAGATAGGATTGTGATATGAGGTTTTTTGATGTTGCCAGGGGTGGAATGAATAGGTAGGAAGGCGAAAAAAGTTTTGGGAGGGTTTTCTGGATGACATATTGACATAAGGAAATCGGTTTCTAGAAAACTCAGCTGAAGATATAGTCATCACTAACATGTAAAAAATACTGATGGCTAACAGTGGCTCCATTTGGGGAGGGCAGCTCCTCGTCAGGAGGTGTCCAGAATTCAGATCTTTGGCTTATGAAGACCAATGCCTTATCCATTGGCGCAAAATTTTACCCTTCTCTTAATGTTATTTCTGAAAAGTGACAGCATGGTTAATCATCAATGATACTTCTACCTACCCCACTATCTTTCCTAACATTTTTTCTTCTCTTTGGCGCATTTGAACTAGCAGCCTTTTGACAATGTATATTTTCTTTTTGCAAAATGAACCTATCTATTTCTACTCTTATATCTGCCGGGAGTTCAGATTAAGCTGATGAACTCCTTCATTTCTCTACCTAAAACTAGATCGACTGTCAAGATTAAGCAGTTTGACAGGATTTCATTCTCTAATCTACAACATTAAATTCAAAAAATGATCAAATCAGGATTAAGCAGTCTGATTTGTCATGCATTTGCGGCATAAAAGACAAGCTGCACACAAATGTTATTCTGCAATAAAAGGAAACTAGACAAGCGGGGCTAAGATGTACAATGTGTTTTTCATCCCTCGCTTCTCTCTTTGGTTCTGTTTTAAGCATGTGGAACTAGAATCTCTCCCTAATCTAAGCTCTGTGATAAGTCAATCTTACACAATGTTGACTATCTTGACACTCACTAACTTATCAGCAAATAAATTTAAACATGCTCAGCTATGATTAGGCTAGATAGCTGCACAAGACATTGAAGTACTAGTAGCGGCATTTAGACTTGCGCGCTTTCCGAAGGACTGTTTTTTTTTTGGAACATGGGGCTTTACCACTGCTTTTTAGAAACTGCCCTCTTTTTCTACTTTTCACTGTTTTTTGTATTTTCTGCTTTTTCACTTTGTCTTCAAACAAACTACAAATGAAAAAAAGTGCTCACAAGGCTGAGTTTTAACTATCTACCTATCCTAATCTAAACTGTACACAACATACATTCATTTGGTGAACTCTTCTTTCCAATGTAACCAGTCAAGTAGATGATCAAATGGGTGATTCTGGTTTAGTTCTTTCATGATGTAGAAGTAATGAAAAGGCCACTCCCACTTAGTTTGTTTTTGGACAGTAGTGCTTAAGCTTTTTCTCATTCTTGGCAGCAACTTGTTCATGATAAAACCCACTACTCTTTCAGACTTCTTAAGGAAAACAACAAATGGATCTTGGAATAATGCCTGATCTAGAGGTTTTGAGATATAGGATTCATTCAAGACTACTCTTTCAGAATTCTCAAGGAAAACAACAAATGGATCTTGGAATAATGCCTGATCTAGAGGTTTTGAGATATAGGATTCATTCAAGACTACTCTTTCATACTTCTTAAGGAAAACAACAAATGGATCGTGGAATAATGCCTGATCTAGAGGTTTTGATATACAGGATTCATTCAAGACTACTCTTTCTTCCACTTGGCTATATTTGGGACCCCCCTGGTAAAGCAACTCTTCTTCATGATCACCCGAACTGTTAGACTCATCATGTACTGCAGTGTAGTTTTCATTCCAAGCTGATGTGTTCTGATTAAGTGGACTGAAAACTATGTGGAGGTTATTAGTTTGGTGAGCAGGGATACACTGTGATAGTAAATTATCTTGAAAGGGTAGTGAGACAACTCTCATGTGTTTATCAGCCTCTTTTTCTTCATCTGCAATTTGTGACTCAATGGAACTTTTTGGTTGCAAATCTAGAGTTAAGGAAGATTCCGTGTCCAAAATGACTTCCTCAACTATTTCAGGAAAAGGCCTCTCATTTACAACATGCTCAAGAAATTCATCATCTTCATCAAGCTCATCATCAAAGCTGAAACACTGTTGATCTCCAATTATGTGAATGTTATCTCTGATGGACTGAAGTGAAGTAGAGAAAAGAGTCTGAGACTCTTCACTTACTTCCAAACTTTCAAGGCTATCCTCATCAGTGTCATATATGACCTGTAATGCTTGCTCACTTTTCTCAAGTTTATGAAACCGAGCTTCCTCCCAAAAATCAAAAGCTGAGTGTTCTGCACAGTTAGTGTCTGTTTGGAAATCACAATCATCAACATATTGATCAAACCTTGGAGAATCATTAACAAAAGAAATGTCATCAACCATGCACATTGGACTATCAGATTGCTTTTCTTCAAATTGATCTACACATCTATTTTATGATTTATGGCATGCAAGATTAACAGGAGAAAGATTAGAAAAGTTGTGGTTATGTGAAGATTCAGAGGCTGTCTGTATGTTTATAAGTTGATCTATTTCCTCTTCAGTTAAAAAGGGAAGCATTTTCCTCCTTCCACAACAATCCTCTTTCTCTCGGGAAATCCAATTTAAAGGATGAATGTCTTTTTGGGCTTCACCTATGAGAGATGATGAATCATCACTCATGTCCTTAGAGAGATCCTGTGGGTTCTCTTTCATTTCTTGCTTGTTTTTATCTTCAACCAATTCTTTGTGATGTTGAGGATAGCTATCATGTAATTCATGAGTTTTTTCTGATAGATGTTCAGGGGGCCAATTTTCTTTTATGAACTCAAATGACTCCCAGCATAAAGGTAGAGATCCTACAGGTTTTGCTTTATCTTCTATCTTAGATTTGAATTCCTCTTCAATCAGCTCTGCTTGATTTAGGTGAGAGTTAACTTGAGCAGGGTTTTCCTGAATAATTGCTGAGAGATCTTTGGGATGCAAATTTTCTTTCAAAGTCTGGAATGATTTAAAGCATAAGGGTATAGATCCTAAAGGTTTTGATTCTTCTTCCATTTCAGAATCTGTGATTTCAAAATGGCTGATAGTGTCTTTAGAGCATTCCTCTAGGTTCTTTATTAGGCCTAAACATTTGTCTTGACTTGAGTCAAAGGAATACAGGTTTTTGTAGGGTTGAGTTACTTCTAGTCTTAGGTTTTCCATGACTTCTTTAGGCATGAGGTTATGGGAGGCACCAGAATCTAACATGGCATTATGTAATATCTTGTCCCGTATGTTTAGGCTTACATAGGAAGGGGAAATAGATCCTTCTTGATATTGACCTTCTATTTTCGGGCCGGATAAGAGCTCGGGTTTGTTTTCAGTTAGATTTAAAGTATTTGCCTCGCTCCCTATGTCAAAAACTTTGAAAATTTGAGATCTATACCTATCTACAGTTATTAGCTCAGTAAGGGGTATGGTAATTTTTATTTCGGAAACTTCTCCTTCAAAACTAAAAGGAGTTTGTAGTTTGGGCAAATTTGTTTCAGCTTTTTCGGACATGACCTTTTCTATGCTCTTAATTTGCTGACTCTGATTCGGGACTTTGTTTGACACCGTTACTTCGGGGGTTTTTGTAGAGGTGCTAAGAGTATCTGAGCTAAGACTTGTTTGAATAGCTTTATCCTTGTTTTGGTCAATTTTCTTGGCCATAATTTTGTTGCTATCCATGGCTTTTTTAGGGATGGTGTCAGAGGTTTTAGCAGTGTCAGGGCTACTCTTCTTGGAGTAGTTTTGGTTTTTTCTACTTCTAAGGTTAAACTGCCTATGAGCTTCTATAATGGCATTCTGAAAATATATGGCAGGATCTTCGAGATCTTCATCATTGGTTTCTTCATGACTTGGATGGCATAACTCTTGCTCTTCTGCTGTGAGGTAAACCTTACTCTCGTTATCAGAACCTATGAGGTTCCAATGATTTTCATCAATGGGTTCAGTATCCTTATCCTCTTTATCAACATAATTCTTACTGAAGGATGGTATGATTTGCTGATCATTTCCTCTTGGTTTATTTTGAGACTGACCTTTTCTAAAGCCTTGGTTCTGGTTTTGAGGGTTTAGTTGGTTTTCCCTAGGAGGCACTTTTTCACTCATTTTTTCCCACATCTTTGTCATGGATTTGACCAAGCCATCTATTCTAGGAGCTAGGGAAGGAGATGAACTGGATACCTCATCTCTATATGGGACTTTTCTTTCTAATCTAGTCCTAGCTCTTTTTTCTGCTAAATTGGCTTCTTGTTTTATGGCTACTTGTTGCATTTCCTCTAGGGTAGGGGGATCCTTGTCTCTGAGATGATATGTCATGTCTGGATCAAAACCCTCGGGGAATTTTGCCAAGACTAAACCAAGTGGGGGTTTGAAGTGAGGTGGGAGGGCGTTATACACATTGTTGAACCTAGTGCAGTATGCCTGGACACTTTCCCCATTTTCCTGTTTTAGGTTGTTATATTCTGACAGGATTTGAATAGGGTTCCTTCGGACTTCCCACTTGTTCGTGAAGACTTGGTAGAGTTCTAAAATATTGTGGATGTTGTTTGGAGGCAAGCTTTTAAACCATGTTGTGGGTTCTCCACCCAGGCTTTGGGCGAATATTCTCATTCTGACGGTTTCGTTGTGTACTTCCATGTATTCAAAAGCATCACTAATCCTACTTACATGTTGTTGAGCTGTGGTTGTGTCTTCTCCAGTAAAGTGTGGGATCTTGTCCTGATATTTGTTTGGGAGAGGAGCTAAAGGTGGTGGCAACACCAAAGGTGCGTACCAGGCTGCCATGACTGGAGCTAATGGATGAAGTACAAGATGAGGACTAGTAGGCTGAAATGAAGTGGTTTGAACAGGTGTAGCGAATGAACTTGGACTAGTGATCTGGTTTTGAGCAGATCTGGGATGATAGGAGCCAAATTGATAAAGAAGCTGGAAATCAGGAGGAGTGGTGGGTGAAGCTTCTCTAATAGGACTCTGCGGTGGGTTTAGGGGTTCAAGATCATCGAAGTTTATCTTACTATATGATTTGCTTCTGGGAAGAGCTTGTGATGACTCTAGCTCAAAAGGTGAATCTAGTAGGATATTGCGAGTTTTAGGTACAGATCTTGTTCTACGGATGGATCTATCGGTAGCTAGATGATCAGTTTCAGAAGCTTGCCACAGAATCTTTTCTGGGTCATCTACTATGATAGGGGGATTTGGGTCTGGATGGGATCTGGTATTGATTCTTCGGGAAGCCAGATTTTAGATCCAGAGTTTAGAGAGAATGGTATTGGTGAATGTTTTGGATGAGTGATTTTTCTAAAGTTATACTAAGGCGAAGGATGGTCAAAAATAGAAGGGATGGATTAGTGGAGTCGCCAGGTGGAACTGGGTTGTTTTTGTGAAGATAGCTATGGTCCACCACCAAGACTAAACTGAGAATGTTTTTTGATTTTCTGAGTTTTATGTGCAGCCTATGGTTCAAAGTATCCTAGACTTGTTTCAACACTTTGCTAGGGTGATGAGAACAAAAAGAGTTTACTCTAAATGGGTCTATGGACTGCTTGCTTGTTTATGGTACCTAAAAGACCAAAGAGTCTATAAGAGTTTGTTGGACTATTATGTACTCAGTGTCCCACCATCTCCCGCTATGTTAGTGAGCGATGGGATAGGTTTATCGGATAGTAGCCTAGAGTTTGGTGAAATAGTAAGGCTTACTAGAAGTTAGTGGAGTCGCCAGGTGGAAAATCAGTTGTGTTGAGGTATATTTGTATGGTCCACCACCAATACTATCAAAAACCAATCTAAGGGAGTTTTTGTGGTTTTTTCTGATTTTTATGTGCAGCCTAGGATGTAAGAGTGTTATAAACCTGATTCATCACTTTGCTAAGATGTTGAAACAGAGAGTTTACACTAAATGATTCTAAAGGCTGATGGTCTGAGTTTAAGATTGAAGGACTAAAGAGTCTATAAAATTTTGCTAGACTATCATGAACTCAATAAGTCCCACCGTGATCGCCATTATGTTAGAGAGCGGTGGGATAAGTCAATCAGCTAGTATTCTTAAAGATCTCTAAAGATGAGGGAAACTAAGTTTTTTTAATCACTCAGAGTCCCACCGTGATCGCCATTATGTTAGAGTGGCGATGAGGTGGCAAAATCGGATGGTATTCTAAAATTTAGTAAGGTAGTAAGGCCTACTGGAGGCTAGTGGAGTTGCCAGGTGGATTTTTAGTTGTTTTGAGGTATATTTGTATGGTCCACCACCAATACTATCAAAAACCAATCTAAGGGAGTTTTTGTGGTTTTTTCTGAGTTTTATGTGCAACCTAGGATGTAAGAGTGTTATAAACCTGATTCATCACTTTGCTAAGATGGTGAAACAGAGAGTTTACACTAAATGATTCTAAAGGCTGATGATCTGAGTTTAGGATTGAAGGACTAAAGAGTCTATAAGAGTTCGCTAGGCTGTCATGTACTCAGTATGTCCCGCCGTGATCGCCATTATGTTAGGGTCCCGTGATTTGGCCGATTGGCTAGCCAAATGACGATGTAACATCAAACCAAGCTTTGGAGCCCAAGGACCTAGCCTTCATGGACTCAGAGAGGGCTCTCTCTATAAGTGTAAAAGATGTCGGTGTGTTTACTTGCGATGTTCTGATATTAGGCTAGTTATGAAGTATGTTTTTGGTTTTTAGGTTTTTTAAGTTTGTGAGGGATGAAACTGATCAAATACATAAACTGGATAACAAGATGTAGATAAATTGGGCTATGGGGTCAATCAGGTCAAGGAAGCTAATGAGGCGATGATGTAAAGCTGCTGTAGGGCCGATTTGATTCACAATAGAATGGATCTCCGGGAAAAATGGATTAAATGAACAATAAGTTGGTGAAAGACAAGGGATTTCAAGTGCAAACTAGTTAATAGCAGACATAAACATGTAATAGCAAGCCATTGATCATGCTAGGAATAACTATAAGCTAATCAATACATAGAAATCAAACATTCCAGCCATACATAGAGGTATAAGACCCTCTAACTTCGGAAAAAGGCTATCAGACTTTGGGGAAAACAAATGAGACAAACTAACAACTCATAAACTATGCCGGAACGCCTAAACATAGTCTCTAAGTCATTGGGCACTTGGACAAATAAGTTTTCATAGTTTTAGGCAAAGGGCTAGATCGGGACTAGGCCTCCTTGGTTCAACAAAATGATCAACAAATCATTCAAAGAGAAAGTTTTATGGACATAACTATGGGCAGCTGATAGGTAGGTAGGGCAAACCATACATCCTACTCAACATACATGGAAATGATGAATAAAACTTAGCAACAACACCTTAGGTTACTAAAGAGCAGCTAAGAATTCTTTAGCATAACTAAGGGAGAAGAAAACATCAAGCTATGAAGATTCAGGGATTTTGAGGTGCCTCCATGGGCATGTCTCAAAATCAATCTTTACTGATCTATAGCAACAAGAAAAATGAAATATGAGTGAAAACTAGAAGACAAAACAACATTAAGAAGCACTATACCATTCTACCATGTCAAGGAATCCATCAACAAGCCTTCAACATTCCTCAAAAGCATCCAAGAGGCAATCCAAACATCATAACTCAAGTGTATTCTTCAAAGCTAATATGACCAATGCATTAATTCTTCTCTCAAGTTCAGCCTCTGATTTACAATGAGAATCATGGGATAAATAGGCTAGAAGGAGGAAAACCTCATGGAGCAACTAGCTATCCCATTGGCCAAGTCAAAATATCTAAACTTGTCCTTGAGGCTTTGCAAAGCCCAAGGCACAAAATATCTCATAAAATATCTTAAAAACTGCTAAAAACAGAAATTATATTGACTTTACATGATTTTCCCATGATAAAAATAGCCTAACGCACATTTGGGAAAAGCAGATTTTTGGAGTTCAAAAATTGCAAAAATACTTCATATTTATGCCTGAAAAAGGTCCCCTGACTTGCTGGAGGCAAATGGAAGCCTTCCCGATGTCGAAATGAGGCTCCTGATGGCTCGTTGGAAAGCTCTCTGTGTCGTCTTTCCAATGCAAGTGGAATCACCTCAATCTGATCTCTGAAAGTCCCTCAAAACTGTACCTGTGTGCAAAAACCCAGAAAATAGCAGGCTGCTGATAGGGCGGGCAGAATGTGCAAAATGAGGCTGTTTTTCGCCAATTTGGAGGGGCGAATGATCTTCAAATGCCTTGAAAATCACTGGAGAGCTGCTCATGAAATTATGGAATCCATTGGTATCACCCTCCTCCCTTGACGACTCTTCAAACTGAAATGGCGCATTTATGAGTTTTTGGCGAAAACCCCAAAAAATGCCAAAAAACAAAAAGTTTTCGAAACAGGCCCAAAATTGGCATGTATGACCCTCAAGGGTCCATAGAGACATGTTCCAAAGCTGAAGCTAAAATATCGAGGGCTGATATGCTTTTTGCTTCTTTCCGTGCTAGGCGCCTCTCCTTCAATTTCTTCAATTTTTCTTGTGCCACCTTCAATTTGCGCCTGGCAAATTGATTTAGCTTCTGAAAGTGAAGAGTTCTCTTTCTCTGTAGCTCAAGATCCCTGTTTTCCTTCTCAAGCTTTGTTTCCAAATGCTGGTTGGCCCTCTCAAGACATACTTCCTTGTTTTCCTCAATTTCCTGTTCAAAGAGGGCAGTGAGAGGAAAGGCATCGAAATGAGCTTGTTCTTCTGCTCTCTGTTTCTCCAAGGCTTTTCTAAGACCGATGGTCCTAGGCCTCTTTTGCCTAGGCTGGTCCTCCTCCTCTTCATCATCAAATTCGCCAATAAGCTCTTCAATTCTTACTTGCGCCTTTTCTGCCTCCTTTTTGTACTTGATGGCCCTTGCCTCATGAATGGCTGCATGAAATTTCATTTGTTTGTTCTCAACCTCCAAGAAATGATTGAAGTTCCTTGCCCTTTGGAGATCTTCTTGTAACACCTCAATTTTCCCTTCTTTGTGAATGAGGAGATTTTCAAGGATGCGTGCCTCATTGTCGCTGTCATCGCTTGGGATAGGGATGACAGCTGATTTACCTCCGTGCTTGGCGCTTTCTCCAACTGTACTCTTGCCTTTGAAGGCCAATCTAGCGCTCTTTCTCCTTGGCAAGCTAGGAGTTGTCTTTTTGGGCAATTTCCTCTTCTTAGGGACAGTTTTGGTCACCCTCAAGGAGGCAGCTTCAGCTTGCTGTCCTTCCTCAACATCCTGTCCAGCTTGTGGCTCAAAAGATGTTTCAATTGCTTGCTCAACCTGCTGCTCTTCAACCTCTGTCTGCTGCTGTTCCTCTTCCTGAATTTGATGCTGTTCATCAACCTCTAGCTGCTGTCCCTCTTCCTGAATTTGATGCTGTTCATCAACCTCTAGCTACTGTCCAATGATATCCAACTGCTGTTGTCCCTCAAAATCTGGCTGCTGCTGCTCATCAACCTCCTTTTCTCCCTGTGGCTCACTGCCCTCTTCTTCTCCTTGTTTACTTGGCTGCCCAGTGGTCATCTTGAGTTTTTTAGGGGTAGGCCTACTAGATAAAGGCACTGGGCGATGGACAGGCTGAGTAGGAAACACATGAACAGAAGGGACAGTGGCGAAATCGGCATGGCTAATGAATGAATCCCATGAAACTCCTTTCTTCTCCAGCTGGTGTAAGAAGATGATCTTGATCAAGGAATGGTGAAAGAGAGAAGGGATTTGCTGAGGTGGAGCTTTCTTTTGGACAGTAGCTGCCATTTTCTCTATGCTCTTGGACAAAAAGTATGGAAGGTTTAATTGCCTGCTCCTGGTAAAATGCATCAACAAGCGAACATGATAGGAAAATATTTGGCTAAACCTACCTTCACAAGTGAAATATCTCATTATGGCCTTCATCAGTGGATCATAACTGTCAAGAAGATAGGAGAAAGGAAAAATAGCAGTGATGGTCTCCCTATGTTCCGGCTTGATGAAAGGTTTATAGTCCTCCAAATCAAGATGCGCTTGTTTAAACCACTTTTCACCATGATACGGGATCTTGGTAGCTTTGGATACATATCTTGGAGAGATTTTGAAGTCAAGATCTGCAAGCTGGAAGTGTTTGTCTTTGAACTTCAAAGCGCACAAATGTGTAAGTGGCGAAAAAATCTTGACTTCCTCTATCCTCTGACAGAAATCAAGACAGCCTACCTCATGGAAATTGAAAAGTACTGAGGGATGAGCATTGATTTATTCTATGGAGATGGGCTCATATCTCTTATGTTGTCCGCCTTTGTGATCTCGTTTTGGAGGCATTTCTGACTTGAAACAGGCTTGGAAGAGGCACACTGCCTTCAATGTATGAAGAATGCTCTCCTGGATTGAGACAAGCCACCAAACTGCTTGGACAGTTATGGACCCTGTGATTTTGAATAGAATGCAACAAGGCTTCCTTGAATAAACCCCCTTTACACTTATTAACAATAGTTCTTCAAATCTGGATACACTTCAGCTATGTATCTTTCTTAACAATGACACTATGTGTAAGAACTGCTTTGTAGATTCCTTGTGCACAGTCTTGAACAAATCCCCTCTTGTGACTTTGTTAGAGGCCTGCTTTCACTTGCATTTGGGTCTTCAACACCAAACTTCAAAAATAATAACCCTGCTTTTTAGGTTATTTACTTTGAAAAATATCTCTGTTAGCAGATTTCTGTGAAGACCACACAGTGGAAAGAAGGAGACCTTTTGGTTAGGTGAAGTGTTAAGGAAAACACCTTTCACTTGTGACTTTTGAGAAGTCAATCACCACCTTTACACATCTGGCTTCAATGTACACTTGATCATCAACAAATACCCAATCACTAACCACCCTACCTTCTAGAAGATGGCCTTGTTTCACCTTCAGAAAACTATGTTCAACAATCTTCAGAATGATACAATGTAGTGCAATGAAAAAAGGCAGACTTAGTTTAGGTGTGAAATCAGTGCAACAGTGGTTTTAGAAAACAAACTCTCTGCTTTGTGAGTTTAAAAAGTCCACCAACACATCTATACCCCTACCTTTGATGTCAAAATCCACCATCAACCACCTCTGTCCTTTACTATGCTGTCATCTTTGGAAGCTCTCTGTCAATAAGTCTTCAACCTGTACCTCTGTTTTAATGTCAAATTTCAAACACTAACAAACTGTTCTTCAGAAAAAGGCCCCTTTCTTTGTGAAGTTTTAAGAGAACAAAAACTGCTTTATACTTCTGCCTCTAGAGCTAGAAAAACATCAATTAAATCTGCCCTTCAATGTAACATTCACCCATAGAAAACTCTCTGTCAACAATTTTCCACAATGATGTAATACAGTGCAAGGGAAGACAGACCTAGCTTGGGCGAATAAATCATTGCACACAGTAGTCTAGGCAATACATTCTTTGTTTGTGAGTTTGAGAGATATACCAACGAAATATCTGCACCTCTGTTTTTTACAACTTTGATATCAACTAACACCTTTATACCCCTGCCTCCAACTTCTCATCAACAAATTTTGCCTTTTTAATGTGCTGTCACCTTGGTAAAATCTTTGTTAACAAATTCACAGTGGGAAAAAATGATGAATAAAAGGCAACCTGTGCTGTTGTGGGGGACTGTGAGGACAGTTTCTCCTTTTCAAAAGTCGGTCAAAGCCTTTTTAACCAAGCATAGCTTCAAACCACGGAAAACAGGGTTTTTTTAAAACTTGAATTTTTGAGATTTTCGAGCTAGGAGGAAAAGTACCTTGTGAATTTTTAAGGCGAAATCCTTTGGAGGGAATTTGAAGTGCACCGGAACCCTTCAACACTGGCGCGGCAACCTCAGGAGAAAACTCGTCGCGCCGGAGAAAGGTTGTCGGGTGGAGTTGTCGTGCGGTCGGGCGGTCACCTACAGGCACGTCGCGCCCACCTACAGGCACGTCGCGCCGGCGTTGAGGCCCCGTGTATTTTGCTGCCCAGGCACGTCGCGCCTAACTCCAGGCACGTCGCGCCGCCTTAAACCAGTGCAGAAAACTTCAATTCTTTTGAAAACACGTTGTGATGCTTGGGAGCTGCGGCAATTGGTTTTTTAAATTCGAAAGTGACTTACTTATTTCCCTATTCCATTCCTTTGACATTTTCAACCTCATACCATTTTCAAATAAATATCCCAACGGTCATTTTGAATATATATACCCGCCCTTTAGTTCTGACTCCGAGCTCTGAACTTCGACCAATAAATCAAGCATATATATATTATCTTTCACTGTTGTTTTTTAACATTGGGGCCTATTTACGTGAAATACAAAACCCACCTTACCCTTGTGAGGTCAATGCTAAAAAAAACAATACATTATGCTTCTCGTATTGAGGTTTGCTTTACTAACATATCTTGGTAAGTGCATTGGTCTTTTTATAAAAGAGATGTTGCAAAAACTCAACTTTGTCCCCTGTTTTGATAAGTTAGGCGAAATGTTGAAGAAGAAAAGTCATCCAAAAACTGGCAAAAGGCATTTGAAAGCTGCTTTATCACTTACAGGAGACCACCGGTGCCCTTGCAATTAGTTTGACAATCTCGGTTCTTAGGTGATTTACAGGTTTCCTTCTGGACTGTAAGTGCCTTCTACTAGCTGTTTCTTTTTATAACAGGATTCTCTGCTTGACAACTAACTGTGTCACATCCCTGCCACTGTTTATTTGATACTGTATCCTTGTGCTAAGTCTGCCCTTTGGAATGATGACAACCGTGTTTGTTTTAAGACTTATAAACAGTGGCAATTTCATCAAAACCAAACTCTTATGCCTATTCATAAGATTGTATACCCATTTGCCTCTTTCATCTGAAATAACAAACCTGTAGAATATGAAAACAGGGCTTTTTGATACATGGTTCTTACTTTGTTTTGATCAGTGTGTCGAACCTCTTTTTGTCAATGGAAACATTTCATGACTGAGCTGTGTTCACTGTTTTTCCTCTCTTGGCGACTGTAAGCAAGGAAGGGCTATTCATAATGCACCAAAACATTTGAAAGCTGTAAACACCATTTCTTGAAAGGCGCTTCTTTGGACCTTTGATATATGATATTATTTTGCTGATTGACCCTTTCCTCAAGGAGAAAGTCTTCTTTTTTATATTAGTGGCACACATATGTTCAAAATTGTCTCTTTGTCTATTCATAGCATTGCATACCTGTCATCATGCATTTTATGACTCAACCTTGGTCACTGTTTTACTTTCTCAGTGATAAATTGTTGCTTCTAGGTGTTTCACAAGTTTTTCTCTGGACTGTAAATACACTTTTTAGGTTGCATCTTTTCACCCTATACTTCTTTGTTTGCTCAGAAGGATTTCCCTTGATTTCTGGATAGGTGATCATGGAATGTTTTTAACCCTTTTTAAGTCAACTGCTCCTTTGGCATTCATAGCATACAATATGTTCAATACCTTCTCCTTTCAACTAGATGTACTGTCTGACAGATAGTTCTTGAAATAGGAGTATCAGTATCTTTACATTATCAGAAATGTCATTCATCTGTGTAGTGACCTTGTTTCAGTCTTTGGTATCCTTCCACTGCTTTCTTTCATCAATCAGTTTCAGCACCCTGCAGTAGTTTTGGCCCTCTACTCATGCATGGAGGAGGCTCTTCATTAGATAAGGTGTTTGAAGGTTTTTTAACAATTCTTTTTCGAGACAGCCTTCTCTGAAGGTGATGTTAAGTAGACCACTTGGAAAACATCAGTCTAAGCATGTTCACTTGCAAGCATCATTGTGTGTCAGCAGAAACCCTAGCCAGAGTAATACTGTCTCCCTGCATTGTCCTAAGGGTGAATTAAACATTTGGCTTGTTGCATCTCATGATTGATTACTTTGACAAATAGCCTTTGTGACTATGAAGGTCAGTGCTTTCTTGAAAGACCAAGACCTTTCTCCTGCTTGTGTAATGGCATTGGTTACCTTCTGTTCTATTTGATTTTGAACAAAACAGGCCTCTTATGATTTAGATGTTTACTGATGACAGGTCCTTCTAGAGTTCAACAATCCATATGGTTTGCAAGTTTGAAATGAGCTCTTTTATCAGGCCAAACTCCCCTTCCCTTTGAGTTTATCATATTTCCACTATATTCCTGTTATGGTCAGCAATCAAATTCATGAAACCCGAAGATATTGTTTCATTGTTTTAGTAAAGGAAAACCTGGACTTCTGCAACCTTCTGAGTCAACACTGGCCTGTGCCCTCTGCTTATGTATGAAGGAGGCACCCTAACCCTCTGCTGGTAATTGAAGGAGGTTGTGGGCCTTGACAATTTACCATTTTGCTAAGACAGTGGCGACCCTTTCTTACTGTGATTTTCATGCTGGAAAGAGCTGTAAGGTCCTGATGAGTGACTTTTGTTTTGCAGCTTCATCTCAGGCTCATAATACACTTAGAAGCAGCTGTTCCTCTAACTGTAAACTCAAACATTTACTCCATGAGATGAAATATATTTCCTATCTTTGTAGAACCATAGAAAATAGTGAAAAACCTACTAGTCAGCTTGAGATTGGGCTTTATGCAGTGCTGAGATCTAGGGGGTGTGAGTGGCGCGACTTAAGGCTGTTTGTCAATTTCATTTGCAAAGTAAGGGATCAGTCATGGTAGGTCTGCTGCAGATGGAGGCTTTTCGGCTTTTTGATGATTGCCAAAGGTGAAATGTCCTAAAACGCCACTTCCTAACATAGGGGAGACTTTTGAAACAGATGTGGATTTGCCTTTTAAAGCTGATGGGCAGGTCAATAAGGCTGAAGCTAGATAGGATTGTGATATGAGGTTTTTGATGTTGCCAGGGGTGGGCTGAATAGGTAGAAAGGCGAAAAAAGTTTTGGGAGGGTTTTCTGGATGACATATTGACATAAGGAAATCAGTTTCTAGAAAACTCAGCTGAAGATATAGTCATCACTAACATGTAAAAAATACTGATGGCTAACAATAATAACCTAAACTGAAGAATGAGGAATCAAATGAGTGGAAGGCATAGGGTCGGGCCTATTCACTTTGTATTCCCTGTATAATTAAAATAGTTGGGGACTTATCTATATAAGATATGAAGAATGTAGACAGCAAAGGAAGATGCAAATGGAACAGAGAAGAACGTAAAAAGAGCCAGTTGAGAGTGGATGAATAAGAGATTGATAGAACATGTCAGCATCAGGAGATGATATGAATTTATATGGAGGTTGAAGATGCGTCAGTGATAAGTGAGGCAACAGTAGCCGATATCCGTAAATTAGCATTATAGTTTCATGTTGGGAGTGAGGATTGTGGCTCTCTTTTCTCAATATGTTGCTGATAAATTATGGCTATTTTAGTAGGAGCTCGTAGGTTGTAGCCTGGCTAGTACCAGGATTTGAGGTTTCCTTTGGTACAGAAGCCATGGTTACAGGAGCTCATATGGTTCAGCTCAGAAATTTTATGGGATTCGTGCCTTTCGCAATTTATCCCCAGTGTAAATTGAGGAGCTCTCAGGTTGGCCTAAATACATGGGAGCGTGTTTATTTAACAGCTTGACAGATTTCCGCTGAGTTAAGAGGAGGAGCTAATCCAAGTAGCCTATAGAAAATAGATGGGAGTTTGAGCTTCTTTGTAAGTTGCAGCTTGAAAATTTTGAGGTAGTAGCCTCCTGTAGGTTGGAGCCTATAGAAAATCAATGGTGAGAAGGATTTGGAGCTTGCCTTTGCATCACAAAAATAATAAGATGTGGTTTTCTCTGTTATGGGTTTCCACTTATATCTGTTGTCTATGTGCTTGATGATTATGTGTTGATGTGATGTATTATTCTGCTTAATTATTTATTGTCCACACATTTAATTTGCTAATTCATTATGTATTAAGCTCCTTATAAAATGTAGTTAATGAGTTGAATGAAAAGAGTATTATTGACTTTGTACTAAATCGATTCGACTCCCCCCCCCCTCTGTTATGTCCATCAATCAGCCGCTTCCTTTGGTGTAAGCCTAATAGCTTGAAGGATATCTGGTTGAGTCATGGAATATCAAAATGTACCCATGTTGAGTACAACAGACTTTCTTGAATGGAGAGATAAGGTTAAAACATATTTAATGGCTTATGAACTTGCGGTATGGAAGCATGTATGTGATGGCTACCGCACATACTCTCCCTCTTTACAAGAACAACTATGGAATGCCAAGGAAAAATGTGTGATATATAACAGTATTCATAACAAGGATATTGATTTAATAATGTATTTAACTTCTGCAAAAGGAATCTATAATAGATTGCATCTCATGCATGAAGGAGACACTAGTGGTTGCATTATCAAGAAGGATAAGTTAAAAAAAAAAAAAAAAAAAAAATCCCTTCAAAAGGAAAAAGGTCAATCAAATGAGATACCTGTTAGGGTAACAAGGATCTTGATTCAATAATGGATTTAACTTCTACAAAAGGAATTTGGAATAGATTTCATCTCATGCATGAAGGAGACACTAGTGGTTGCATTATCAAGAATGATAAGTTAAACAAGAAGAAGAAGAAAAAATCCTTTCAAAAGGAAAAAGGTCAATGAAGTGAGATACCTATTAATGTGATTGCCATGAAGAAATTACAATTGAATAAAAAGCCAAACTTAACATAGCTTTGACTGAAATAGAAATATTGAAGAATGAAAACAAATACCTTAAGACACTAGTACAAATATGTAATGAGAGAGAATATGAAGATAAGGAAGAAATCGTTGGCCTGAAGGCACAACTTGAAGAATCAAGGAGTTTAGGAACAATGATTAATAACTAGCTCAATGAGAGAGATATACAATATGAAATACTAGAGTCTGAAATCATTTTAGCTGGAAGACAACTAGATGAAGAAGAAGCTAAATTTTTTAGAAGACTAGATAGAGTCATAGGTAAGCACAAAGGTGCTCTAACTATGGAAGAGTGCACCACTATACCTCAATATGTCCCAATAAGATAACAAAGAATTAGTCTAAAGGGAAAGAGAAAAGCAACTCCTATAATATGCATAAAGGGAAGAAATTTAAGACAAAAACCTTTTTTTCCCGAGCAAGATAGTAGTGCATCTGAAAGCTTAGATGAATCCCCAGATGAAGATGGAATCTCAGAATTCACATTAATGGGTATGGATGATCTTGAAGATGATCCTTTGGAATCTGAAGAAGAAGGTAAGGTAGACCTTGAGGGGGAGTTGGTAAGTGCCTTAAAGGAAATTGAAAGGCTTAAACTTAAGAGTAATAAATAGAAAGAGATTCTTCTGGAATATTCAAAAACAGAACCAGATTGAGAAGACCTTATTAAATTTAAATTTGAACTAGAAAAATCAAGGAAAATAGAGGATATTCTAAAAAGGGAAATAAAGGATAAAAATCAGGAGCGTGAAAAGCTGGAAGAAGAAGTGGTAAGATTAAGGAAGAAATTCGAAAAGGCACAAAGGGAATTAACTATGAATATTTCATAAATGAAAAGGTATGAGCTATTATACAAAATAATAAATGCTCAAATATCTCCTCTTATAAAGGACGAGATAGGCTATGAAGGAGAAAACAATAAGTCGAAGGTTGAAGATTACAAGGATGTCACTTTTGTGAAAGATGTAAAAGAAAAAGATAACTCTTAGCAATTTGAGATTATTGCAGCTAGAATATTGATATAAGAAAGGATTAGGTTGTGTAAGAAACTCAGAGACGAGATTACCTCCATGGATAACTCTGAGAAGGCAGATATTGAAAGAGATGATGAAGCAGCCCAAAAGATATCCAAAGAGTTGGAAACCAACAATACCATGATGGATAATGAAGCAGACATAAACAAGTTGTAACCTCAAGTGACAAAGAAATAAATGAAGAAACAATCAACTGAAAAAGGCTCATACGCTGCTAAGGATGAACTGAAAAAATTCATAATATGTCAAAGGAGGTTCCTTCCTCTTGTGAGAATTATCACATGCTTTTCCTGCAACAAACCTGGACATATTGTAGCATACTATAAGACAACGAAAATCTAGTCTAGCCAACAAAAGATGCATCCAATAAGACGAATTCCTCAAGAAAGAATATGGAAAGGACAATCTCTCACCAGATACACAAATCAGTTCCATGGCTACTATTATTCATGCAATGACTATGGACATGTAGCAGCTCAATGTTAGACTAGGCAACTCAAGTTTAATCAGCAAAACATGCAACAAATGAAAATACTACCTCAAGAAAACAAATTGAGAAGACAAACTTTCACCAGGTACACAAATCATTTCCAAGGCTATTGTTATTCATGCAATGAATTTGGACATAAATATGCTGAATGTAAACTATGTTAAAAAATGAGCACAAAATTATATACATCGTCTCAAATGTATATAGGTAAGATGAGATGTTATGTATGCCACAAGTTTGGACACAAATCAAAATACTGTAGGCTACCATATATATTAAAGAACTCCACACAGATGATGGAGCCAAATCATATCAGATCAAACTATGAATCAAAAGGAGATGCACACATTATGAGGAACCCCAACAAAGTATGAAATAATAAGAAAAAGGGGGAGCCTGTTACTTTAATGACATTATGAATCCATCATAGGCTCAGGGGGATCTACTCCAGGAAGAAATGTAGACATCCATCGAGGGTTAGACAAGAAGAAACTTCTCAAGGGGACAACAACCCATAAAATTTTTCACAGAAGAGATAGAGCTATGGAGCCAGTAAAGATCTACAGATGATTATTACACTGTATGTCTCTTTGCAAGTGTTAATAATGAAAAAAAATATTCTCAAGAAGGATGAATAAGAGAAATGTTTATTATCATTATATCATTACATCATTCATCAATTGGTATTTGAAGCAAGTAACCTTCCTGTCAGTAGAATACCAAGTGTTATTAGTGGAGCAGTGGTATGGTAGAGGTCCCTAGGATGAGAGTATTATGGCAGAAGTACATCAAGGTAGTATTCCCTGTGTTGTCAACATTATTGTATATGTGGATTAAGCTTTTGTTTCTCTAATTATTGCAAAGTATCTTCTGATTGTAAATCATGGAGAATGTAGAGCTACATTATTAAGGCATGGAAAGGTCATTAAAAGTGCCAAAATATCATTATCATGTTTTCATTTGAAGTATTATATTTAACATTTAAGAAGAATTTATTCTTGGATAGCACTACACTCCTCCTCAAAGTTTCATCAAGAAGCAAGGGACAAAAGAACAAAACATTCTATGGTTACATGCCTTCCAGCATTCTCATGAGTTGTGATAACATCAGTTTGTTGTGTATATTCATTTAATAACAAAATAACTAAATGAAGGATTCTTAAACTGAACTCAAAGAGGAGATGTCCTAGGAAGCACCCAAGCATTATTATTGGAGCAGCGTTGATATTGGAGAAAGCATTACTAATGTGTTGAGCTTGCGTTGAACTTGGGCATGTTTTGTTTTGGAGGTAAGCATATAGATGAATGATAAAACTGTGAACAGACTATCTTTGAGACTCTGATTAAATAAATTGAAAAGGTCTTCCTGAAATGCATTGTGATAAAACAATTTATTAATACCGCATCTCCACCAGTACAAGAGGTTAATGATGCCAGAATCAGATTCTGTATATTGTGGATTGTTGTTGAGAACAATGGAGAGCTCAATGCAAATAAATGAGAGTATGAAGGGTATCGTAACTATGGTTGTCTATGCGAGCCGAAGTGAAATTACCGCATGGATTATCGATGAGTATCATATTATCTCGTGGCCTTGGATGCATATACACTTTTGGTGTAAGTGTATACCACAAACATCAGATATATCAATTTCTAACCATTAGTCTTCCTTAAGCATGTGTGACACCTAAAAGTTATGTAACATTGTTATGTGGGTGAATTTGAGAATCCCTTATAAGAAAGTTTGGTTGGTTAGCATATGAACTAAATTATGTGCAAATAAATCCTTGAATATGCAACGAAATCACTATGTAATATGGTAGTAAAGGTGAACCGTGGCTGCAAAAGATATATTTGCATCATCATATTTGAATAGATGTGTATTGCAGATGTGTAGTGCAGAAGAAGACATATTCCATCTACAATCTTCCTCAACAGATATGTATCTCATATGAAGATCATAATATAGACTGAAGTATATTTTGAGCAAACTTTATATATCGTATGAAGCATTATCAGTAATTTATTATTATTCCAATGATGCATTTATGATTATATAAGTATAGTACAGTTTGTTCTATGGAGTGTCCTTATCATCACTTTCAACATTATACAAGTGCAAGGAGTCAATGCTTTGGGATGGTATCAACTTAATGTGTACATACATACAAGTTCAATGATTCCCAAAGTGTTCTCCCAACAATGCTTATACACCAAATGGAGTAGGAGTCCCAACCAGGTATGTGGATAGAATGAAAAATGCTTATTCAGAACTATAATAAGGAAATGATGGAAACTACACTGGAAAAATATATAACCCTTCTCCATTGATGTCAAAGGGGGAGGAAAAGCAAGCATAGGAAGATTGACACTTCTCAGAATGAAAGGGGGAGGAAGTGTTGAAGGAAGTGTTGCCATCAATGCCAAAGGGGGAGATTGTTGGAAATATTTTCATTGATGGCAAAGGAACCGAAAGGAGCAGCACCAGAATTATCATTGAGAATAAAGGAGGAGATCTGGATCATCTGGAGTATAAAGGAGCTAAAAAGAAAAGAAGGAAAAAGTACAGTGGAGGAGAAGAAAAGTGGAAGAGGAGCACCAAAGTGCCAAAGGAGTAGCATTAGAGCCAAAGGAGTAAGGAAGAGGAGAAACAAAGAGGCATGGATCAACACCAGAATTATCATTATGGAAAAGGAGTAGAGAGGAGGATTAAAAAGGCAAGGAGCAGCATTAGAATCTTTACCAAAGAGAAAAGGTTGCAAAGGCAGCAAAGGAGCAAAGGCAACAAAATAGAAAAGGAAGAAAAGGTAGAAAAGGGAGCAAGATTGGGTCAATTCATGAATATATTGAATCAAGTCGTGAACGAGCTAGGTCAAGTCATACACGAGTGGGCAGAGTCGTGAACGTGCTAAGACAAGTAATGAACGCGTTCAGCAAATGGAGAAAGTCGTGAACGTGCGGGTCAAGTCGGGCTAGTTTGCGTTTAGAACAGTGCATGAAGGTGCATGCAACACGTGAAATTCTGTGGGAAGATTCGAATAAATTTACAAAAAAAATTGGTTAGAACAATGTTCAGCAGAGATATTGCAAATCACATTCGCAACAGAAGGCCTGATCGCATATCACAACTCACAGCGGAAGGAGTATTGCAAAACAACAGAGACACAAAAATTGCAAAATGTGAAGTGTGGGAGATGATGTGGAAGTGACGCGGTGATGACATGGAAGTGATGTGGCGATGATGCGGTGAGATAACGTGGCAATGACATGGCAATGATGTGGCAGTGACGTGGCAATGACATGGAAAATTATGTGGCAAGTGACGTGGCAGCTAATGTGGCAGATGACGTGGACCTGACCCCACAAATCGCAAATAAATATCAATATGCATGTTGAGATGGATGGTCATCATATTATCGCAGAAATAAAGGTTAAGAGATGGATGGTTAAGATCGAATCGAAGTATCGAAGTGGAGGATGGATGGAAAATATCATGCCGCAGAGTGAAGCGAAGGTTGACGATCGAGATCATATCGCGAACATAAAGTAGGAGAACGAACGGTCCAGATTATATTGCATTCAGCCATAAGATTGTTAGCGTACATCGCTATCGGTGATTTTTATATTTATATGTTAAGTTATTGCAAGTTAATTATTTTAAGTTGAGATGCGATAAGAAGTGGGGTTTGTGATGTGATGTGATCGCATATTGCATATGATAAGAGGAACCCTTTTAGCGCTATGAGATAAATCTTGTGACATGTGAAAAGGGGTGGATGCATTATAGTTTCAGAGTTAAATTGTGAAGGATTTCAAATCTAGAATAAGGCCTTTTGTGAAGAAATCACATCAGAGCTAGAAGCAGTGAATATAATGTAGAACCGCCAAGAATTCTGAGATGCGATACGAGGAGCGGACGTGATATAGTTCAAAGCTAAAATCTAAAGGAATTGAAGTTCGGCTATGGGACCAAATCGCATATCACACATCGCAAGCTTAGGAGGATAAGTGCTCAAGAATAATGTTAAAATGTCGAAGTGTGAAGTGGGATAAGAGTAACGGATTCGATGTAGTTTCAATGAAAAATTTTAAAGGATTTCAAATCCAAAGGTATAAGGTTTCCCTTTGAGAAATCACATCGGGGTTTGGAAGAGATATGCATAACAAGAAACTCATCAGAACGGTGAAGTGCGAGGTGCGATAATGAAGAGGATGAGATGCAATTCAATACTAAAGCCTAAAGGATTTCAAGTCCAGGAGTATGGGTTTTCCCTTTGTTAAATCACATCAGAGAGAAAAGGAGAATTATAACGTAAAACAAATTCTTAACGCAATAGAAGGAGACTCGGGTAAGTGACTCAACATAGACAAAAGGAGCAAGTGAAGGTTCAACACTGTTGGCACAAGAATAAGAGGCAAAGTAGGGAAAAAGGAGCATATGGTGGCACTGTTGGAAACACAACAGCTGGGTCGAGTCGGGCCAAAAAGACAGTTATGCAGAACTATGTTGAATGTAATAGAGAAAACAAAAAAGACCCTAACAATAACAGAAAGACAAATGCACAAGGAGAAAATATTTGAGAGGGCTAAGTGAATATTGTTTTAAATGTAAATGTATTAATTATTTTTTATTGTTTGAGATGCAAAGGCAAGTCTCCATAGGCATAGGAAAAAATCGATGATTTATGTAATAATTATTTCTGATGTAATAACCTGAGCTGAAGAATGAGGAATCGAATGGGTGGAAGGCATAGGGTTAGGCATTTTCACTTCGTATTCCCTATATAATGCAAACAGTCAGAGATTTATCTGTATAAGAGATGTAATATTAGTGTGGACAGAGGGGTTAGAAAGTTGCAGAATGAAGAGAACGGAAGAATGTAAGAGAGCTGCAAAAGGTTGGAGAGTGAAAGAATAAGAGAGAGTTGATAAATATGTTGTGCACATCAGGATCTGATCTGAAGAAGATATGAAGGTTGAAGAGGCAACAGTGGAGAAGGAGCATAACAAAGCTAATATCTAGGTAAATCAACATTATAGTTTCATGTTGAGTGAGGGGATTGTAGTATCCTTCTGATATAGGTGGATATTGGTGGACACTCACCTATTCCACTTGGGGCCCCACCATTATTTCTTTAAGTTTTTTATTTTCGGCACGACTTACTATTTTTAGCATTTTTTCGGATCCTAAACTTCTGGAGCCATTTTGAGGCCCTAAATGACATTTTTTGGGAAAACCGAGAGCAACATGGGTGCACGGAATTATTTTTCTCACATCAAAAGTTGTAGTCCTCGGATAGATATTTCTAACGAGGTATGGTGCCTGTCAAACAGAGATCGTATACCAAAGTGACATCCCCAGGAAGTTGAAACACCAATTTACCCAAACGGGGCCCATAGTTTTGGCGCTTCATCTCCTAGGGTTAGGTTTTTGGATGTTTAGGGTTTTCAATTGTTTATAAATAATAAATAGGCCCTTGAGCCTCATTGTAACAGAGTTTAGATGCCTGTAGCCGCCACATCTCTTCTCAGAGATAAGCTACCAGTGCCCTAACTAGTTTATTTCCATTCTGTTTGTAAGCAAATTTCAGTTCTTTGATATTAATGAAATGAAGTGTTATTTTTTATGCATCTTTGTATTTGTGGTTATATGTGTATTTTGTTGCGTTCCTACATAAATCCGGATCAGTTTTATTAGAGCGATATGATTTTTCTCGATCCTTCTTTGCATGTCCCCAACAAGTTCGGGGTATAAGGAGTTAGGGCTCGATTTGGTGGAACCTTTGCAAGATCAACCTCTCAAACCCCGATGGATGCCCATGGGGGACAAAAAGAAATATGAGGGAGCAGGAGATCCTATCAAAATATTTCTCGAGGAGGCCCTCGAAAAACAAAGGAACACGATGATGGATAACTTTTCCCAGATCCTTCAACGACTTCCCAACGACAACACATCTGCATCCAACAGCGACTCTGGAGAAGGGACTCCATTTAAGGTACAATTAAACTTTGACATCCCCATATTTGAGGCTCAAATAGATGCATATGTCGTAGATAGATGGTTGAATCTATTATAATGATATTTCGTGGTTCATGACTTTCTTGACCGGGAGTGTATTATTTTTGCACTCCTTAAAGCTACCCCCCATGTCAAGGACTGGTGGGAAACCTACTGTGAGAAAAATGACGAGACAAAACCCTCTTTTTTCTCAGCCATACCCACTTGGAACTCTTTCTGAGACGCCATCAAGGAACAATACTATCCCATGGGGAGCTATGAGGACAAGTACATACAATGGACCATGCTACGGCAATAAAGGGATCACGATGTGCATGAGCTGAAAAATCTGTTCCATGCCCTGTGCACAAAGTTGGGTATCAAAGATTCAGAGAAACATTTGGTGAAAAATTATTGCAGTTATCTACACAGATACATTCAGGATGAAATGGAGTTCCTCGACATCTCCTCGCTTGGTATGGCATACCGGTATGCTGCCAAGATTGAGCAAAAATTCAAACAGAAGAAGCAAGACTTTGGATCTGCGAATCAAAAGCAAGGGAAAGGTGCCCCCAAACTATAGAAAAAAGAAAAAATCCAAGGCACAATGGCCGAAGATAACCTGTCAAAGCCACATGAAAAGAACAACACCGTGAAGCCAAAGAAGGAAATGGGAAAGTGGTGTGAGTTCCATAAGAGCTCCACTCACAACACAAGTGAGTGTCAGGCCAAGTAATCACTGGTGGCCGAGATGAGGGCCTCTGAGTCAGATACATGCTCTGAATTTGAATCAGAACCTAAAAAGGGGAATGACAAAGGGAAAAAAATTATTGATGTGGAGCCCAATGCCACTGTTGCCACTGCGAAGATCCAGAATGAGGAACCGAAAGATCCAGAGGAGAAGGAGTGTCTCTTCCACTCCCTGATGTGGGTAAAGTGTTCCCTGTTAAAGTTCATTGTCGACAATGGGAGCCAAAAGAAACTCATTTCAATAGATGTTGTGAAGCGGTTGGGCTTACCAACCGTAGCACATCCATATCCATACACCATCGGGTGGCTTCACCAAGGACGAGATCTTCGCATCAGCCAGTAGTGCTGCCTTCCCTATAGCATCAAGCCCTTCATAGATGAGGTATTATGTGACATTTCTCCTCTTAATGTTTCTAATGTATTATTAGGCCAACCATGCTTGTGGAAGCCACATGCTGTGTATGAGTCCCGACCTCGCACTGTTATTGTTACTTTGGGAAATAATTTGTACAGGATACCAGAGGTACCACCACCTGCCGCTATCTCTTTAGTTACTGCAAAACAATGCAATAAGCTCATTTTCCAAACCAGGAAATTTGTTTTCCTGATCCACCCCCAGGGCAAGAAGAAGACTGTAGCCACGACCTCCAGACAGGGCTCCTCTGCACGACAACAACAAATGGAAAAGGTTGTGGAGGGGTATGGGGACATCTTCACCTCACCCACAGGGGTTCCTCTGCAATGTTAGGTCAAGCACCCAATTGATCTGACCCCAGCTACACCGCAACCTAATGGACTGATCTATCGACGCTCTGTTCTGGAGAACGATGAAATCAAGAGGAAGATTCAAGAGTTGTTGCAAAAATTTCACATCCAGCCAAGTTCATCACCCTGTGGGAGCCCAATCGTGTTGGTATAGAAGAATGATGGGACTTGGAGACTCTGTATTGACTATTTGGCGCTGAACAAGATCATTTCCCGGAATAGGTACCCGATCCCACGAATTGATGACCTTCTCAACCAACTCAAAGGGGTGAAATATTTCATCAATATCGACTTGAAGTCTAGGTATCACTAGGTACCAATCGAAACCTCTGATATGTGGAAGAATGCCTTCAAAGCCAAGGAGGGCCTTTTCGAATGGTTGGTCATGCCTTTTGGGTTGACGAATTCTCCCGCAACCTTCATGAGGTTGATGGATGACATATTGCGGCCATTCACCAACTCATTTGTCTTGGTGTACATGGATGACATTCTGATCTTCAACCAAGAGCACCTCCACCACATCTGACAAGTCCTCCAAACACTGCAGCAACACAAGTTGTGTGCCAATTTGGAGAAGTGCACTTTTGGCATGACCCAAGTTAAATATCTGGGATACATTATTGATGAAAGAGGGGTGCATGTGGATCCAACCAAGATCCAAGTCATTCGGGATTTTCCAGCCAAAACCACTCTAATAGAGCTTCGTAGCTTTCTGTGTCTTGCTAATTTCTACTACAGGTTCGTGCTTGGATTTTCTCATATCACTTGGCCCTTGAGTCAAGTCACCAAGGGAGGAGCGAAAGAAAAATTATTTTTGTCGAAATCTCAATTGAAGGAATTCATAGAATTGAAACACCGCCTCTGTTATGCCCCAGTGCTCACATTACCATACTTGCAACAACCATTTGAGATCGAGTTATATGCCTCTGACTATGCTATTGGGGTAGTTCTTACTCAACAAGGGCATCCAGTGGCATATCATAGTGAGACATTGTCTGACACAGTTCGCAAGTATCCCACTTATGACAAAGAAATGTATTCCATTTTGCAGGCTTGTCGACAATGGAAGCATCACATTTTGGGGAAGGAAAAAATCATCCACACATACCATTGACCCCTTCAGTTCATACAGACACAAGGGAAGTTGCAGAATGATCGTCATCAAAATTGGTCCACGTATCTACAACAATTTCATTTGAACATCAAGTACAAGAAGGGTAGCACCAATAATGTTGCATATTGCCTCAGACAACCACCGATCATGGCACTAACCACCGTTCTCAACTCTTGTGGGCACGAGACTTCTGATTGGTCGCTTCTCTACGAGAGCGATCCAGAATTCAGCCACACATATAAGGCACTCTTGGGGCATATGAAAGTTCCAAGTTTTCACCTCCAAGATGCACTGTTATCTCACCTGGGACACCTTTGTGTTCCTTCAAGTGAGCGTGCCAAGATGATATGGGAAGCACACTATAGTCGAGTCACTGGTAATTTTGGGGTCGAGAAAATAGTGGCAGTACTTCATAAGTATTTCTATTGGCTAAACCTTCGACAGGATGTTGGGAAGTACATCAAATCCTACACTGCTTGCACCATTGCCAAACTGACCATCAAGAAGCAAGGCCTCTATACTCTGCTACCTACCCCTAGTAGACCTTGGGAATCCATCTCCATGGATTACATGTTGGGCCTTCCTTCTACTAAGCATAGAAATGACTGTGTTTTCGTGGTTGTCAACAGATTCTCGAAGATGACAATTATGGCAGCCTGTAAGAAGAATATCACAGCAGAAGCCACTGCTAAACTCTTCTTTGAATGAGTGTGGGTTCACTTTGGGATCCCAAAGTCTATCATATCAAATCAGGACAGGTTCGGCCATTTAATCAGCTTTTGTCATCGTTGACACCAATCTTCACTAAGTCCACATTCTTTCATCTTCAAATCGATGAATTTAATGCAAGATGCTAACAGATGATTTAGATACGAGTCTACATCAGGAAAGTAGCGTAATAATTCAGTAATCCGCAACATGATGAGCCTATGTGTACAACATAGTTAAATCGGATTCCAGCCAATCCTGACAGAACTCCTTTTCAAGTGCTTGGGATTCCGTACCATTATGTCCCATTGATTTAGCCATGCTATTTAAGGCTACTTCAAGTTGATTCTGGCCATGTCCGCCTGGTTATTAAGGAGAATACCATTTAGCAATATTCAACACGCTCAATGTACCATGAAATATCGACAGTAGCCAACAAGTACACAAGTAACGACATGACGATTTCTACAAACTTGCAGTGACAAAAGGGTTATATTTGTAGAAGGAGCGCTTATCGACTCGCATCATAAGTTTAATCGCTTCTCCGACATAGGATATTTCATCATCAAGGTCAGAGGAACGTCACGTTTCTTCACATCAATATTCCACCATTCCTTGGGTTCCACCAATATTCAATGAGAATTCTTTCGTCTACTCAGCCACGCAGCCACCTCATCGATACCAACACATTGCAGAACAACTAACACCAACAGAGTTAAACCTACATTGAATGGAACAGGCCACCACATATTATATCGTTGACATACAAATCAATAACACTCGCCAACAAAAGATCCAACTGTATCGGGTTGTCAAAGCTGTACAACTCCTACACCAAGGCAAGTGGTTCACCAGGGACCAAGTTCAGCAGAATTTTCCTCATATCATGGAGGAACTCAATGCAATGAGGACCATTGCTTCCTAATGGGGGATGATTGATCCAGGTGGATATTGGTGGCCACCCACCTATTCCACTTGGGGCTCCACGATTGTCTTTTTTAGTTTTTCAGTTTCGACAGGACTTACTATTTTTAGTATTTTTTCTGTCTCCGAACTTCAGAGGCCATTTGAGGCCCTAAATGATGCTTATTTGGGAAAACTTATAGTTGAAATAAGTTATATCTTCTACCAGAGGTATGGAAAGTACATTAAAAATGAGACTTATACATATCCTGTGAAGTTGAAACACCAATTTACCCAAACGGGGCCCATAGTTTTGGCGCTTCATCTCCTAGGGTTAGGTTTTTGGGATGTTTAGGGTTCTCCATTGTTTCTCAATAATAAATAGGCTCTCGCGCCTCATTGTAAAGCAGTTCAGAGGTCTGTAGCCACCACATCTCTTCTCAGAGATTCGCTACCAGCACCCTAGCTATTTTATTTCCATTATGTCTGTAAGCATCTTTCTGTTATTCGATATTAATGAAATGAAGTGTTATTTCCACCGTATCTTCAGAATACTTATGGTTATATGTATTTTTTTGTGTTTCGAATACAACGTTATAACCTTTCGTTGTAGCTTGATAATTTTCAAAGTTGGACAGGGTGAGGTAGAGCTCGTAGGCGAAATGTTGTGCACCGTGAGCAGCCTGAAATTTTTAGCTTGCGGTATGAGACAGGAGCCTCGTAGGTTGTAGCTCGTGACAAAATTTACAGGAAAGTTGGAAAGCCTGCACTTGTAGCTTCCAGAAGTTTAGGTAGGAGCCTCCTGTGGGTTTTAGCCTGCCAAAAATACATGGGAGTTGGTGCTTACATTTCAAGTTGTAGCTTGATATATGTCCAGATGGAGCTGGTTGAGTAGGAGCCTCCTGTGGGTTGTAGCCTACAAAAAATAGATGGGAGTTGGAGCTTCCTTGCAAGTTGTAGCTTGCAGAATTTGAGGTAGTAGCATCCTGTAGGTTGGATCCTACATAAAATAAGTGGTGAGAGGGAGGTGGAGCTTGCCTTCGCATCACAAAAATAATAAGATTTGGTTTTCTCCCTTATGGGTTTCCACTTATATCTGCTGTCTATGTGCTTGATGATTATGTGTTGATGTGATGCATTATTCTTCTTAATTATTTACCGTCAACACATTCAGATTGTTGATTTATTATGTATTAAGTTTCTTATAAAATGAAGTATTTAATGAGTTGAATTAAAAGAGTATTAATGACCAGGAATGTACTAAACTGATTCACTTCCCCCCCTCTCAGTTTAGCTAACAGTTCATCAACATTTGTAAAATTTCAAGAATTAAAACCCATGGTTGAAAATGCATCTAGTAAGAATATAAAAAATTTACGATGTGATAATCGGGGGGAGTTTGTTAAGAAATAATTTGATGCATATTTATCTAAACATGGTATTCAACATCAAAATATTGTTCCTTACACACCTCGAAAAAATGGTATTGCTGAAAGGAAAAACATAATTTTAGTTGAAATGGCTAGATGTATGCTTTATTCTAAAGGACTGCATAAGAAATTTTAGATTGAAGCCATATGTTGTGATAATTTTATTTTAAATAGAGTTCATACTAAAGTTATTAACTATGTCACCCCTGAGAAAAAATGGAATGGACGTAAAACAGATATTAGTAATTTTAAGGTGTTTGGTTGTGAATGTTGGGCTCATATTCCTAATGTAAAATGGAATAAGTTTGAGCCCAAATCTCACAAGTGTATCTTCATTGGTTATGATGAGAATTCCAAGGCTTAAAGGTCGTTTGATCCTTCTAATCAAAGTGTCATAATCAGAAGGGATGTTCAATTTCATGAATTCTCTTCCCCGCCTGAGTCTGTGGAAACTCATGTTACCCTAAATTTACCAATACCACTTGTTACTCCTATTCATGTTACTCCTTCTTCTATTTCTATGCCTCCTATTGATCTTGATTCTTCCTCTCCCTCAAGTATTTTACCTGAAACTCCTGAAGTGACTCATGTTCCTTTTGTTCTTCTTGTTTGGGCTCAGAAAACCCTTGAATTTGTAGGTAGTGAGGTCAAAAATCCTTCCGACACTCGTCGAACTAGATCTAATTTTTCTCTTATGAGCAAAGTTTTGGCCACAGATGATCCTGCTACTTATGCTCAAGCTAAGGGTAATCCTCATTGGGAACAAGCTATGTCTATTGAATATGAATCTCTTTTGAGAAACAAGACTTGGTCTCTTGTTCCTCTTCCTTTAGGAAATAATTTAGTTGGTTTTAAATTGGTTTATAAAACTAAGTTTACTATAGAAGGACAAATCAAAAAATATAAAGCTAGATTAGTTGCCAAAGGATTTAATCAACTTGAAGGTATTGCTTATAATGAGACTTTTTCTCATGTTGCTAAAATGAACACAATAAGAACCATTTTATCACTTGCTGCATCTTTTAAGTGGGAAATTCATCAAATGTATGTTAAACGTGCATTTTTAAATGGTGATCTAACTGAAGAAATTTATATGCAACAACCTCCTAGTTTTATTTCTGTTGGATCCTCAAGTTTAGTATGCAAATTACAAAAATCCTTATCTGGTCTTAAAAAAGACTCTAGGGCTTGGTATGATAAAATTGATGCATATTTCTTGAATAATGGTTTTAAGCATTGTATATCTTATCCAAATCTGTATTTTAAGAACTTTGGTGATAATGTCCTCATTATTGTTTAATATGTGGATGATCTAATTATCACTGGAAGCCAACTTGTATTAATTCAAGATATGAAAATTTCTCTTTAGAAGTAGTTTGAGATGACAGATATCAATATATTGCACTATTTCTTGGGTCTTCATATCTGGCATATGGCCGATGGTATTTTTGTTTCTCAACCTAAGTATGCAACAGATCTATTGGTCTGTTTCCATATGAGTAATTGTAAACTTGCTCCTACACCATTTCAATCTGGTGTAAAGTTAACTATTGAGTGTACCACTCCACTTGTTGATGCTACTCTTTATCGTCAGCTTGTTGGAAGTTTAATATATTTAACTCACAGTAGACCAGATCTCTCTTTTTTCATTAGTAGGATTTCTTGGTTCATGCGGCAACCTCGTGAAAGTCATTGGCAGGCAGCCAAGAGAATTTGCAATATTTATAGGGGACATTGTATTATGGTGTATTTTATTCAAGCAGTGATACAATTTTACTCTCTAGTTATACATATTCTGATTGGGCAGGTGACAGTTCTGATCGATGGTCAACTTCTGGTTACATATTTCAACTTGGTTCAGGTTCGATCTCTTGTTCCAGCAAGAAGTTGAGGACTCTTTCTTTATCGTCATGTGAAGAAGAGTATAGAGTAGCCAAAGAAGCAACTAAAGAAGCCATTTGGTTGCGGCATGTTCTTACCGAGTTTGGTCTGCTACTGAAATCGTCCACCATGTTGAAATGTGATAATCAGGGTGCAATTCAACTTGCTTACAATCTAGTATATCACTCCAAAATGAAGCATCTCGACCTTGATGCTCATTATATTCTAGGTCTATTGCTGATGGTATTATTTCTTTGGAGTATTGTCCTATTGAGCAGCAGCAAGCCGATATCTTCACCAAATCCTTGACAGAAGTGAAGTATACGTATCTTCGTTCTTTTCTTGGGATGAGGGAAGTTGTCATCAAGGGGGAGTAGTAATGACTGCTTCCTTCCTTAGTGTTAGGTAGTGTTAGGATGGACCCTTCTCCCAGCCATTATTAAGGGGGAGTGTTGGAATATATTATATTCCATGGAAGGTAATAATGTCTTTGTATTATGCTGGAAGTTGAATACAATCTTATGTAAAATAGTAATACATTATATCCCATATTCATTTTGGCATAGTATACTCTTGTGCCCATTTATTATATAAAGAGGTGTTATTTTGGAGAATTATATTATCCCACATTCAATATGTGAGAGTAATTCCTCCACATCTCTAGGTATATAATAGGGTCAAGGGAGCTTTTTTTATTACCATCACATCTCATCTTGTGCTCATACTGTTATTTGTATCGGGTTATTTATAGTTTCTCTCTTTGTAAGATTGCAGGAGATTTCTGGAGATAATAGAAGAAAAACTTCTCGTGGACATAGCCCAATTGGGTGAACCACGTATATCTATTGCTGGTTTCTTACATAGATAGCTAGTTTAGTAGATATAATGTTCTCATAGATCCCAAATTCCAATTGGTTTTGTGGTTACCTCTGAGTTTCTTTCACAACCTTAAGAAATTACGGAGTGATAACACCTTCCATTTTGGGTATTGGATGCGGTTCCTAAAAGGAATAATGGCATGCCAAGCCATTTCTCCTTAGGAATGATGATCCCTAATGCCCAAAGTAAGGGACCATCTATTCCTTTGAAGTGCAGAGGTCATGGCTTGAAGAAAATTTTATAATTTAATTAAAAATAATCACACAATTTGCGGGGGATGATTCCTAGGATCACTCCCATCCTCACCCCCCCTTTTTTTGGATAGTAGGATTCATCATTTAAATTGTAGACAATCACTTATGAATTCCAAATGGAGTGGGGTGAAATTTCAGGGGAGATTCCAAGAATCATGCCACCTCACCTCCAATTATGTGATTTTTTTTATAAAATTATTTTTTTACAATAATTCCTATGGATCTATGCTAGTGGGGACAGCCACTAGTTATCTCATCCCTTAGAGGCTCAACTGTATGGGAACTAGATCGTGAAAAATAATTTATAGTGTGATTATCATTATGTACAAAGAAAAATATTGGTCCACCACACTTTGATAAGGATTATGGTCTCAATATCTTTCGAAATATATAAGCAAGATGGATATCTCTAGTACTATGCATATCTTCATAATCAGATTCATCAGGAAAAAAATATGGAGCCATTAGAGGAAGCTAAAAAATCCTCTATGAAAACGTGAATCCATGTCCTCTTCTGGGCCATAGTCTTGCATGAACTTGGAATCAAACCATGGTGATACATGCCACCATTTTCTCCAATTTGAAAATTTTCATCACTCCATGTTGATTTTGAGGAATCACACTTGGAAATAATACCAATGATAATTTCGAGCACCTTCAAATATATAAAAAATTAATTTTTCATATTTTTAGAGACCTTTTAACTTTGGATCACCATATGGTGGAAATAATGACATGAATACTGTGAATCATGAAGTGACAGGGAAAGGAGCTATTGTAGAGCAATCTAAAACTATTCATCATGATCTCCTAAATTTTATTAATTTGACAATCTCATGGAGATCACCATAATCCCAAGGAGTATATGGACACTCTATTATTTTCTAGCCTATATATGGCTCATGTGCTAATATATATATTACAAAGTATCGTGACTCTCAGAAAAATACCTATAATTATTTTCTAAATCATAATTATATGACCATTTTTCTAAAATTCTACTAAGATTTGGACATTATTTTATTGTTTGTACAAAGTTATTCCAACCTCAATTGCACTTAGGTTATTTTGTCACACTCACTAGATCTTGTTCACTTGTTGAATGAGATGTTTCATCGACACATTTCTTCCCTTTTTATTCTTCTATAATGACTTTGATGAATATTTAGTTTGCAAAAGCTTCTCTCGTGAGCATATTAGCAATACAATTTTATTTTCCAATTTTATAATGTATGTCAAAGACATAACCATAAATATAAATAATTCTTCTAAATATTTTATTAGTTCCATGTTCTAAAATCCTTTAATTTTGTATCATCCTACCATGTGCTTTAAATATGTCTATAATGAATTTCACAAATTTGAAAATGAACCTAATTATAGCTATGCTATTTTTCATAGATAGAGTTTTTGCATGGCTTGAGGGATACCCAATTTATACCTCTTTTAAAATTTTGGATGCATACATTCATATTTCCTCCTTATTACTCCTTACTTGGAGCAATAGCCCTGACCATAAGATATTAGAATAATTTGTTTTCAAAGTATAAGGGAGATGAACTTCTAGTGACATCAAGGAAGGAAAGGAATTTACCTTGTCTTTGGTTCTATGGAATCATTCTGTCGTTCCATATGTACATTTATGTTATTTTTTTTAGTCTCTTTTACAAACATGTTTCATCGTATGCTTGCCCTTATAAAAGTATCAAGCATAGATCAGAGAACCAAGAAACCATTGTAGTTGTTTCCTATCTTTATTGTCATTAGGAAATGTAGTGAGTTTTTGTAGTACATGTTCTTAAAGCTAAATTCTTCCTTATATTATGATAAGATATAAGAATTCAATTATGGTATTCCCAAATTCCAAAATTTTATTATATTAGACTAATAATGTTGGTAAACCTTCTCGTAAAGATTCTCCAAATTTTCTCTATGCTCTTTTCAATCTTTTGAGAAAATAAGAAGATCATCCATGTATACAATAATGAATTCCAAATAATTTAAAATATCTTTCGTCTATTTCTAAAACTTGGATGGAACATTCTTGACATTAAAAGGAATAAATTTCCATTGGTATTGGCTATGAGGAACTACAATGCAGTTTTGAACCTATATTTTGGCTATATTCCTACTTGGCATAACCCATTCTTCATATTGAATTTGCTAAACACATTGCATCATTTGATCTAATGAAACAATAACTCTTTATTAAGTATTGGATACCTATGTGGCAATCATGATTTATTTAGTTTTTTGAAAATTATGACCATCCTTGAATTAACTCATTTTGGATTGGGATGCTTGCTAACATAAAAGGTTGGGGAAATCCATGGGATTTCACTCTCCTCAATCAACTTCTTCTCGATTATATCTTGTATTTATTACCCATAAAAACCCTATTCCTTGTAGAAAATCCACATAGATTCAACTAATCTTGTAATATACTAAAATAAAATACTTGAATCTATTCTACAAATTGTGGAAACCAATTACGATCACACAATCACATGAATAATAAAGGGAAAGTATTTCAATCGCACAATACAAAAATGTATCCGGGGAAAGCCTCAGCTAAAAACCCCGCTATTTGTATATTGCATTAAGTCAAGAATATGAAATAATACAATGCTTCTCTGAGGCTTGAGATATATCTGCACTATCTCTGACTGTCTCACTTTAATCCCAACTATTTTGGTCCAATATTTAACCAAAAACTTGCCTCTGGGTTGCTCATCCTTGCTTATGCATTTCTGAGGGAATTAGTGTTGGAAATATGATGCAGGATGTTGTCCTTGATGGCAACCCACTGAATGAAGATGAAGACATGCGACTGATGACATGTGTTGTCCTTGATGGCAAACCACCTGATGAAGTTATTCTTGACTTAATGGGCTTGGTAAATGATGTTTGTTAGAAATATGATGATGAGTGCTGTCCATGAATGGCAACCCACTTGATGAAGATGATGACAACTTACTTGATGAAGTTGTGCTTGATAGAATATGGTTTGATGAACTAAATCTGATGTATCTACAGAGAATACAGAAGGCAATGAAGAAAGGAATTCAGCATGTGCTAATTCTATGATGAAAAAGAGGATGTCTCTTGGTATACACGGATTGGCCTAGGAAAAGTCACGTATGCACGCGGAAAAGAACGTGCCAAGTCGCGTATGGGCTAAAGCGCTCAAAAAGTGCAAAACCAAGGGTAACCACCATGGTATTGACCCATTGTATTGGGTAATGATCCACCTAATTGACCCCGCCTTAGAAGCTGGTCTACAAGGTATTGTTTTACCATGGTATTGAAAAAGGGGCTCATGGTATTGAAAAAGGATAAACCCATAAGGAGAAGAAATTATCAGGCATAACACAAGTGAGCAAGATGTCCTAGGCTTGAATGAATACTGTGAAGTTATTACCCTGGTATGGAAAGCGGCAGGGATTGATGATAGATCTCGAACCCAGATTGCACCAATGAAGAATGATGAAGCGTATATCTAGATCGAAATGTAGCTATATTTACAGATCCGTTTCCTATGGAGTGATTGGATCCGTGATGAGGCGAACATCTGTTCAAGGTGGAAGGTTGAATTCGAACCAAATGTTTGATCTGATGAAGTATGCTGCTCTGTAATGATTGAAGATCTATACGCTACTTCGCCGCGGAGGAAGCGCGTATATACGCGGCTTCAGCGAAGAGAAAGCGCGTATGCGCAATAAATTATACACTGAGGTATACGCTGGTTTGTGTGGACGGAAGCACGTATATACGCGACATCAGTAAAGGGAAAGCGCGTATGCAAACTAGGGTTTGCTGAAGCAAGGGGTATGAAATATCTGATCTGTTCTGCTGTGTTTCTGCTATCTGATCTGTGTTGATAAGCATCTGTTGGTGATGTATGTTTGTGCTTAAAAGTATGGAAAGGGTCCAGTCTGAAAATATGATGAAATGTGGCCTGCAAGTGTTGTTCTATTGAAGTTGTTGGATCCAGTGTGAAAATTGATGAAACGTGGTCCAAGGTGGTGCTGAGGGTTGTAGCCTTCAGTCAGGGGGTTGTAGCTTCCTTCCAGGTGAGGCTGGTAAACGAGATCGGGGGGTCGTAGCTCCCTTCCAGGAGAGGCTGGTAAACGAGTCAGGGGGTTGGAGCTCCCTTCCAGGAGAGGCTGGTAAACGAGCGCAGGTGGGTGCCTGCGTGCTGGTCAAGTCTGCGCAAGCACATATGTTGTAAGATGTTTTCTCTATAATAAAATATTGAAGGCTGAGCAACTGCAGCGGTGGTTTTCTCCCGATTTGGGTTTCCACCTAAAAATCCTGGTGTTCAGGTGTGATTCTTTGTGTGATGGTTTATTCTGCTCTTACTGCACCTGTTTACTGTTTATTGAGCATCTGATGATTGAATGATGGAATAATACAAGTAAAGATTTAATGACTGATCTAGATCTCTGAGTATACGTTAGTTTCATAAAGGGGATCCGCGTATATACGCTAGTTTACTGAAGGAAAGTAGCGTATGGGTTTTAAGGAATGAAAAAGTAAAAATATTTGATTATGCAGTAAATACTGATTCACCCCCCCCTCTCAGTATTTTTCCCAACAATTAGCCCCTATTAATTAGGAAATTCCAACTAATTGATTGCATAATAAATCCAAGGTGTCCTGTTGACTCCATGCACCACCTGTAGAATTTTATAATTATACAAATGATAATATACTTCCCTTTAACTCCAATCTCAACTGGGTATTTCTCATAAATGACACGCATGAGCTATTTAGAGTGAATTATCAGTTATCTGATTGATCAATACATGTGAATTAAATTGGATTTAATTCACTTAACCTCTCAAAATTTCCTCCATCAATTAGAACCAGTTAAATTTAACTCAAATAATTAAGTTAAACAATTATAACTCAAAATAAACTGCAAATGGACCCCCTAAAACTTAGAGTGAACTTTACATGCCTCTAGTTTGACCCCCAACTTGAATTGTCTGAGCTAACTAAGTATTCCCAACTTAGTTAACTTGTACAAGCTGTCATGTGATGTGGAATTAAAATTTACTTCTAATTTAATTAAGGGAAAATTAAATTAGAATCCATGTTGATGCCATTTTCAATATTTCTTGTTGCCATTTCAACACACCCTCTCAACAAGAAATGAATTCAACTCTATCCCGATCTGGTACCTTTGGAATATTCTGCATGCAAAACTTCTCCGTTGTGTTGTTGCTACTACAACTTATGAAACTGAAAAGCATTCAAATTGAATAAGTATGATGCATTTGTCACCAGAGTATTTGATTGCTTCTAGCTACTACACTTTCAACTAAAAAATTTGCACTATTTCTAAATCTGCATTGTGCCACTTGCACTGTTGCCAACTCTTCTTTGTGATCCCCACTATATGGTTTTTGCTAATATTTGCATCTGTCACTCTCACATCTGATAGAATCAACCGCCACTAATCCATCCTACTACTGTGTACTGTGGGCATCATAGAAAGGTAATGATCCATGAGACAAGACATCTCAATGGACCCTGCCTAAATTTTTGCACTCTTGAGATTATGACTTCACATCGCCCCACTTCTCACCTAGAGGTATGGTTGCATGTGCTCCTTCTACCCACTTGGGTCTAAATTTACCCCTATTCGAGGTATCTTCTTGAGTGGATGCCTCCACTAGGTCTCCTCTCTACTTCTCTAATTGTGATTGCTCCACAACTTTTTAGGCTGCATGTTGAGAGGTAATTCATGATCCCTATCAACCACCAAGTTTCTAATCTTTTCCTTGTTCCTCAAAGCTTTGCATGCATCTTCTACCTGGAGATCATACAAGTTATTGACTCGCACACTGATATTTTTCACTTATACCATGGTGATGTGTCTAAGTGATCATGAGATCATGTCCAAGTTTTAAAAAATGCTCAAAAATGAAAGTGCTCAGAAATATTTTCAATATAACGACTGGAAAGGTCTCGTCGCTGTGATTATGGCGCCGCAAACGGTTCTCAAAATCGATGTTGTATGCAAAAGTTATTGAGGTTTGAAAATGCCCAGTAAACTACAAAAAGGACCTTTGACTCAAATTGAATTTGTCATTTTATCAATATATATATACATATATATATATATATATATATATATATATATATATATATATTGGTCAAAATTTTATTTTATTATTTGATGGAAGCCAACAAGAGGGCGCCACATGGCCTGCCCAAAGGCTGCCATGTGGCCCCAGCCTTGAACGGAGAAGGGCTAAAAAAATTGGTTAAGGCCCGACACCTTGGGCACACTACACGCACTCGAGTCAGGCTGCATGCAAGTTCGGGTCACACTGCATGCAAGTTTGGTTCGGGCTCATTTCTTCAACCAAAAAAATTATTTGCAAGTCTGAAGGTTCGAATGTGGGTGGCCTGATCGTCAGCCCACAGGCCCGACTGGAACACCTAGTGGTGTTTCTTAACCACTATGGGCACTGGGCATATTTAAAATTACTAGTGCATTCCGGTGGAGGAAAAAAAGGTTAGCCCCTCAGGGCTATCCCCATGCCACATGACCTTAACGTTGTGACCAGGGGCGTGCCTTTTCAACCTTATCCGGAAACCGTTGATGATTAGCGGATTGTTCGCATGTGAACACGCCTTGAAAAAACCATAAAATTTAATGTTGCCACCAATTTAAGGCATGATTCCGCCAATCCGGGAGGTCCACCATTTTTATCGACTTTAACTGGAGTTCCTCCAGTTTTGGAGGAGATTTTCAAGGTACACTGGGAAAAAATTTGTTTTTGTCATAACTCCTTCCGTTTTCAACCAAATTGAGTGCAAAAATAGTCAATTTCGACTATCTCAGACCTTCTAAACTCAATGGAGTACATTTCATATCCATCATAAGGCTTCCAAGCAAGGTTTTTCTTCAATTAAGTTTAAGGGGCCACCAGGAGGCAGAATCATTTTGAGGCCTAGAGAGGGGAGCTAGAGGCGTTATCCAGAGATCCAATAGTCAAAATTGGATATTTCAGATGTTATGAATCTTATAATATGGTTTTTAGAGCCTGTAGAGAACTTTAGAAAGCCGAAAATCTTCATTAAAGTTCCAGGGGCCATTAGTGCCAGCTTTTGTCAACAGCAATGCAGGGCCTAGCCAGAGCAGCTAGAGACCATATGCAGTGAACCAGTAGTCATTCTTGACTGTAAACATAATTTTGAATATAATAGAAGATGTTTTAGAAATTTTTTATGACTTTTAGTGGTCGAAAACCCAACAGAGAATTTTTCAGTGACCCTAGTGCGAGGGGGTGTCGACAGTTGTTGGAGGCGAAATCAGAGCAACTAGAGGCCATTTTTTATGAATGAATAGTCTATATTCACTATTTCAGACATTTTTGAACTAATTAAAGTGGTTGAAGAACATTTTGAGAACTTCTAGAGCTCAAGAAGCTGAAGGGAAGTTTTGGGCAGCCCTGGGCAAACTGTGGAGGAAGGCCTAGTTTGGGGATGCAGTGCTCGTTTTGAGAAATTTATCAGTGGATATTTTGCGTCTGATGTGTGTTGGATACAAAAAGAGTGATTTCAGTGACAGAAACAGAATTATGAAGGAGTTTGTGCCATTTAGAATCTCAGAGTAGCTTAGAACACCGACAGAAGGAATCGTGTCAAAGGGAGCCTAAAGCTATTTGCAGAGTTTGGACAGCCATGAGAGGGATATATATGGTATTATCAGCCCTTTGGATCAGTTTATTATCCATTGGAGTTAATTTTGTAACTTGTAAAAGAAACCTTACCATAATCCCAAAGAGCTGAGTCAAGATGACCAAGCTCAAAGTAGACGTAGCCCACGAGATTCGGGTGAACTCCTAGATTAATTTTGTTGTTGTGTTTAAATGTTTTATTGCTGCATTATGTTACTGTTATACATGTTAAATTTCAGCAAGAACAAATGAACTTAAGACACATAAAAAATTAAAAATCATACACCACTTTCAAGTAATAATTCCGCATAATGTCAAGTACAAGCTAGATCATTTAATTGTTAAATTGAGTGGGAGGTTCTTGAAATACATAAAAAGTTATCCAGACCATTTTCAGATCAAGTTGGTATAAGAGGACTTGGTTGATTGATTGAAAAATCAAGCTATTTATTAAGCTTTTGCTTGTATAACTTGAAAGGTGTTTAAACAGTGTAAAATATTGATTGTTTTACTGTTTTCAAACTGAATGTTGTTTGAGTTTGTTGGAGGTGAAGAGATAGCTACTGATTAGCTAAGTCTTGGAGAGGAAAAAAGGGAAGAAAGAGATGAAGGCATCTTCCTTACCACAAAGGACCTCAAGGTCACCCTTGGAACACAAACCCTCTTGACGATTGTTTGTTAAGAAGCTCTTGGAGTTTGTTTGCTGTTTGGTTGCTTGAATAAGATTTTGTCTCTATAGCCATTTGGTTTAAAAAATCTTTGTCATTTGTTTTGAAATATTTGTGAAATTTGTTGAAGTTAATTTTGTTCATTGAAATCATAATGACAAATTCTAAAAGTGAGGTTTCCTCCTTCACAAGATTCTTCGATGAAGATATGAAGCGTGACTTTATTATATTGAAGGACATGGTGCAGATTTTGTTTGAAGATAGAAGAGAAAGCACTGAACTTCATGAGCAATTGTTTGCCATGAAGCAAGAGAGGGAAGAAATTATTCAAATATTGCATGATATGGAGATGCAGCTCCATCAAACCCAAGAGGCTTTGACCACGAACATGCGTGTGAAAGAGGTAATACACTCTAATTTTTCTTCAGTTTCCTCATTAGAACGATGTGTTCATTCTTTCGAAAAGCATACGAGAGGTATAGGGTCCAATTTAATGATTAAAATGGGCTATGAAGGCATGGGTTTAGGCAAGCATGCACAAGGCATGGTTGATCCTATTTTGGTTGAGGAACGACCCAAGAATCTTGGTCTTGGTTATGTGAAATTTAATGGCGAAGATTCCAAAACCATGAAAGCATGTAAGGCAAATTCAAAGAGAAATTTTGTTCCAAGTTCTAAGATGAAAATATGTCAAATTTGTTTCCAAGATGATTGCCATTGCTTTAAGCCTTTGTTGTAGCAAGAAGATGGTAGACATGTAGCTTATGGCAAGCATGCGAGTTCAGACAATTTTCAAGACAATAACGATGATGTTAGTCTGCAAATGAAAGCTGGAGCCTCTACTAGTTCATCTCCTCATGAAGGAAAAAAAGGATGAACATGCAAAGCAACACAAGAGGTATAAATCTTCCCATGATAAATTTGATTGTGTTTCTGCAAGGCATGATAATTTTTCATGCTTAAATGGAATAAATATTTTTTGTGCATATTGTGGTTGATTTAACCATGATGTTTCGAGATGCTAGATGAGGAAGAAACCATACAGGAAGTAGATGAGGAAAGGGAAAATTTCAAAGAAGGAGCATAAGATTTACACATATTTCCAAAAGAGGGGACATGTTGTTTCCCATTGTTGGACTTTGCATCCAACTGGTTGTCCTAAGCATATGCATCAAGAGAACAGAAAGACTAGTAAAGGTGGAACCAATGATTCCATTATTGATGTGAAAATGGAAGTTTTGCATGAAGAAGAGTTGCAACAACAAAATTCGCCATGGAAGTGGCTTGGTAAGAAGTGGATGGACTTCTTAACACAGTAAGACATACTACTTTGTACATATGAAAATTTCGGTTGTACGAATGTATTTTATGTTGTAATCTCTCATTTGTTTGAGCCACCTTGGATCATTGATCAAGGCAGCAATGTTCAATTTCCTTCTACAAACTTCTAGCCAGAAATTTCTGAGTGAGTGCAAGAAAGACAATACTAGACAGGAGGACAAGCGCATCTAGGAAGGGAAGTGTTAATTGCTTTCTAGTTGTGGTTTAAAGTCACTAGCCATGCAAGGCAAGTTCTTGGAGGCTGAAGAGAAGAGGGTGTTGTACTCTCATCTACTGTGCAAATTAGTATATCAGTATTTTTGGGTCCAAAAGATTCCCAGTGGGGAGGTGTGATCAGGAGATCATGTACAAGTTTTAAAAAATGCTCAAAAATTAAAGTGCTCAGAAATGTTTGCAATCTAGATGACTGGAAATATCTCGTCACTACGATTATGACATTGTGACCAGTTCTCAAAACCAAGGTCATATGCAGAAGTTATTTAGGTTTGAAAATGCCCAGTAAACTACAAAAAATGACTTTTGACTCAAATTGAATTTGTCATTTTATCAAATAGATATATATATATTGGTCAAAATTTTATTTTACTATTTGATGGAAGCCAATAAGAGGGTGCCACGTGGCTTGGCCAGAGGCTGCCACGTGGCCCCAGTCTTGAATGGAGAAGGGTTAAAAAAATTGGTTAACGCCCAATACGTTGGGCACACTGCATGCACTCTGGTCAGGCTGCATGCAGTTTTGGGTCACACTGCATGCAAGTTTGGCTTGGGCTCATTTCTTCAACCAAAAAAATTATATGCAAGTCTGAAGGTTCGAAAGCCCGACCGAACCACCCAGTGGTGTTTCTTAACTACTATGGGCGTCGGGCATATTTAAACTTACCGGTGGATTCAGGCTAAGGAAAAAAAGGTTAGCCCCTCAGGGCTATCCCCATACCACATGACCTTAATGCTGTGACTAGGGGTGTGCCTTTTCAACCTTATCCGGAAATCGTTGACGGTTAGCAGATTGTTCGCATGTGAATGCACTGTGAACAAACCACAAAATTTACTGCTGCCACAAAATTAGGGTGAGGTTCTGCCAATCTGGGAGGTTCACCATTTTAATCAACTTTAACTGGAGTTCCTCCAGTTTTAGAGGACGTTTTCAAGGGACATTGGGAAAAAAATTGTTTTTGTCATAACTCCTTCATTTTTTGACCAAATTGAGTGCAAAAATAGTCAATTTATACTATCTCAGACCTTATGGAATTAATGGAGTATGTATTAAAGCCATCAGGGAGATTCTAAGCAATTTTTTGCTTCAATTAAGTTCAAGGGGCCACCAGGAGGCAAAATCACTTTGAGGCTTAGCCAGGGGAGCTAGAGGCCTTATCCAGAGATAAAATAGTCAAAATTGGATATTTCAGATGTTATAAATCTGATTATATGGTTTTCATGTCCTTTAGATAACTTTAGAAAGCCGAAAAGCTTCAGTAAAGTTCCAGGGGCCATTAGTGCTAGCTTTTTCCAGCAGTAGTGCAGGGCCTAGCCAGGGCAGCTAGAGACCATATGCAATGAACCAATAGTCATTATTGAAAGTAAAAATAATTTTTAATCTAATATTAGAGGTTTCAGAAAGTTTTGAGAACTTGTAGAGGACTAAAACGCAGCAGAGAATTTTTCAGTGACCCTAGTGCCAGGGGGTGTCGACAGTTGTTGGAGGCGAAACCAGAGCAGCCGGAAGCCATTTTTGATGAATGAATAGTCTATATTGAATATTTTAGACATTTATGAACCAATTAAAGTGGTTGAAGAAAATTTTGAGAACTTATAGAGCTTGAGAAGATCAAGGGAAGTTTTGGGCATCCCTGGGAAAACTGTGGAGGAAGGCCTAGTTTGGGGATGCAGTGCTTGTTTTGAGAAATTTATCAGTCGATATTTGGTGTTTGATGTGTGATGGATACAGCAGGAGTGGTTTTAGTTAAAGAAACAAAATTCTGAAGTATTTTGTGCCATTTAGAAGCTCATAGTAGCTTAGAGCACCGACAGAAGGAATCGTTTCAAAGGGATCCTAAAGTTGTTTGCAGAGTTTGGACAGCCATGAGAGGGATATAGATGGAATTATTAGCTCTTTGGATCATTTTATTATCCATTGGATTTAAGTGGAACTTGTAAAATAAACCTTACCATAATCCCAAAGAGCCGAGTCAAGATGACAAAGCTCAAAGGAGACGTATCCCACGAGATTCAGGTGAACTCCTAGATTAATTTTGTTGTTGTGTTTAGATGTATTATTGCTGCATTATGTTTCTGTTATACATGTTAAATTTTATCAAGAACAAATGAAATTAAGACACATAAACAATTAAAAATCATACACCACTTTCAAGTAATAATTCCTCATAATTTTAAGTAGAAGCTAGATCATTTAATTGTTAAACTGAGTGGGAGGTTCTTGAAATACATAACAAGTTATCCAGACCATTTTAAGATTGCTAAGGAAAACCTTTCCTTTTATAAATATCACATAATAGCCATGGTCTTCCAATACCACTATGGAAAAAATATTCTTCTTTAGTCCCAGAACAAAAAATACATTTGTGAGTCTGAGAGGGTAGCCAAACTCCCTCTGAAAAGTAACTATACCGATTTCGGTCACGCTATAACTCCCATCATATCCAAACTCTATGTTATGTTTGAGGTATTTCTCCTCCAAGTCACTACAGAGATCTCTATTCCCATATGGAACAAGGCACCACTATCAAGATTCCACATTCATCCCATTATAGTTTTTACCATGCATGCAATGAGAGTAAAATCAAGCTCGAACTGTGAATCTAGAGTTTCACTTGTTGTTGCTACTACAAGCTCTTTATTGCTTGCCTTCTGTGGAAATTTCATGGCATAATACCCGTAATCGTGACAATGAAAACACTTGATGTTGGACAAGTATTTCTTCTTTCCCTCTTCACCTTTGGAATTCTTTCCTTTGTTGACTAATGTAATATACTCTTATTTGGAAGAGATCTTGTCTCTAGTGTTTCTCCTAATATATTCCTGCACCAAGTCAGACCATAATCTATCCCACTCTAGTATCTTCTCCCTCCTATTTAATGAATCCTAGTATGTGTGCCAGCTCTTGGCAAGGCCTAGAAGTGTTAGGCTGACAAAATCATCCTTAAAAGATGTAACACCAACACTTCCAAGCTCATCCCGAAATTGGGTGAACTTGGCCAAGTACTTTGGTATTGTGTCACATTCATGTATATTTACTTTTTTTAGCTTATCCTTCAGAGCCAACTTCCTGTGGTCACTGTTGTTCTAAAAAAAAACATGTTAATTCCTTCCACATAGCATATGGAGTTTCCTTTCCATGGAGGTTAGAGACAATATGATTTTGAACTCCTTCTAATAGACTCCTTCTCTCCTTTGCTACATTATTCTTCCATGCATCAAGATTTTGAGCATTTGTTGCTGCGGGCATTAGAATATTAATGTCTATGAATTACTTTAGTCTATTTTCCTACAAAAATTCCTCCATCATGTCCTTCCATGCTATGTAATTTGAACTACCCTCGAGGGCATATTCGAGTCTCAATCCACAGGAAGACATCCTAATCTGCTACTGTTTCTGAAGAATAAATTTCCAAATTCAATTCACCTGTTCAAAATAAAATCTGGTTCTTCTATTCTATAGTGATTCCTTCTGTGATACCATGTAGAAAATACGTATATATTTGATTGAGATTTTAATATGCTAAAACAAAATATTTGAATCTATTCTACAAATTTCGGAAACCAATTACGAGTGCACAATCAAATGAACAAGAAAGAAAAAGAATTTCAATTGCGCAACACAAATATGTATCTAGGGAAATCCTCGACTAAAATCCCCACTATCTATATATTTAATTAATTCAAGAATATAAAAAAATATAATGCTTCTCTTGGGCTTGAGAGATATTTTCACTATCTCTGACTATCCCACTCTAATCAAAACAAGTTTGGTACAATATTTAACCAAAATCTTGCCTCTGGGTTTCCTAGCCTTGATTATGCATTCCTGAGGGAATTGAGCCCTTATTAATTATGAAATTCCAACTAATTGATTACACAATACATCCAAGGTGTTTTGCTGACTCCATGCACCAGTACTTGTACAATTTTCTAATTATACAACTAATAGTACACTTCCCTTTAATTCCAATCTCAAATGGATCTTTCTCAAAATCGACATGGATGAGTCATTTAGAGTGAATTATCAGTTATCTGATTGATCACTTCATGTGAAATAAATTAGATTTAATTCACTTGACCTCTCACTAGTTCGTCCATTAGTTCGAACTAGTTAAATTGATTTTAACTCAAATAATTAAGTTAAACAATTACAACTCAAAATAAGTTGCAACTAGACCCCCTAAAACTTAGAGTGAACTCTACATGCCTCCAGCTTGACCCCAAACTCGAATTTACTAAGCTAAATAAGTCTTACCAGCTCCTTTAACTTGTACAATTTGTCATGTCATGTGGAATTACAATTTAATTCTAATTTAATTAATGGAAAATTAAATCAACATCCCTTTTGATGCCATTTTCAGTATTTCTTGTTGCCATTTTCAACATTCTTATGCGGAAATTGGAATGACAAGTACTTTATGTGGAATCCATTTAAGATCTTGTGTATATGGAAAATACACAAAATAATGCTATCTTGACAAAAAAATCATTAGGCACTTGAATTATGAAAGTTGCTTTTATTTTTTACACAATTGGAGCTAGCACTTATTTTGCATGTAGATCTAGATTTCTGACCCCCATTTTTATTTTTATGATTTTCTCAATTAATTCGATTGGTTCGTTAATGAAAAACATATACCTAGAATCCTAGTTTGGTAAGTATTCTTTCTAGGAACTTTAATAGGAATATATCCAACCATCATGTTGACTTCATGTTTTTCCCAAACTGAAGGGAAGGAGATTTTGCACAAAATATTAATTGAGAAGAATTTCTAGATTAGTATTATATTGATAATAATATACAACGCATTGTAATCCATTATTTTTTTTGGGAAATTTTCAATGAACTTATTAATAGAAAGGAATTTTCCATTAATACCCCTTGTTTGAACTAAAGAAAACCTGCAACACTCATCTCCAAATTCGAACCTCTGAGAAACAACTTCGAATTTATACTCTACTGTAAACTCAACTTTGATACCATGTAGAAATCATGTTGTATATTTGCAACTGCTCATGAAATTTTAACCAAAATCACAAGACAAAAACCTACTCTACTATTCTATAGACATTATTTCACAACTTAGACCAAAAATTTCAGACATGACATAAGAAATCACACACATGAAACAAGTATTTTTATCTGGGGGAAGAAATCTGCTAAAAATCTTGAATGCCTCTTTCATTAATCAAATGAAATAGAGATGGATTAGAATTGATTTCACCCTGCAAGTGCTCAACCTATCTCACTAATCATTGAAGGCCTCTGACCCAAACTTAGTAAATTTATCCCTTAGCTTGAGGTTTGATTTCCCTATGTTCTTCCTTGAGGAATTAACCCCTAATATTTAGGAAATTTATTCAATTGGATTGTGAAATTCCTATAAGTCCTTCCTCTGATTGCATGCAACACTTGTACACCCATAACTAGTCTACAACTGATGTTACACTTCCTTGGAATTTCCATCTCAAATGGTATCTCGAATTCTATGCATGCACTAGCTATTTTGGGTTGAATGATCAGTTAGCTAGATGATCACTGAGTTTGACTAAAGTCCCACTACACAACTTGACCCTCCACGAGTTCTTCCAATAGTTAGAACTAGGTTAACTGGAAACAACCTTAGATAACTGACCTTGATTGCTACAAATTAGCAATCACACATGATAAACTAAAATATAACTCCTCCAACTTGAATTTACTGAGTAAAATGGGTGACACAAGCCATGCCACTCAAGTTAACATCATCCAAGTTGTATACTGATGTGGAAATTCAAGTTTTCTCAATTTAATAAAGGAAAAATCAAATTGAGAATTTCTTATTACATTTTTCAACACTCTCCTCCATACATGAGAATGCCTTCTTCATGCATAGTCCCTTCCTTGTCGTGCATGGAGTTTCATCTGGGATAATTATTTTCTCCTTGCACGCACATGAAGTGTGATGATATCCTACATTACGTGGTTGAAACTATTTTTTGTTGCATGGGAAGACCTTGTTGTCACATGTTCCATACAAGCTATGGTGGTCCTATCCTACATGGTTAAATTCAACAGTTCTTGCTACCAACACAACCCATTCTCCATATAAATTTTATCCTTTATGCCTTGTGGATTTATCCAAGGAAAACATGATTTCTTGTCCTTCTTCCTAAGCTAGATTAATGGAATAACTAGTCAATTTAATCACACACTACCATCCTTCAATGGTTGTCATGAAACAATCAAGTGTCCTTCAAATCCCAAGAAATATCCTTCCTCAAAATTTGGAATCTATTTCCCAATTCCTAGGCATTTTTTATTTATAATCCAAATAAATGAGATATTTACAATGTATGTAAGATGGGAATTTTCCCAAAGGAGTTTTCATGGACATCTTCACATAAATGAATGGACGTGAATAAAGATGATCAATATTCTTCTCTTTCATCAACTAGTGCCCCATCTAAGTTAGCATGTATTCCCACCATTTTAGATGTCAAAAGGTTTTTTGAATTCTCGGTGGGTCAGTTATTTGACAGGTTTTCTATGATGTTACTAGGCCTGAACTGGAGTAGGTAGAGCTCATTATCAAGCACTACAAAATTGAAAAGGAGTGGAGATGTACCATCACCTGAAGAAGGAGGAGGAGGCATAATAGATGGGAACCACCTCCTAATAGGTGAAGGGACATGATTTGGGCTGGACCATACAAAATGGGAAGGTGGTGCCCATCCTGGGTGTTCCACTTCCATATGGAGAGGGGATTTTTGCAGCCTCTCACTTGCATATCATGAGAGAATAATGTACTAAAGAGCCAAGTCAGGATTTGGTATCCGCAACAGAAGAGAGTAAGAAGGTGCGTTGCATGTTGGAAGAATTGGGAGTGGTCGATCTTGGCTAGGTCACAATCCCCTATTTTCTATTGCAATTCCTTTGAAAGGATAACCTATTCTTCATGACTTGGTTAATCACCTGGGTGGTTATTCCTTATATCCATTGAATTATTTTTCTAAGCCTATACAATATGTGTGAATTTTAGTGAGTGAATGGGCCACTAAGTGTTGGTTGTTGAACTAGTGAAGCACTAGAATACTAGACCCCATCCCTTGAAATCATGTTCAACCCATTGATGTGGAATATTTCCATGTGCAAGAATTTTCCTTAGACCATGGATCCAGCTCAGGGGTATTCAACTGCAAGAAAGGTTCCAATTTAGCTAGCCTATGGTTGGGTGGAGAGTGTAAGTCCCTCCTTTAGCTGCCAACCATTTCAGTCTATTTAGATAAGTACTCATAGTTATGCATGTTAACCCACATATTATGGTATGCCTTACTATGTTGATAACCAATGGTTGACTTTGTGTGATTTATGTAAGAAGAGTGACATCTAACAACAAGTTGTATCACATTTTGTTGAAGAATAAATAGATAATTTAGCTGCAGGGCTGAGAGTAAATGAGAAAGACTCTGGGAAGAAAATATAACTTGGAGAATACCACTCAAAGGTGGATGATTGTCGTGAAGACTGTAAAAGTGAAACCCATTATGCAAACATGCATATGGATGAAAAATATTAAAAAAATATTACAAAGAGAGAAGCTAAAGCCTTTATGTGTGAAGCAGAGCAAGAGCATATATATGCTTGAGAACTCCACTGTAACGTGGATGGTGAAGATGATGGTGAATCCCACTGTATCTAGACACATGGGGATGATGACCACAAAGTGAATTTTGAATTGGTGAATCCAACAATAGACCTTGCTGATGAATTTCATAAAGTTGAAATTGTTAATGAACATATGCATGCTCGAATATCCCACCATAAAGTGGATGAAATTTGTGGTAATATTTTTGAAATAGGGATTGATTATGACAATATGCAAGTGAAGGTTGAAGCTACCACTGTAGCACAAAATTATGAAGCAAAAGTTGGAATTTCTCATGAAGCAGTGAATGGTCTAACAACAACTGGCGATCAAGAAGAGGATAAACCGATTCAAGATTTTTTTATGAGAATATCCACTAACTGCATAACGGTGGAAGATAAACTCAATGTAGTTAAAGAGGCAAAGACGAAAGAATTAAATAAATATTTCATCGCAGAGCATAATGAAAATGTTTTTAACATTGATTTTGAGTGTGCAAGTAAAGAGGACAATAATCCAGTTACAATTGTAGCTGAAAGAGAAGATGAAGAAAAAGATGAATGAAATGACATGGAATTCTTTGAATACAAAGAAAAAAGCATTGAAATAAATTTTCAGCAATGGAGTCAAGAAGATATAAAATTCTTCTATCAAGAAATATGGCATAAATAATATCAGGAATATGAAGCGCAAGAAACAAAGTGAAGTTCACAATTTGAAGATGAAGAGTTGTGACAATAGTCCATTAGTGCACAAATATTTGAAGAGGAATTTGTACTAGACAGGATTAGAAAGCCTAAATTGTTTTTCAAAACAAATACAAGAGAACTAAAAGAAAAATTGCAGAAACATGAAGAGAATAAATATGGATCTTACAACAAGAAAGCGCCACTGAGAATGAAATAGCTTTGAGGGTATAGAATTTGAAAGAATCGAAAAAGAAAATCCAACATTGTAAAATGTTTTTGATTAAATTTTTTATTGTAAGCCTAGCTCAAAATTAGACCAATAGACATGATTAAGTTATGTTTAGTCATGATTAAGTTAATATTGATTCATACAGTCATAATTAAGGGGGAGTGTTATAAATAGTAATTACTTTTGCATGTAGATCTAGAAATATCCAATTCAAGTGATGCATTAAGAGTTGAGTTAAGTTAACAAAAATCAAGTTGAATCTAATCCAAATGTGAATATACATGAAGAAGTTAGTCAAAGAAGAGTCAAGTCTAGTTAGATTTCACATGATTTCATATTTAGTAAGTTTGATGTTTATATACCCATGGTTGGGTCATTGTAAAGTGAACAATCAAGAAGCAATAAGAGAGACGAGCCACGACTTGGTGGATGTGTATGTGAATCAAGGTTTTATGATTATTAGAGTAGTTGAGCAACAAATCATCTTTTTGTGTGTATTTTATGTTTTTCCTCCTCTACCTTTCCATTAACATTCCTGTTATCAAATGATAATGTTTATGTCTTGGTAGATGAAGTTTTGGCTCTGCAGATGAGAAACTTCAATATCAATGAAGAATTGTATGTCCCAAGGCCCTGGAGATTTAGAATGGCTTATAACAGGAAAACATTGATTTACATAGAGGACCGAGACCAGTAGGACCCATGTCATGGGATGAGGTGGAAAATTTCACATAGATTACATATGGCTACGTGGATGCCACATGGAACTCTGGATGATATGTACTTGTGATGTGGAAAGACTCTTGATGTGGAACACAATCAACATGACCTGTGGCAAGAAAATATGGCTTCTTGGATGGCCAAGTGGCCAGTTTTTGGATGACATGTGGCATCACTAGACGATGCCACATGGTTATTCAATATCACCCTAATGTCAGTGTCCTGTCAGAAAGACACAATAGAAGTGGGTGACATGGAGGCGAATACTAACATGATAATAAGTAACATGTGGAGGTGGTGAGTGGAGCCACTTAGTGTAGGGCTGCTATGAAATATTGAGGTGGTGGCACATATGGTTGGGAGCCACATCACTAAGGGTCTGGAAACCACAAGGGTATCATGTAGTTCCTATTGATCTAATAATTGCAATTTCATATCGGGCTCAAACATACATGTGCATTAATTCCCTAAATATCACCCGATATGATATGACTCTTTTGAACTAATGAGACCAACGATTGTAGTTTACATCAGGTGAAAAAGTAATTTGTCAAGAGTTCTAGATGAATCCAATGGTTTGTATCATTCCCATAAGGCAAATAATATTCAAGCGGTTGTGACACGTGGTGGTGGGTTGGGGTTCCACCTGGAGTGGGGGTGCTACATGGTACATACATGGCTAGGGTCCAAGTCATCATGGACCGAACACCCTGATAATGATATACAATGCCTAAGTGTAAGAAGTCACAGTAGATAAATGTCGTGGAACAAGACATTTCCCAAGTAAGTAACGTAAATTTTTATGTCGTGATGCACCATGGAGGCTGAGCAAAGTGTTGTATTTTACACCACAGAGACAGTTTGAGAGAGAGCTTCTTCATAGCACTAGAAAAGAAGCATAGAGGATAGTATCATACAATGGAGAGAGTAGCACAGAGGATAGGGACAGTGGACAGAGAAGTAAGGGCAGAGCAGCAAGTTTTCAGTGGTCAGACCAATAGATATTGAAGGGTTAAGCATTAAACAGAGGGTCAATTTTGGGTAGAGACTTTGATTTCCCTTAATATCATCATGATAATGGGACAAGAAATTTTAGAACCCATGGAAACAAATGGGATAGGGCAAGTGAAAATTTCCTCATCAGCCAAAACTGGGAAGTGGGTTTGGGTCAATGCCAAACAGTATCTGGGCATTTTAAAATGGAGACTATCTCATCTAAATTGGGAGCAGAAAAGGAAAAAAAGGTCTCAAAGGGAAAGTACTCGGGTCATTCACAAGAAACAACATTCAAACAAGTCCTCTTTTCAAGCATGTGGCAAAAAGTCCAAAGGAAAAGGAAAATTAATTGATGATTATGCCTTATATAGTCCCACATCCACAGCTCTCACTTGGTCATATGATATTTATGTGAAAGAAATGTTAAATGTAAAAGAGAGGTTGGAAGTAGTAGAAGCTAAAGAGTTGGAAAGAGATTGTACAATCCATATAATAACAACTGAAAACTAAGATTCAGCAAAAAGCAACAAAGTTTTGAAGGAGCAAGTTTCATTGCTACATGAAGCTCTCCGAATAGGGAAAAAAAATGGAAACGCATGAAAGTGGAGGTGTAAAACCATCCCAGAATAAGGGGAAATTAGTTTCCCAAATAGACAACAATTAAGGGACATCAAGAGAAGAGAGGAAAGGAGATTCCGCAAAACTCTCCAAAAACTGGGCTCAAGTTATTAGCAATTATGCTAAGAGGGAAGGAGAAACAAACATTCAGTTTGACAACATGCAAGATAAAGAAATAAAGGAAAGACAGGATAGAGCAACAAACATAATTATTAAAGGGGTGAAATATTATGGGAAAAATGAATGTACTCTTGACCTTGCAAGAGACTTCTTGAAAGACAAGCTCCAATGGCAAGGAAAAATATGTCAAGCATGGAGAGTAGGTAAGCTTAACGATGAGAGATCTAGCCCATAAAAGTCATCATGCCCAACGTGCATGATAAATATATCATTCTAAGGAAGAAGCAACTCTTGAGGGGTTCTCGGTTTTTTCTAGAAGAAGATTTAACTGTAAGACAACAAGAGGAAAGGAGGGACGAAATGACAAAATTTAGGGCAACAAGAGATGAAGGAAAAATATCATGGATTTATAAAAGTAAATCCGTGATAGTGCAATTGGACCTCCTTCCAAAACAAGGCAGCAAAACGATAACAAAGAATAGGGAGCAAACTCTTCAGCAAGAAATGAGGAAGAAAGGTCAATATGGGTAAGGAGGGACAAATACTCAATTGTGAGTCTTGCATGTCAAAAAAAATAGCAATCAAGTCATACCCAGGTTTCTTTAAGATTAGTTTGTTGGAACTGCAGGGGTTACCCATGGAGACAAGGACCTAGGTTAGGGCCTATTGTGGAAGGTAGAGACATAATTTTCCTCATAGAAACACATGAGCATGAAGGGTGAAAGACACCTTTGTTTGAAGGGTATTGGAAGATAGAAGTGTGGAACAAGGTAGTAGGGAATGGCAAAGGGCACGGGGGTATCATGGTGTTAGTAAGAGAAAAATAAGGTCGTTTCATTCAGCTAGAAAAAGAAGAGCCAAATAAGCAATTTGTTTGGCTTAAAATATTAGAAAATGGAAATCACATCAGAATTGAAGCATGCTATTTTGCGCCGCAAGTTTCAAAAATCTTCAAAAATAGAGGGCTTGACCACAAATATCCCTTTGCAGCCCTAAAAATAGATATTGAAATATATTCTCAGCTAGGTGAAGTCCTTATAGTGGGGGATTTCAATGCTAGAACAGTAGGTGAAAAAGCTAGCATTCTTTGTTGTAAAGAAGATTGTGACCCTATTTGGCTTACAAAAGAGAGTAATCATTAGTGGGAATGAATTTCAGAGGATAAAGGCTGCAATCTCTTTGGAGAAAAATTTCTTACACTATGTGGGGATTTCAATTTATTCATTTGTAATGGTTTGACTAGATGGGAAATGTCCGGTAATTTCACTTGCAATACTTACAATGGAGAAAGTGTAGTAAATTATGTAATTTTCTCTCATAGTTTGAGTGAGAAAATGGAGGAAGTGTTGATTGGAGATCAAATTTGGGACTTAAAATAAGATCACAAGCCAATTTATTTAAGTTTCTCTTGGACTAGAAAGAAGCAATTATGGTCAAAACTCAGTGTTCAACAAAATCCCCCAAAGGGCAGAATTCTTTTGACTCCAGAGAATTGTAATACCTTCAAAATAACGCTAGAGAGGCTCTTGGAGAAGGAGGAAATCTCATTTCATGGCCTTCATAGTCACAGATTAACACATTTAATTCAAAGTGCACTTGTTGAGTGTAAAAGAGAAAAAATTAATAAGCCTGAAACAAATTTATTTCCGATTAATGCTTGGTTTGACGAGGAATGAAAAAAGACAAGGAGAAGGTGGAAGGAATTAGACAAAATAAGGCTCAAAGATTACAAGCAGATAGTAAGAAAGAAAAATGTTGATTCATGGTTTCGAGAAGAGAAGAACTAATCTTCCTTGGGAAAAATAACCCCAAATTATTCTAGAAGGAGCTCCAACCGTAAAAGGTGCAAACTAAAAACAACATTACAACTTCTAAATGGTTCAACTATGTAAGACAACTTTATGAGCATGATCCCAAGGTTGAACCTCCTCCCTTGATCAACATAGACACAAAACTCTTCATGGTGAAAGAGGTAGATATGGGTATCAAGAATTTGGGCACTAGAAAAGCAAAAGACTTGGATGAACTCCAAGTAGAGTCTAAAGTGGGGCTTAAAAATTCTTTCACCTCACATCAAAAAAAAATTTAGCAACATCATACAACATGGGTTCCCCACATATTGGACAACTAGTATGGAAATACCTCTTTTCAAGAGTGGTGACGTCAATAATCCATCCAATTATAGAACCATAATGATAAACCCCTTGTTTTCAAATTTATTTGGAAGCATGTTAGAAAATAAAATCAGCAAGTGGGTAGAAGAAAGAGATAAACGTGCCAAAGGGAAAGCAGTTTTTAGAGCTAAACATTCCACAGTTGATCATTGTATAACTTTAAGGCACATCATAGAAAAATTTTGGGAAAAGAAGGAAGAAGTTTTTTGTTGCTTTGTTGATTTTAGAAAATCCTTTGACACTTTTCCTAGGGATAAGCTTTGGGGCAGAATGGAGGAACTCGGGGTTCCCAGACATTTGAGAGCAGTTGTGCATGGGTTGTATAAAGAGGTGAATTAGAACTTCAGTGAGCATTTCTAAAAGTTTTAGAAGCGATGTCGGGGTCAAGCAAGGTTTCCCATTATCTCCTACCCTTTTTGGGTTATGTTATCACAAAATTGCACATGATTGGCTGCTAATCAGACAACTTCATGTAACTATTTCAAACCAACTTGTAACTGAAGCTTAGCCTCTTCAGTCTAAGAGGTCTCTCTCAAAGGGTTTAATGAAATTTGATAATGATGAAACTAGATGGCTAACTCTACTTGGAAAATAACTTGATTGTGATGTGTGTATGTTGAAAAGAGTATGTTAGCCACCTATAAATTTTTTGACAAGAAAACAGGTGGCTAAATTGTTCTTGAGCCTTCAAGGAATACATTTCCTCTAAAAACATATCATCCTTGAAGCCTCCTTGTGTCTTTTGTCCTTTGAAAAATATTCACTGATGTTTCCATTAAAAAGCCTCTCTGTTTTTGGAAGAAACTGCTCAAAAAGGCCTCCTTTCCCCCTTATTTCATTACCACCTAAAACCTCCGCTACCTTTCACTTTACCCATTTTTCTTTGTATTTGCTCATTTTTCAACCCTTTTGTTTTAACACTAAGGAGTATTTCTTTCGCCTAATTTAATCTTCACCACTCCGGCAATGAATCCCGTCTGTTGATCATTGTTACCATATTGGATCGGATGGTCTGCAACCCTTATCATACCAAACCTTCATCAGGCCATTTCTTCACCATTCTGCAAGCGTTTTTCACCCATTTCACCCACATCTACCATTTTCGCCACCGTTTCCATAGGCCTCCACAACATCTTCCACCACTCCCCCTAGATTTCTATAATAGATCTATTACAGTGTGCAGGGTTTACAGAGTGAGAATTTCACGCTGTCTCCACAGTCACAGTCACTGTGACATAGAGCGTAGAGATAACCTTTCAGCAGCGGCAAAGTGTATCAGCAGCAGAAATCAAAGGGATTTAAGCCCGTAATCGAAAATTTTATGCTTTAATCCCTTGTTCAAAGGAAGAAGATGCAGGTTCAAGACCAAAGAGCACATGAAACAAGCCATATCTATGCTTCAACATCAGCAGTACATTTCCTCAGAAAGTACACCTTCTGACAGAAGTCTCCATGCCTCCTCGAGCTCTTAAAATCCATTTCACTGATAGAAGCTTCTTAAAGGCTATCAGTACCACAATTGTGGAAGCATGGAGAGACCTGCAGACTTTTCATCCCTGTCACTTATTTTAGAAGGCTACCACAGAGTACCATACCACCAAAAGGACTTCATAGAACACATCTGAGGTTAAATATTGACTTGATAGAGACTCCCAGACCATACTACAGAGTACATACAACAATGCAAAGCCATTAAGCAGAGTGGGCTAGATCTTCTGCCTCCACGCTGTCTTAATGAGTCAATTTAATTTACATCTAATTCTACTGTCATTCTTCCTCCTGTAAGAACCCCTGAAGAACATATTGTAAAGGTTGTTGTTGTTGTTGTTGTAGTTGGAGGGATTCATTTTGACTGCTAGAATTTTTTTTGGGGTAAGTAGCTGAGTATTTTGTAATTCAGTAGGCTGGGAGGAGAAGGTTTGGACTTTATTAGCCATTGAGCTCAATGTATGTGACTAGTTTTTCACATCAATTAATCAAGAAATTTCACAGGATCCTGGTCTATATTACCGGTGATGTTTCATATCTCATTTCATTTTATTCATGTTGTCCATTTATTTCTCTGATAAGAATTAGTAAATCAGGCTTAGGATATACCCCTGCATGGTACCCTAATGCTCACTGCTTTTCTTATCTTTGATGTTTTCTACTAATAGTGAATCTAAGAGCAAATTCATGCAATTTAACTAGTTAAAGATGTTGGTCTAGCCCATGCATACTGATGTGTGAATTCGGGGTTTTCTGTTTGGATGTTCTTGTTGGGTTTGAGCTGGAAGAATTGGGATACCAGGGATTTATTGTTAACCCTGTCTATTGGGGTCCTTTTTCAACATATTGGCCTTTCAAAGATCCCTTGGAGCTGGTGTCAACAACATTGAAGGTTCAAAGTCCTTCTTTGATCTTAGGCCTAGTTCTGTGTTAAATCTTATCTCTATTTTCTCTTGGAATATGTTGAAGTAGGCCTGGAGTTAAATGACCTTTGACCTGATCTAAAGCTGCCCTTTCTGTCATTCCATTTCATTCCTTGATGTTTCATTCCACCATCTATCTAAAATATCCTTTAGTATAGATGACTTGCCCCATGAAAGCCTTGGCTAGGTTTTTTGCAAGTAATTCCCTTTCATGACTCCATAGCCCAATGGATGGCACATTCCTAACCTATCCCCTTTTACCGAAACGTCCTACTTCTTTGTTCCTTTCATTCCATAACCTTCTCAATTAAAGATCTCCGACCAACCGAATCATTTAAAACCCCTTTGTGCTTCATATCTAGCCTAATACCTCATTTTGAGCTTTCAAAGATATATCATTCTTTGCTTTTATGGAGAGATCCCTCTCCGGATCCAGGAGGGCTAGATCCTAGGATCCCAACATGGTTATGATGTTTTCTAGTCTTTTGGTCTTGCCAATCTGTCCAAAACACTGGAACCCTAACAGAGTACAAATCTGCAAACATTGGGCTTATGGAGTCAACAAATCAGTAATTCAGTGGTTAGGTCTCTTGACATGGAACTTGAGGCAGGTAAGAGTTTTTACCAAAGGTAAATCACACATGGAACATGAAATAACACAACTAGTTCATCAATAAAGGAAGTCATAGCATACACCTATGAATTCTGAGTATTAAATAAGAAATACACTATAAATGGTATACATAAAAATATGGATGAGAAAAGTACTAAAAACTCCATGAGAATCTCAGGTTGGTCAAGAAAAATTCCTCTGTATTATTGATATCAGTCAAATTACATAAAGTTGTAGTATTGCAAAAAAAATCTCCAACCCTTTACAATTTCAAATATCTATCCTTTAATAGACCTTGTTACATGAGAGATGATCTTCCTCTTGGATAGATTCATTGAAGTTTTCCTAGTGACACCTTTCTTAACATGAAAACATGTGCTTTAATGAGAAAATGACAACTACACTATAAAACGGTCATTTTCCTAATAGGACTCAAACTGCTAATTATTACATCAACTACCTTATCTCTTAAAATAGTTACACATCTAAAAACTAATGATTCACATGTTCGAATGATATATTACAAAACTCATCACTACTTGACATATTAATTACCCTCCTCAAAATTTGAAAACAAACCCTATTTTTTAGGAAAACATAGGTCTATCTTCAATGAATGATGTAGCTGATGAGTTGCCTTCATTTCATGGTCTTCAAGTCATGGATGATTGCTGGAAAAGTCCCTTGACCTTTTGAAAGTGTCCACCTGTCCAAAATTTCTCATAAACCTGTTCAGAAACCTTCAAAACAACTCGCTACGAAAGTATGAAATTTTTGTAGCATCCACAAAATGACCTTTGCAATCAACATTTCTGATTCTTTACTCTTGTATTGTGTTCATCATGACCTGGAAAATCCTCACTATCATTTCCTCTCCTTGGAAGCTACCAAAATATTTTTTAAAATAAAAAAGAAAGCTATAGGTGGTTTCATAGCATTTTCCTGGCTTCAAGCCTAGGAAACACTACGAAACTGTGGAAAACTATGTAAATTCCATATTTTTTCCTTGTTTAAAAAATGTACCTTCCAGCTGTATAAATTTGGTTTTCAACATGCCATTGACCTTTCAAAATATAAACCAACTCAAACTAATAATCTTGAGGTGTTTCTTCTTCATTGATGATGAGTTGAGCTATTGGCTCCTCAACTACTGTCATTTTTAGACCCTTCTTCTCCAACTCCTCATAGATAAATTCTAATTGTTCATGGAGGTATTTAACTTGATCATTCAGCTTTATGTTGGTAGATTTCAAGTGCAAGTTCATTCTCCTGACATGTTTCACCTCTTTCCTCAATGGCATAGTCCATTTGGTTAATCGTTCTGTGTTATCTAGGGTATTTGATACACTGTCAACCTACTCTTCCCAAACCTCTTTCATATTTTCAAAATGAACCTTCTAAACATTATGTTTCCTTGCCTCCTTCTTCATGACTGCTATTTCATGATTAGCTAACCTCAACTGTTCTTCAAGGAGTTCAAACTCTATTTTTTCAATGACTTTTTCCTTTCCTTTATTTTGCTTTATGACTAGATCTTCTTTTGCAGGTGATGAAAGGTCTGTTAAACACCATGTTAAGCACACACATGGTGTATGAGGAGAATAAACACACACACAAGAGAATCAACACACAATGAAGGATAAGCGTGAGGCTTTCTTATTTTTACATTATACATGATGTACATTTATAGTACAATGGTGTGACTCTTGGTTTCACATTCCAAAGTCACTTGGACTCCATTGTGACTTTTCGCATTCCACACCTACCCATGTAGGATTAGGTGTTCCAACATCCCCCCTTAATCTGAAGGGGTATGTGTGAGTCCAAGAAGAGAGTTGTAATACAAATTTGCGAAGTATACATGGCAACACTTGGGCTGAATCAACTCTCTGAAATGTTGGAAAAAAGAGCTGGTTTAAGGATGACCACCAACACTGGAACGAATAACTTGTTGCAGTTCCCGGAACTCTTCCAAAACTGGCAAGAAGCTTAAGGCTTCTGCTAGAGGAATTGTCCCTCATAAAAAAGGGAGACCTTCAACCTAAAATAATGGAGGTCTACTACCTATGATGGTTTTAGGATTACCAACAACTCTGGAATGCTTGAAGCATTTCTTGGAACTCAACCAAAGCTGGCAAGAAGCTGAAGGCTTCTGCTAGAGGAAGTGTTCCTCATATATGAAAGGGAGACCTTCAACCTAAAAGAAGGGAGGTCTACTACCTATGGTGGTTTTAGGTTTTCCACCAACCAAAGATGATGGTTTAAGGTTGTCCATCAACCAAAGGTATGCTCATGGGAATCCGTGTCTTTGGCTACATCTCTGAATCTGGAATGACAAATTGTGGCTCAGGCTCACTTGAACTGTTGTGTCTCTGGCTACAACTCTGAACATGGAATGAGAGATTATGGCTCAGGCTCGCTTGATCTGACGTCGAAGCTTGTACATGACCACCATTTTCCCCCCTGTCAGGGACAAGGTGAGATGACGGTGAAAAATCAACTGCAAGTTTTCTCAATATCCGTGAACACGTTCTGACATGTGTTTTAAACATCTTCTTGGCTGTTGATGCCCATTGCCAAGAAGCGATCCATCCGAGATGAATCTTTGTTCTTGCAGGAGGCTTGTGTCTGAAGCATCTGTCTGAAGAATGAGTGTGCCAACCACAGTGCTTGCATGGATGAAGATCAAAACAATGATCTTTCATATGGCCAACTCGATCACAGTGTTGGCATTTTACGATCTGTGATTGTTGTTGTGGAGTAGGATCTGGAACTGCTGCAGGTGAACTGTCATACAGGAATCTGACACTCTGAAATATGATGGGCTTGGTGTAGTCTGGAATATGAAATGACACATCCTTGTCATATCCAAGACCAGTTCTGTGCTTGTTGTGGACAAGCTCTTCCCAAGGTCTGATGATGGGCTTGAGAAGTGCAGGTTGAGCTGCTGCATCTGCATGAACATCTGCTCTTGTACAAGGCACTGAATGTGAATCAACTGCAACTTTATCTTCTTTCTTCTGATGAGATTCCTTCCCAGTCTTCTGAACAAAAACATGTTCAGAATGGTGACTCTTTTGCTGAAGTTCATCTTGTTGGAGCTGAGATTCCAACTGCAAAAACTCAATCTTTTCTTGTGCATCTTGTAAACAAGTTTGAATATTACAAAGAGCATGCTTGCTCATTTTTATCATGTCATCAACATTGGAATGAATGAGGTTTTTCAACAACTCTAATGCCTCATTTATTTTAGCCATTTTCAACAATTTAAACTCAAAAAATGAAAGGGTGTCGACTTCAACCAAAAATGCACCCGTTTACAATGTGATTCAACAAAAAATACTAATGACTCCAAAGAATTTCCAACTATGGAAATCTCAAAGTAAAAAGTGTGCTCCTAAAATGATGGAGGACAATCAACAATGAGTTACATCAACAACTAAAATTTATTGATTTCAACTATGAAGAAGATGCAAATACAATGTCAATATCTCTGCAAAAATATTTTGTAAATGTGTAGCTGAAAACACTTGTGCAAGAGGCCTTTAAGGCAGTTGAATTTTCCTTTAAAGAGATGTTTTGCACTAATAAAAACTCGTCTTCAAATGTCAATTTCTTCAGAAAATCACCCTCTTATATATGCCACAAATCATAAAATGTCACATCTGCAATTTTCTCTATGTATAGTCCATGCCATTTCTTCAATTCTGTTGTTCATTTCCTCTTCTTTCCTCTCTCTCTCTCTGCTGTTTTTTATTATTATTATTAATTAAAAAAATGGGAATAATTAAAAATGGGGGGAATTAAAAGGTCGAATTTAAAACAATTGTGAGAAGTATTATAAGGGAAATGTTAATAAAAAAGGGATTATTAAAAAAGGGAAGGGGGGTGATTTAATTAAAAAGGAAAGGGGTATTAATTTAAAAGGGATTAGTTAAAATGGGGATTAGTTTATAAATGGGGAGGAAAATTTATTGATAGGGGGAGGTATTATATGAAAGGGGGGGCGAATATTAAAAAAAATTAAAAATATAAAAACCGATTTTTAAAAGAGGAGGGTTGGTATTATATGAAGGGGCGGTTGTAGAGGAGCAGAGAGGGGTCGTATGAGGGTGGACAGGGTCCGTGTTGAAGTGTTAGGGCTACATATGGAGAGGGTGAGGCATATGGAGGTGCCAGGTAGGAGAGGTGGGGGCTCGAGGGGTGTAGGGATGTTGTATGAGGGGGCAGCGGTGTTAAGAGAGAGCTGTGAGCCACGTAGGAGTGGGGAAGAGGCGTATGGAGGGATAGTAGGGTTGGAGTGTAGGCGTATGGAGTGTAGGTTCCGTGGGAATGTGAGGGGGTTAGAAGATTCGGGTAGTGGGTAGGGAATGTAGGTTGAATGCTGAGGTTTGGGGGAGCGTTGTAGTATGGGATACGGCGGAGCACTGGAGTGAGGTCGATGCAGAGAGGTCGAGTAGGAAGCGGGAAGGGCATAGGTGTAGGGTTAGTGAGAGGGCCGAGGGGCCAGTGGCCAAAAAATTATATGAGCGTAGAGGATTCTATAGAGCGATGGGTAGTATGGGTAGTGCATTGAGAGCATGTGAGAGGGAGTTGGTTGGAATAGTGGGAAACGAGTGAAGGGGAGAGCGTATGGAGTGAGTTGCAGAGTGAGGGCCGAAGGCCAAATTCATAATTTTTTTATTTTTATTTTTATTTTTATTTTTTTATTTTTTATTTTTAAACCAGCAAAGTAGAGTAGGGAAACAGCAGAATTTTAAGCACTGAAATACAATAGCAGTTTGCAGAAATTGCCAATAAAACCCAAAAATTTTTCTAATAGCTCAGCAGCAGAGAATATTTTCCAGCAGCAGAAAAACTCAAAATTGCAGATACTTTCAATGGAAAAAATCAGAAATTTCTTCAGAAACCAAATATAAATAGTATCTAGCAGCTCTCCAAATTGTAGAATTTAAAATGCAGAAATTGCAGGAAAAATGAGTAGTGAGAAAATCTTCAGATCCGCAGTGCTACTTTTTTTTCAAAACCAATGTCGGAATGCTGCCAATTTTTGAATGTTGCTCCTTCTCCAAGATAAAATTTCTGAATGCTGCAAAATCACTGCTACAAAAAATCTGAGTGCTGCAAAAATGCCAAGAATTTTGCAGATATGCATAGGCCATAAACACAAATGTCTCACTCAATTTGGACCAAGGCCAGCAATTGCCCGCTCTGATACCATGTTAAACACCATGTTAAGCACACACATGGTGTATGAGGAGAATAAACACACACACAAGAGACTCAACACACAATGAAGGATAAGCGTGAGGCTTTCTTATTTTTCCATTATACATGATGTACATTTATAGTACAATGGTGTGACTCTTGGTTTCATATTCCAAGGTCACTTGGACTCCATTGTGACTTTTCACATTCCACACCTACCCATGTAGGATTAGGCGTTCCAACAAGGTCAATAATGTTTTGTGGTGGCTAGACAGTGTTAGTGGCTGGATGAACTTATTTATTGCTTTCCAAGTGTTTTTTACCATGTATTTCCATGGGCTTCTTGGCTTGGAACATAAAACCTGAATCCTCACCTTGAAATTCTAAATTCTTTGCTAATTTAGATTTCTTGAGTTTCTGTCCACCTTCATCTATATCCTCAGTTTGGACTATAGGAGTCTCTTCTGTTGGAAACACTAAGAGGGGGGGGTGAAACAATATTTATTTCAATTAGAGCATTAGTTAATCTTCAATTATTATCAGTTTTTGTACAATGATAGAAACAAACAAGAGGAACACAAATGCACACAGTTGTTAAGGTGGAAACCCACTCCGGGACAAAAACCACCTAATTCTTTTCTAATAATTATTTTCAACTCCAATTGAAAATAAAGCTCCAACTTCCTAGAATCTAGAAAATCATTCTTCTCTAGCTCCCATTGGATGGACGCTCCAATGCCCGAGATTCTTCAGTAGTCACTGAATGGATGCCCCAAAACCCAATGAGCTACAACTCACCCTAGCACCACCCTACCACCCTATAGAAGAATAAAAGAAGAATGGACTCCTGTACCAAGGAAAATGGTCCACTTTATAATGATATAGAATGATGTAGAAGAAGAAGATATACTAGACCATAACCCCAACTTTGACACAACCACCTAATGATGATCCTAACCCTCCCAACACTGCCTCTTCAACCCTTGGCAGATAGACACTAGTACAATTTGTACAATAATGTATTTACAATGACTAAGTACAATGATTGTATGCAGTGCTACCCACTGGAAGACTTCATATGATGAACTTCTTGCTGCTATTATGCACCTTGGTTGCTTCTCTTTTCATGCTACCCTCTGCTGCACCTTGTTTTGATTTTCTGCCATAGAAAGTCTGGTCCTTTGCAATCCTTGACAACACATGATCTAGCTTTTTCTTGCCTTCTAGGAGCTCGATATTGAATCTGGTGTATCTTTGTTATTTCAGATCCTCAATATCTGATTTTCGATCTTGTAGTATTCCTCTGAGTCTTCTTTCCAATGCCATAGGTCTGACCCAATTTGGATTCTTCAAGAGAGAGTTATACCCAATTTCTCACACTGCCCTAATTGTGGACTGTTTCAGCAGAGCACACTTGTACGGTGTGCCACATGTCACTGTTTCTTCAATTGTCTTTGAAATTGATAGAGAGAAAATTAAATACTATAAAATATCTACCACTTTTTACATAATTCCAATCTGATACTCAGAGAGAGAGTTATGACGATTTTACCAAGGTCACTTCTTTGAGATGAATTTCAAGAGCCTGCAAAAACCCTTACTGCCACAGACCATATCTCCAAAAATATTGCGCCACTTGATCTAAAATTTTTAATGTAGCTTCCTCAGGATTTCAGCTTCGCCTCATAAAAATTTCCACTTCTGAGCCTTCATAGAAAAAAATTTAGAGCGAAAATTCCACAATGACCTATTTCAGATGGCCGAATCCCTTGCATAAGGAGGAAATGAAGATCACAATTTATATGAATGCTTAATTTGAGAGGGGCTTAAACAAGTGAATGTGGGAGGGATTTTAGGAGCATAAAAAATATTAATTATGACTTTTCAATGACCCATGCCTCAACCCCATGGGGTTTTAGCCCAATAACTGTGGGTACAAACTTCAAACATGAATATCTCTCAAATCGTGAAGAATTACATGGCGTGCCATATATCAATGGAAAAATCTCGACAAGTAAAAAACATCAAAATAATTATTGACCCATAATATATTAATTTGGTAAGTCAAAATTCCCATGCAATATTGGGTTAGCCCTTGGTGCTGCTTGGGTTGACATCAATGGCAACCTCTGATCAACATCTTCAATATCAATGGCATGCAGTATGTCTTCTAAATTTCCTTTAGCCACTATTTGGCTCCTTGTAATCCTTTTGCTGCCTTGTTTACTCACAATTGGCTTCTTTTTGCAAGTTTTCTCATTATTGACTTTTGTTTTTCAAGTGGGATAGTGGGTATATCAAATCTCTGCAACTAATCTGTTTCCATCATTACTGGTTCACTTTGTTCTGCCACTAAGGGTAATGGTATACCTCTAGGTTTAGGAGTTCATTTAGGGGTAACAGTATCCATTTCAAAACCACTAACATACAGAAAGGAAGACCAGTCTCTGCCTAGTCTTTGTAACTCATCCAGAACTAGCAATTTTATTAAGCCATGATGAAAAAGTGAGGTTTCACTTCCCTTAGATTTAGCTTGAACTTTATCTGCCATTTTTGCTAAGCTTCTGTGTAAATAGAAATGTAGATCAAGATATATCTTACCAAAAAAGTGTAGGAGAAGCTTGAAGTGGTAAGAATAGACTTTATGATATCTCCCTTCACAAGTGAAATATTTCTGGATGATAAGCAATAGCTTTGATAAATTATCCTTCATGCAACTCCTTAGAATAGCATTTGTAAGGTCAACTTCACTATTTTCTGGCTTGATAAACTCTTTACATTCCTCTATGTTGAATTTGAACCCTTTGAACCATTTTTCTTGTCCTCTTGGAATCCATGTTGTTGTTGCAATGATCTCTGGTGTTATAGTGAGATTCAGCATTCCCACTTTTGTAGTTGTTCCATTGAAGTTTAGGGAAAATTATTTAGAAAACTTTACATGGCATCCTTGTAATATTTCACAAAACTGCAAACACCATGTTCTTCTGAAGATTTCTATAGCTATTGGGTCTTCATTTATCAGGTTCATGTCTGATGGCTCATATCTAAGACAGTGGCCACCTTTTTTGTTCTTTCTTTTTGCAACCATGGTTCTTTAATGTATTCTCTACCTTGCTTGATTAGTGATACCTGCAAACCTTTGAAAACACCAGCCACTGCTTGGACTTAGTGGAATAACTCTCCAGAGCTAAATAAAATGCAAAGAAGGAAGGGAGAATGACCAATGACTCAATTTGGAAATATTTTGAAGTTTGATGACCACTCATAACATAATGATGACTCATACATGCTTAAAATGGTGATGATGACTTCCACCCTAACTATGTACCTTTATCTCTACCCTAACTGACTTGAATGGCATCTAACTTATTCTATTCAAATCATTTTCTGACACCTAATAGCTAATTTGACATGACATACAGGAAACATTACTTTCATAGCATACCTTATGTATTTCTGGGCATTTTCACTACGAAATTATTATCACTTTCGTAGTGAAAAAGTGCATTTTCTCTATGTATTTTGCTACGAAAGTGTGGTTTCTTGGCTAAAATGACTCTTTCAATGCTATAACCTTGGGAAATGAAAAATGTCAAAAAATCATGATTGACGTGACATGAGAGGATTTGAATGAGGGTGGGTTTAGACCTTAGGATAAGTTAAATAAGAAAAGTTAATTTTTTTTCCTTGACCAAGTAATGAAAAATGAATCCTATAACCCTACCTTTGACACATGAACCTCTAGGATTTTTTCAAATGATGCTTCATTTTTTCTAAGTGATAACAGTGGCTCCACTTGGGATGGTGTGCCCTTATGGTACACCAAAGAACCTATAGTTCCAATGTTATTATTGATCTTCTTGAAAACAAAAAAATCTGAAATTTGCCATGCTTTCCTTCAAACTCTAACGGCCTTCACCACGGGCTCAATCTTGATGATCAGCTTGTATTTATTAGCAGAAAAACATATAAAATCGAAAGAATGATCAACAGAATTTAAGAGGAATAGTGCTTGAAAAACCTACCATTGACAGGCCCTCTAGCACAAGGTTTTCCATCAATCTCCTATAGAATGTAAGTGTTTTTCCCATGAAATGCAGCTACTCTAAATCGACCTTTACAAATGTTCTCAAAATTACCATGTTTCCTCTTTTCTTCAATCATGGATTCCCATTTCAAAACCACATCTTGGATTTGAAAGTTTTCCTCCTTGACCTTCCTGTCAAATGTCTTCTTGATTCTATTTTGGGATTGTTGATTACTATTATAGACTTCCTCCCTTTTCTCCTATAAAGCTATTCACTGATTAATCCTCCTCTGAATTCCATTTGGCTCCTCCTCTAATCCTTGCAATAGCTTCATGACAGGAACTCCCAAGGATGTAGGAAAGATGGCTTCAACTCCATATACCAACTCATAAGGTGAAGTTCCAATTGATCTCTTTGTGCACACTCTATCAGCCCACGGAGCATACTTCAGCTTCAAATTCCATGACTTCTTATTTTCCTGCAACACTTTCTTAATAATCCTCATAATGCTCTTGTTAGAAGATTCAGCAAGACCATTACCTTGTGTATAATATGCAGTAGAATTTTTTGAGATTGCAACAAGATGATGAGCTTAGTGAAAAGAGTCGCCTTCACTAAGTGCGCTTGCAGGCTATTTTTGGTGCAAAGTCTATTTTTAGACGTGTCGATCATATTCTATGAATTTTAGGATGCTATTTTTGGATGGTTGGTCAAGTTGGAAAAATAGATGGACTTCTATTTTTAGACATATTCGACAGAATCTATTTTTAGATTGCCAGTCTAAAAATAGATATGTTGAATATTATTAGCTCTTAATAATATTTGGACTCTAAACATTATCTTATTCTCTTGGAGCACTTCAGTTAAGTGCACAGATGTGGTACAGGAGCTGACAGAAGGAATTAAACTATTCCTGAGGGTTAGGTGGAGCTATTGCATGGAGACATTAGTTAGAACTCATGTGACAGAGTTTGGTGGAGTAAGAGAAGTAGTTGGTGGAGTTGTGTTCAGTTTAACTCAGTTAGACACAGTTGAGCTAGTTGTATCTAGTCTAACTGATTGATACACTAGTGAGAGTGGTGTGAATTAATGATTAATTAATTCAATAAATATTAACTCATTAATCAACTAAAGAATAAATCAGTTAACTACAGTGCATGGACAGTTTCAGTGGAGACCAGTGGAGAGGTAGGTGAAAGAGCAGGTTGACTATCAGTTGTGACTATAGTGTTGCATGATTTGCAACACCCAGTGATTGAATATGCCAATGAGGATTGCGTTATAAAGGCTGGACCAATTCGATTTAATTCAGATCCATTCTTTAGCAGTGATTGCGTAGTAGAGGCAGGCTAGTAGGTGGCAAAGATCGGTGCATGGATTTGCTAGATCGGGCCTGATTAGTGTGTAGCGATTGTATTGTATTGAGAGCCTGATATGATCAGCTTTGTATGAGGATTGTTACATGATCTCTATGGCATATATTATATATAGATAGTTGGGGTTTTTTAGCTTCAGGCTCTCTCGTTAAAACACTGTGTTCATATGTGTGAATTTTTATGGTTTCAAGGTGTGCATGCAATTGATTTAATTTCCGCAAGTAATGATCAATGGTGGAATAGATTTTGTATTGTGCATGAAGTCAAATAGTGTATGATCAAGAGAATATTAGACATATAACACATTATTTATATGATTTTCTACATAGTATCAGAGCGATATTGATCATTGGATCAATTGCAAAGTATTGAAACGGTTGAGTTTTGTGTTGGTGGAATTCGAATTTGCAGCAATGTTTTCTTGGTGTCAAAGTTGAGATGTATTTCAACGAATTGTGATTGGAGTATTCCCTTGAGGGAAGCTCGAATTATATTGCATGGAAAGACAGGATGGAGGTGGTACTGGAGGACAATGGGTTGAAGGATTTCATAGATGTAGAAATTCCAAAACCTGCTTCTAGTGATGCTGCCGCACTTGACGGATGGCAAAAGAAGATAGCTAAATGTCGAAGGATTCTGTTGGAAGGTGTGAAGGATCACATAGTTTCTAGCCTTCATGGTAAAGCTTCTCCATTCTTGATGTGGAAATCTTTGACAGACTTGTTCCAAAGAAAGAGCGACCAGAGGAAGTTGGCACTCAAGGATAAACTCAGGAAGATAAAAATGGAGAAAGGCGACAGAATACCCAAGTACCTCACGAAGTTTTTCCAGTGAAAGGATGAGCTGGGAAGTGTGGGGGTGACTGTAGATGAAGAGGACTTGGTGAGCTTGGCTCTCCTTGGGCTTTCGAAGAGTTAGAATTCCTATGAGGACTCTATCAATAGTCGGGAGAAACTTCCAGGATGGGAGCGACTTTGGTTGGATCTTGTGTAGGAGGAGATAAGGCAGAGTACCAGGGATGGATCTTCATCGAAGAATGAAGATGAAGAAAATTTTGCTTTGGCTGCCAAAGCAAGGAAGGGGAAGAGCAAGAAGAATAATTCTCAATCTGGTGCGAAAGGCAAGAAGCAGGACATGTCCAAGGTGAAGTGATTTCACTGTCACCAACACGGACATTACGCCACTAATTGTCCACAAAAGAAGAAAAATAAGCAGGTTGTTGGATCTGTAGCTGGAGAGGCCTTAGCCTCATATTTTGAGCTGGATTTTTCACTGATCGCATGGTTGGTCTCAAGTATGATGGGTTCAGTGTGGTTTCTTGACAGTGGTGCATTTTTCCATATGACCAGAGACAAAGATTTGTTTAGTGATCTGGATGAGAAGGATCTTAGAGTGCACATCGAGATGGGCGATGATGGTAGATACAGTGCGATCGGTATCGAGACCATTTCCTTTGAGAGGGAGTCTCGTAAACCCTTCATATTAAAGGATGTCATGCATGTTCCAGGATTGGAGAAGAATCTAATCTCTGTGGCTATGTTGGAAGACAAGGGATATGATGTTGTCTTTAGCGAGGGAAAGGCTTTCCTGTGCAGTAACGAAATTGGTGAAACCTGGAGGATAGGGGTTCAAGTTAAGAACCTTTATCAATTGCAGGTAGATGGATGTGCAACAATGGTAGGCAAAGCAGGAGCAGTGGTGAGCCGAGATGAGGGCGAACTATGGCACAGGAGATTGGGCCATCTTCACCATGGCGCTTTGAAAATTTTGCAGCAGATTTCTACCGGGCTTCCCAAAGGTACACTTGCGCAGTCAAATCAGTGCAAGGGATGTGCTTTGGGAAAATTTGTGAAAGCCACCTTTCATGAGAAGGATAGTCGCGCCACGACGATCCTTGAGAGAATTCACACAGACGTGTGTGGACCTTTCTCAGTAGCTTTGACAACAAAGCACTTGTATTATGTGATATTTGTTGATGATTTTTCTTGTAAGTGCTGGATCTTATTTATGCAAAAGAAGAGCGAGACATACTCAAATTTCTATGAGTTCAAGGAACTGGTTGAGAAAGAATCGGGGAAGTAGGTGAAGGCTCTTAGGAGCGACAATGGTGGTGAATTCATCTCTGGCAAATCAAAGACTTTTGCAACGCAGAAGGAAGTCGAAGAGAGCTCATAGCGCCTCATAACCCACAGCATAATGGGGTCGCGGATCGAATGAACAGAATGATCATGGGTGCTGCACGGGAAATGTTGCATGATCAGGGCCTTCCCATACACTTGTGGGCTGAAGCATGCAATACTGCAGCTTATGTGCAAAACCGTTTTCCTCACAGAGTACTTGGCATGAGTACACCTGAAGAGGCGTTTTCTGGTAAGAAGCTTGATATTTCTCATTTGAAGATTTTTGGCTCTCCTTTTTGTGATGAAGGATGCCAGGAATAATCTGGAGCTGACCGTAGAGGTTGGGATATTTGTGGGGTACACAGAAACACCCCACAACTATCATGTGTATTTTCCAAATAGTCGGAAGACTGTTGTGTGATGGGATATCAAATTTCATGAGGAGAAAGCCATGAAGTGCTCACTTGAGAGGGAGCTACACTTGCATGCAGATGAGGAGCTATTAGTTCCTAAGGATGAGCCTCAAAATGTGGATCAGCCACAAGAGGAGGTTCATGGAGTGGAAGAAACCACTCATGCAGCGCCAAAGATTAGAGGGCGGAAGCGCATTACAGAAGCTGAGCGACTGAATCTTGATGCAGAGAATATTGTAGGAGCACCCACATCATAGCGCAGATAGAGACAGTCACCTAACTGATATACTAGATACATGGCTCTGATGAGCAAGTGTATCGTGACAGAGCCATCCTCTTTCGAGGAAGCTGTGGAGGACCCTGCATGGGTAGATGCCATGGTGGAAGAGTATGATTTGATTGTCAGAAACAGTGCATGGGATATTTTCCCAAGGCCAGAAGGGAAATCAGTGGTAGGTTTGAGATGGATCTACAAAGTGAAGCAAGCTTCTGATGGGAGTGTTGAGAAGTAAAAGGCAAGATTTGTTTCCCGGGGCTTCTCACAGATTGAGGGGATCGACTATCAGAAAACCTTTGCACCTGTCACAAGGTATTCTTCCATATGGAGCATCCTAGCTCTCTCAATGTAGATGGGTTAGCACATTCATCAGATGGATGTGAAGACTACGTTCCTCAACAGAGTCATTAAGGAGGAGGTGTACATAGAGCAGCTCGAAGGTTTCGAGATCTTCAACAGCGAGTGGCATGTGTGAAAGCTCAAGAGAGCGTTGTATGGGTTGAAACAAGCACCTCGTGCTTGGTACACATGGATAGATAGTTATTTCACCGGTCTTGGATTCACCAAGAGTGAGGCGGATCCGAACCTATACCAGATTGTGGTGGAGGGTAAGTTGCTAATCATTGTAATTTATGTAGATGATTTGATTCTGACGGGTGATGAATAGTTGATACTCTCATGCAAGGTTGATCTTGCAAAAGAGTTTGAGATGAAGGACTTGGGCCTCCTTCATTATTTCCTGGGATTGGAAATTTGGTAGCGCAGTGATGGATTGTTTGTGTCTCAAGGCAAGTATGCTCGGGAGATACTAGAGAAGTTCAACATGTAAGGTTGCAAGCCTATTGACACTCCTCTTCCTGGTGGTTGGAGGAAAGAGGATGCTACATTGGCAGAGGTAGTGGATGCCATTGTTTATCAACAGTTGGTTGGTTCGCTCATGTATCTAGTCAATACACGACCGAACATATGCTATGCTGTTAACCAACTTTCACAAGCTATGGTTAAGCCTACCAAGCTCTTTTGGAAGGCAGGGAAGCATGTATTGATATATCTCAGAGGCGCATTGGGATATGGATTATGGTACAGATAGTCAGATGAAGTGAAGCTACATGGCTTCACGGATGTAGATTGGGCAGGGAGCCCAACGGACAGAAAGAGCACATCTCGAGGGATTTTTAGTATCGGGTCGAAAGCATTTTCTTGGTACAGCAAGAAGAAAAGATCCGTGGCACTTAGTTCAGCGGAGGCCGAGTACATGTCAGAAATTTTGGCTACATGCGAGGCTATATGGATGAAAAAGATCTTGGTCGGGTTGTTCGGTTCACACTTAGATCCTACCGTGATATATTGTGACAATCAGAGTTGCATCAAACTCTCGGTTAATCCAGTATTTCATGATAGATCTAAACACATTGACATCGAGTATCATCATATCAGATATTGTGTGCAACGGAAGATCATGTTACTTTCATACATTCCTATGGAGGATCAAGATGTTGATATCTTGACGAAGGCGCTCACCAGGAGAAAATTCGAATACCACAGAGGCAGGATCGGGGTGGTAGATAATCCCTATCTTGTTGAGAGGGAGTGTTGAGATTGCAACAAGATGATGAGCTTAGTGAAAAGAGTCACCTTTCACTTCAAGGGCTCTGTGCTGGCTTTGGCACAAGTCTATTTCAGACTATTTTATTTTTAGACTATGTTTATTTTTAGACATGTCGATCATATTCTATGAGTTGTGGGATTCTATTTGTGGATGGTTGGTCAAGGTTGAAAAATAGATGGATTTTTGTTTTTAGACATATTGGGTGGAATCTATTTTTAGATTTCCAGTCTAAAAATAGATATGTCGAATATTATTAGCTCTTAACAATATTTGGACTATAAACATTATCTTATTCTCTTTGGAGCATCAGCTAAGTGCACAGAGTTGTGTAACAGAGTTGGACATCCTATTTCACTATTCCCCGAGGGTTATATTATGAGCTATTGCATGGATACATTAGTTAGAACTCATGTGACAGAGTTTGGTGGCGTCAGAGAAGTAGTTGGTGGAGTTGTGTTCAGTTTAACTCAGTTAGACACAGTTGAGCTAGTTGTATCTAGTCTAACTGGTTTATACACTAGTGAGAGTGGTGTGAATTAATGATTAATTAATTCACTAAATATTAACTCATTAATCAACTGAAGATTACATCAATTAACTACAGTGCATGGACAGTTTCAGTGGAGACCAGTGGAGAGGTAGGTGAAAGAGCAGGTTGACTATCAGTTGTGACAATAGTGTTGCATGATTTGCAACACCCAGTGATTGAAGATGCCAATGAGTATTGCATGAGCAAGGCTGGACCAATTGGATTTCATTCAAATCCATTCTTTAGAATTTATTGCGCAGTAGAGGTAGGCTAGTAGGTGGCAAAGATTGGTGCATGGATTTGCTAGATCGGGCCTGATTAGTGTGTAGCGATTGTATTGTATAGAGAGCTTGATATGATCAGCTTTGTATGAGGATTGTTACATGATCTCTATGAAAATTATTATATACAGATAGTTTGGGTTTTTTAGATTTAGGCTTTCCCGTTAAAACGGTGTGTTCATATGTGTGAATTTTTATGGTTTCAATGTGTGCATGCAATTGATTTAATTTCCACAAGTAATGATCAATGGTGGAATAGATTTTTTTTTGTGCATGAAGTCAAATAGTGTATGATTAAGAGAATCTTAGTCATATAACACATTAGTTATATGATTTTCTACAGAATTACCAAGTGTAATGTGATATTGATGACAAAAATTGATTAGCTTCTTAGATTTGAATGCTTGTGCATTATCAGTGATGATATTCATAGGGCAGCCAAACCTAGACAATATATTATTTTCCAAAAATGAAATGATAATTGAATCATTTGTTTGCCTAGTTTGGATTGCTTCAATCCACTTGGTGAAATAATTTGTTGCTGTCAGAATCTAGTGATGATGAACTTAAGATGATGGATGAATCTCACCAATAAAATATAGCCCCCACTACTGAAATGGCGCCTCAACATAGATAGGCATCAAGGGTAAAGGAACAAGCTTCTTCTTACCATCAAAAATCTAACATTCATGGCAGGCAGCAATCTTTTTGTAGACATATTTAAACATAGTAGGCAATAATACCATGCTATGAGAATATTATTTGTTGTAGCATTCCAATAATGATGACCTCCACAATATCCTTTATGAAACTCCTCAATCCGTTTTTCAGCCTCCACTTCCAGCAAAAAATTCAAGAGAATATCGTCGGTATCTTTCCAATATAGATTTTTATCAAAGATACAGTACCTCAAAGACTTTAGCTTCACAAATATTGCCTTGGACTTTGTCAACTCAACAGTTTCTCTATGATGTTGTAAGACAAAATCAATGTCTTTGTACCAATCTGAAATGATGTAATTTTCCTCAATGGGAATCAGCTCTTCATCTTCACTTGATAATTTTGAAATTTCTGCAATTAAGTTCATATCAAGACAGTCAAATTTTGACTGTGCCATAAACTTTGCTAGACCTTGACCTTTGAAAAAAAAATTGGGCTTGATCTTTATATCATATTCAAGCAAGTTAGAAATCCATTCCCCTCTCTTACCATCAGTATCAGCTTGAGTTAGAATGTCTTTCACAACAACATTGGGAACAAAAGGTATAACATGAGAATGCATAATGTAAATTCTGAAATCTTTGATGGCCTTGACCAAGGTATAAGCTTGCTTATCTAAGATGTTGTACTTCAACTCTGAATTAGCTAATTTCCTTATAAAAAATGAAATGGGCTGCTCTCTACCTTACTATGCTTTCTGCAACAAAACTCCAGCAATTGTATTTTCTAATGCAAATGTAAAAACCAAAAATTCTTTTGAAAAATCTGAGTTGATCAACACTGGTGCTTGAGTGAGTGCCTTCTTAATCTCCTCAAATGAGTGCTTTTCTTCTGCTGTCCACTTGATGTTAACTCCTTTCTTCAGCATCTTTGTTATGTCTTTTAAAATCTCAACAAAATTAGGAATAATCATCCTCATAAAATTTACCTTTCCAAGGAAATACTGAATTTCCTTTCTAATTCTAGGCAGATCCACTTTTTGAATTGCATTGACCCTATTTTGATCAATATTAATCCCATATTTAGAAATAATATGCCTAAGTAATTTCCCTAACGTTAGAGAAAAAATGCTTTTAGTGGGATTGAGAGAAATACTAAACCTTCTACACTTCAGCAGAATATTTTCTAGGTGCTTCAAGTGATCTTCTTCTCTCCTTGAGAAGATTGTTATTTCATCCATATAGACAACCACCATCTTGTCCTTCTCCTCAACAAAGGAAATTTACATTTCTCTTTGAAAGGTAGCTCCTGCATTCATCAGACCAAAGGGAATTCTGGCATACATGAATGTGGCCCATGGTGTGGTAAAGGTTGTTTTCTCCTGATCTTCTGGATGCACAAGTATCTTATTTTACCCTGAAAAACCGTCAAGAATAGACATGCTTTTGGAACCAACAATATTCTGCAAAATTTGGTCCATCTTTGGGAGAGGATAGTTGTCCTTCAGAGAGGCTTTGTTCAAGTTTCTGAAGTCAATGTTGATTCTAATTTCTCCACTTTATTTTCTGATTGAAGCCAAGTTTGCAAGAAACTTTGAGAATTTGATTGGAACAATAATTTTGGAATCAAAGAGTTTCTTGATTTCCTTCTCAATTTGAGGCATGAGAAGTGGATTAATCCTCCTTAGCTTCTGCTTGAAAGGATTTTCATTTTATTTAATGGGAATGGTATGTTGAATGATAGTAGGATCATACTTCTTCAAATCAGCATAACTCCATGCAAAAACATCTATGAACCTTTTCATCATCTCAATATATTTATGTTTCATGTCAATTGGAAGAAACTATGAAAGCTTAATCATTTTTGGCATTGCTATTGTACCAAGGTTACAACTCTCTACCTCTTCATCATCAGCTTGTATCCTAGGAGACTTGAACACATCATTTTGATCAAAAATATTCTCAAGGGGTATGAGACCTTTGGGTATATAGTTATTCTTCAGCTGTAACACTTCAGAATTTCCCTTTGTTTCAGCAAGCATGTTTGATGATCTACTTGTGTATTTTCAAACTCTTCTTTCAATTATATAAAGTTTTTTACTTGTTGGTCATCCTCAAAAACTTGCCAATGGATAATGTTATCAGGGATAATAGGTCTATGGCGAAATTAAACCTCATATATTTCAATGGAATGCATAGGAATGATAAATAGACTTGCAAAGATAGCTAGGGAGTCAGCTATTGAATTTTGGTCCCTAGTCTTCACAATAAATGAATATTCTTGAAAATTCTCTAACATCTCCATGATAAAATTTTGGTATTCCCTCATTCTCACATCCTTGGTTTGATATACACCTTTAACTTGCTTAATAACTAATTCAAAATCTCCAGAAACATAAATCTTTTGGGCACCCATTCTTTTCAAAATTTCTAAGCCCAAAAATAAAGATTCATACTCAGCCATGTTATTTGTGCAATCAAACTTTAGTTTGTAAGAAAAGAACTTACTTTCATCTTCTGGAGTTGTGATCCAAATTAATGCTCCTACCCCCTCTCTTCCTACTGATCCATCAAACCATAACAACCACCAACCTTCTACCTTCCCCTCATTGCTTTTCTGATTTTCTATCTGTTGAATTACAGTTTTTTGATTTTCTACTTTCTTTTCATCCTCTGCTTCATCAATCAATTCATTGAAAAGAATAGCAGATCTAAGTTTAGTATCAACAACATATATTGGAAAGTTCTTAGGTTTATCTTTACTACTTACCATGTAAGCCATCATTGTTTCTCTATAAAGTATCCTTTGTTCACCAAAAATAGGAATGGTGGCATAAGTTAGGTCCATCTGCATTGTACATTTGATTTTCGCTGCCCATGACCTTGATAACGACATGTCAAACTTAGGTGGAATGTATGCTACCACAATGTCCATGACCATTGTCTTCGTAGGGACTTGTGTAAGGCCAACAACAACATCTTTTATTAGACCAATGCACTGAACTCTTTTTGAATCAAAGGAAAAAAATCCTTATATGGTCTAGTAATTTCCAATCCCATCCTTTCCATGATTAATTTGGGCATAATATTATGAGAGGCTCCTGAATCCAACATTGCACTATGCAATGTCATGTCATGAATACTAAGGATAACATAAAAGGAGGCACCTCTTCATTCTGCTCATCCTCTAATCTTGGACCCAAGTATATGGTTGGATGACCTTCTTGAACATTTAGGATATCAGCATCTCTTCGTTGCGAATTCAACATTTTTACAATATTACTTCTATATTCATTCACCTTAAGAATTTCTCCAAAAGGTACTGGGATTTTGATCTTAGAGATCTCACTCTCCAAACTAAAAATAGAAGAAGATTTTTCAGTCTCTTTAGCAGGAGGAGGAGGTGGTGTATCTTTCCTAACCTCAGTAGCCTTGGGGGCATCTTCCTTTGGCTATGTTTTGTTTGTAGTAATTGGAACATTTCTATTTCTGAGGTTGTACTGTTTCTACATCTCAAATATTTCATGTTGATTCCCTTTAAGATAATCAGATGGTTCCTCACCCTTGCTTACTTCATGGTCTAACTCATCATGTTCCTCCTTAGTTAAAAACATTCTTGACATTATTTCATCCAAGAAATTAATTGAGTCTTCTTGTATTTCAGGTTGATCTTCTTCATCAGCTAAGTTTTGCTGAAAATGAGGCCTTATTTGAGGGTCAGGTGGTTGATTTCTGTTTTCCCTTGGCCTCTGCTGGTTTTGAGATATTTTGAGCTAAGGATTTCTAAACTGAGGTTCATGTTCTGCATGAGGAGCAGAGGCATTCCCAAGGGCAAGCCTATCCATTAGCTTTTCCATTGTCTTCATCATAGAATCACATTTTCCATCTGAGGTGGTAGGCTTATCTTCTTTCAACTTAGTCTTTCCCATCTTGGAATTTTTTTCTGCTATCATATTTACCTCCACCTTCACTGCATCATTTTTAATTTCATCAAGTGAAGGGTATTCTCTTTCTATTATTAGGATAGAAAAGCCATAATCAAAGGCTTCATCATATCTCAACTGAGCCGCTCTTGGTGGAGGTTTTAGATGGGTAGGGATGGAGTCATAAAATTTGTTAAATAGTTTTGAAAATTTTTGAATAGTTTCATCAACAACTCTCTTCAAACTATTATACTCAGTGAGGGCTTGTACATGGTTGGTTCTATTTCCCCACTTCCTCAAGAAGCTATCTTTAGATTCATTCCAATTATGTAGGCTTCCTAGAGTAAGGGCTTTGAACCACTTCCTAACTTCACCAGTAAAGCTCTGGGAAAAAAATCTCATCTTGACATCCTCATGGTCAACCTCATCCATGTCTATAAAGTCAATAAACTAATCAACATGCTCTTCAGCTGTAATCTCATCATCACTTCCCCAAGTTTTGATTCTAGCAGAATATTTGCTAGGAAGGGCATTTAGGACATCTGGAAGAACAAGAGAAGCATACCTAGCAAGTGCAGCAGCAGGTGGAGGTGGCACATCTCCAGCCACGATGACTGGGACTGTGGTAGTTTTATGGAAAACATCAGTAGGGGAAGAGGAACTATTAGGAGGAGGGTTGTTTTTTTTGTTTTCCAGTCACAATTGAACTCCAATCAGGAAGGGATACCAATTTTACTTCTTAACAAAATTTCAAATGGGTCTAGTTCCTTCAACCTTTCCAAAGATTCTTTCTCTAACAGTAACTACGAAGTGACTCCTTCCCAAAACCCTTCTATATCTTATCGAGTTACTAAATTTGAGGTATCAATACCTCTTCTATGTAGGTCTAAGACAATTTCAATCAATTCCTTTTCAATTTCTACCTAAACAAGGCTTCCTGAATTTTATCATCAAATATTTTATCTTTGGGACTTCTTAAAACTTCAGAGGATAAGGATTTTTTATGTAATGGAGTACCTGATATTGCAGAAAGGCCTTGACTGCCTTTAGAGATGGGGTTTAGATTGTCCACAATGGTAGGTGGATTTGGGTCAGGACACTACAATGAAAAGACCCTCTAGCGGATGTTTTTGAGGAAGCCCTTATAAAAACACCCTAGACATCAGTTTCTAGTGGAGGTTGGCTGGTGGAGGGTTTTTCGAATGCTTTCCGCTTGGTGCACTCATGGTCTGAAACCGCACCGATGCACTCAATAAGAGAAAGTGCCAGTGCACACAAAATGTTGGCACATGGGACATCATGCGCTCCATACACACCTTCCTGATGCGTTGTAATACTGTAGAGCACCGGTGCTTTACAAATCTTCCGCACCGGTGCGTCATAAAACACCATGCTAAAACCAAAACTGCCTAGTGCGGTATTACAAAACAACACCGGTGTGCCTGTAAACCCCGCGCACCGGAAAATAATTAAATGAATAAAAATATTACGGCAAAAAAACCAAAATTTTCACTTTTCTCAGTGCTCCAGAGCTTTCAAGCACCGATGCAGTTTATCATTTTCTGAGCTGCCCTGACATCGATGCTCCCATTGCACCCATTGCACGCACTTTTGTTGTGCATTGTCCACCAATCTCCAACTTGCATTTTGCAAAACGGTAGTCAAATTTTCTTTTGCAAATTATACATCCAATATTCCTCCTTGATGGCCAAATGTACAGGTATTTTTCTTGTTTTTCCATAAGTAATCTTTTTACCGGATTAGAATTTCAAATAACCTTAAAATTAACCATTTAAAAGAGAGAAAAAAATTGTCACGCGATGCACTCGAGTCATTTGGCTCGCACCGCTAAGCGGTGCTTCCTATAAAATTTACAGACCGCACTGCAACCGGTGCTAATGATATCCACATAGTTTCTGGGGCAATACTGAAAGGCGCACCGCGTTATTTTAAATTTTAAAAAAAGGTGTGGTGCGTTCATTTAGCTGGTCGCACCATTGACCATGTGGAATAGCGGAAACATGGTGCATTGATGGAAATATCCGCCTCGGTATTTGCCAACGCAATGCTTTCGGCATTCCGATAGGGTTAATGGTGTGGCCTGGAAAAATACCGCATCATTGACTATGTAAATAGTCAAGAGGTCGATGCACTGGCACAACTATACACGCTAAGGGGTAGATTTTAGTTAGTGCACCACACTCCTGACACTGTAAATAGTCAACAATGCTCTGAAAATTTTTAGGTTCACCACCTACGGTGTGTTGAATCATTTAGGGCACCGCCCCCAGTGCGCAACAAACAAAAGACGCACTGGAATCGGTGCATAATTGTTTTTTGTGGCGCATCGATTTTTTTGTTTTATTTTTTCAAAAAAAATTATATATGTATATTCCTAAATACATGTCTCATTTAATAAAAAAAATTATTTAATATGGAAATCATTCAGAGAGAAGAGGGGGAGAAACAGCAACAACAGGTGGAGCAGTATGACATGGTTTGCCTGTGGGAGGCATGACGAGAGGAAGAGAGATGCATACCCTCACCCTATTACAGCAGCTACCCAAGGGCTCCTAAGGCAGGTAGGCCTCCTCAATTTTTATGAGGAGGCTACTTCCCTAAAGGGCCATGGTGTGTTTTTGAGACATCTTATCCACAGGTGGAATGCCTACCGATAGGCTTTCAAGGTTGGTCCTAACCAGTGGTACACACCCATTGAGGAGTATCTATATTTCATTATAGGGATATCGAGGAGAGGGGTGGATTTTCCCTCATTCCCAGAGGTTCCAACTGGATGTGTAGCAGGGAGTCAATTAGTGTACTCCCAGAGATACATTGGAGCAAATGTACTGTCTCCTTCATATTTTTGAGTCACTGGAGGTTAGTTATGTATTGGTGCATTTGGTAGTGAGGAGGTGTAGTGCCTCTCACTTCTCCTTTCGACCATTTCACACAACACCAGTGATGGGAAACACATTAGTTTCTCGATTCTATATTATGTTGATTCTTTAGTATAGGAGCCATGACTTGTGAGGTAGTCTGCCATTTTTTTGCTGCAATTTTGTACAACATTAGATAGATGTCATGCTTATGCACAAGAGAGGTTCAACTTCCCTTTTGCTTCAGATATTTTTTGTTCATTTTTTGAGAGGTTTCTAGAGACGAGGCCTACTTTTTTTTGGCAGCCTCATAGGCCGATGTTCGAGGCACAGATGCACATGTGGGGGCAGATTATGCCCAAGAGGGGCAAGACTATGTTTTGAACGAGGATATCACATGATGCACTAAAGATGCTAGCCAATGTTGACAAGTTGCATCCCTTCATTATGGTCCCATGTCCTTATGTTGGGTTGGATTGGTGAGAGTGTCCCAACATCCTCTTCACAGCTCATGAGCTGTCGGATGATAGAGGTAATATTACTGTTTTATTTAAATTTATTCTAACATGTTTTTTAACTTGTGTTTATTAAATTGTGTAATGAAATTATCTAATTATTTTTGTGTACTTGTATATATTTTGCAGACATTGGGTATTTTGATGGCAAGGACATGCCGGCACCACCACATGATCTAGGTGTGGATCCTGATGACGATCAGGGCATTCCAAATGCCGAGGATCATCAGGAGATCGGTGCAGAGATACCTGCTCCTTCTGGTGCGCTGGTACTGCCTTTTGCTAGGTGCAGTCGACTTGATACTATATATAGATGGAGTTGGGCGACCAACTCACTACATTGATTGTTGAGGTGGGCATCAGGCCCGCTCATATGAGAGACATACAGGTCCATGGCAGGCTATTACACATGTGGAGAGGCATGTCGCATGACATGTACAGGCTGATGCGGCATGTTGTAGGAGCGACGACCTTAGTTACACAGCTGAGAAGGACCGTTTCATGTTATAGGCATGGTCGAGACGTAGCACGTGATAGAAAGTCAGAGAGAAGTGGCTCATCATTTCATGATGATTCACCTCATGCCACGCCAAATGAGAAACCCCCACTAGCATCTAGCAGCAGTCATCATGGAGATGAGGCTAGACCATCGGCCACGTCTAGTCAACAACCTGCCATTAGGGGAATTTTGAGGTCTAAAATGGACCTCCTAAGAAAAATGTACAACAAAAATAAACTTTATAAGAACCAATAAGATTCAAGATGATGATGTCAACCATGGGGGATGATTCACCATTTTTTAAGTAAAAGGGTAAAAATATTAAAAAATAATAAAATAATAAAACTACTTTTTCAACTCGTATTTTCAACTTATCTCCAAAACTTTTTACTCAAATTTCGAGCGTGATTACTCATTGGACGCAAAAATAAATTCCTCATCCAAGGAGTACCCATGTTGCATACTTTCTATGGACTCTGCTACGTGAAAATGAGAAATACATGAAAAACATGATTGTAATCATGTTTTTCATGTATTTCTCATTTTTCATGTAGCAGGGTCCATCGAAAATATGCAACATGGGTACTCCTTGGATGAGGAATTGAATTTTGCATCCAACAAGTACTCTCGCTTGAAATTTGAGTAAGAACTTTGGGAAATAAATGGGAAAATACGAGTTGAAAAAGTAGTTTTTCCTTTTTTCCCTCTAAAATTTGATGATGTCATCAAATCTTATTTTATTATTTCTACTATTATTTTATAATTTCCTTAGGAGGCCCATTTTAGACCTCAAAATTCCCTAATGAGCATCCAATAGTACTCATGGTCATGATTAGGCTAGACCATTGACCGTCGAGGCTGCACCATTGACTGAGCAGGCCTTGACTAGTACTGTTATTGATGTTGTACCACCAGTTGATCCATGACATGTATATTACCATTGTATATATATATATATATGATCCATGTATTTTATGTTCATGTTGTAGTTGTACTTAATTTACATGTTGGTGATCATCATGATGTGTATATTGTTTATTCATGTTAGCTGATATGTTCATTTAATGTGCAACTTGCAAATAGATATGTATCTGATAGCATGAGTTTTTTGATGTATATTTGATGTTTGTGTTGTGATGATATTATACAATGCTAATTGTGTTTTGTTAGATGATCATGATCATGATGATGTTAGCAAATTTGAATATGTTTTTAGTCGAATATGATGTTTGTACGATGGTTATCATGATCGTGAGGTTTATTAATTAATTTAATATTAAATTACCATGATATTTATTAAATATTATGTCGTGATTGTAATTGAAATTGAAATTTTAATTGTATGTAAAATTGTATTTGTATTTGTAATTGTAATTTTAACTGTAATTGTATGTAAAACATTTAATGTAAAATTTTAATTGTAATTGTAATATTTGATTTATTGTGAAATGATTATAATTGTATATATGACAAATTGTAAAATTGTAATTCTAATTCTAATTGTGTAAAATTCTAAAATTGTAATTGTATTTGTAATTGTAATTGTATGTAAAATATTTTTAAAATTGTAATTGTAAATGTAAATGTAATTCTAATTCTAATTCTATTTGTATGTAAAATATTTGTAAAATTTTAATTGTATTACTGTGAAATGATTGTAATTGTAAAATTGTAATTGTAATTGTAATTGTATGTAAAATTCTAAAATCGTAATTCTAATTCTAATCATAATTGTATGTGAAATTGTAAAATTGTAATTGTAATTGTATGTAAAATATTTGTAAAATTTTAATTGTATTAATGTGAAATGATTTTATTCAAATTTTTAAATTTGTAAATTTGTAAATAATTGTCAAATAATAAATTTTGAATGATATGAATTTTGTAACATAATAAAGTTTAGAAAATAATGCAAATAAATTCATGTACTTTAGAATTATAATTATTTTATTATGATCTTACATACCAAAAAAAAAGAACTTTATACAGTGCGCCATTTCTAGCCGAGATTCTTGGTTTTTCGTCCGGTGCGCATATAATCATAACCCGCACCGGTGTGTCTTAGTACTAAGACACACCAGTGCTTCACAAATCTTCCGCATCGGTGCATCATAAAACATTGCGCCAAAACAAAAATTGTGATCTTACGAACCACACCGGTGCGCCTATAAAACCTCGTGCACCAGAGCAACGAAGGGTTCGAATCGCAGAAAATAATTTTTTTGAGGAGATGAGGGTTTGAAAATATCAGAGTTCAAATTTTGGCTGAGAATTTTATAGCAGATAAAATGAGTTATTCAAACAAAAATACGGACAAAGACGCTTACAGGGATGCAGACAAATATAGAGCTCAACAGAGTACAGAAGAAGAAAAGGTTTATAAAAAATATGAGATGCACATGAGAGAGATCAATTGAACCTCTTGAACGGGCTAAGAGACCACATGAAGGTAATGATTCTCATTCTTACAAGGATGGCAGGGAAAGATTGGATAGTAGAGAAAGATCAATCGAGGCAGTCGATAAAGCCAAGAGGCACCATGAAGAGAAGGATTTTCATTCCCTTAAGGAAAACAGAGAAAGATCAATTGATGTTGTTGATCGGGCTGGTAGGTCCCATGAAGGGAAATATTCTTGAGAATGCGTTTAAAAGTAGTTGGGAGTATTGTCCGAGCTTCAATTGGCTTACATAAAAATTTTCTCGGCAAAGTTGACGTCACATAAAATCACATCTTCGTCTTTCAATTGAACTTGAATGGCATCTCTAACTTGTCTGAGCTGTGGTCCTATGGATAATGAGGAATATCACATGGAAGGTACCCAAAAATACAAATTTTTGAAAGTATAGGTGAATTCGCACTTATCAAAGAACAAAATATTGAACAAAATGCGAACGGGATACATTTAAGGATTCCTTGGTTCCATTTTTTATTGAAAAGGATGATCTCTGTGGATGAAACCAATAAAAAAATTTCTTGTATTATAAATGGAAATCCAGTGACCATTTATGTGGGAAGAAAAACATAGATACCTGCAGCTACCATATTTCCACCTACAAATTGGTTTCCCTTTGGAAAAGCTAATGTGATAGCCCATTTTTCAATGCATTTCCTCTGCTCAACCCTATACCCATTTTCTACAGGAAACCATTGCCTCCACATGTAATAATTGCATCGTCTAGTCAAAAATTGGTCTTCTTTTGCTAACAAATGCAGAATAAAGGACTCGTTTTCATTTCTCCCAGAACATTCAAGGTCAGTTTCTCGTAAAACAGAGATTTTATAAATTTTGTTAAGATCAAGATAAAAAGCACAAAGGAGAAAAGAGGAAATTGGATGCCAAGATGGAGGAGGAACTTACAAATGAGGAAGCATATCATGGGTTAGCAAGCAGATCATGGGGCACCTTTTCTTGTTGTAGGTTATGGAAAGGTTCAAGTTTCTTTTTTTGAAAGAAGAAGAGGTGTAGTTTTGAAAAGAAATGGCCCAAATTTTTTCACAGCAAAATGTACATTTCCAACATGTCTAATTTTGGTGTACACATGTAAAATTAATTTCGTTGCCTCAGCTGCAAATCGGTGCTAATGTATAGATAACCGCACTAGTGCGTTCTAGTTACTACGCATCGGTGCGTTTTAGTTACTATGCACCGGTGTCATGTTACCAATGGTCACACCGATGTGGTGCTATTAAGTGATGCACCAGTGACGAATAAACAAAAATTAAAAAAGCGCAACTCTATTTTCTTTAAGTGAAAAAAAAAACGGCAAATTGAAAAAAGGGCAGCAAAATATTTTCGAAAATCTAATTTCATAAAAAAAATCTTTAAATACTAAACACTTTTCATTATTTCACTATTTTTGCTAAAATTTTCAGCCAGATATTTGCAGGAGACATACCTAGAGAAAGAAAGCACGAGAGCAATGTGTAGCAGCGAAATACATTTGAACAGAAGTATTCAGATAATCAAAATCCAAACCTGTGGTGATTCAAACCCTGTAGCATAGAATTTCAAACGATCTCCTGATTAAATTTGATTATTTTTTTACTTCTTCTGCGTTTTTTTTTTTTTTTTTTTTTTTTTTTTCTCTGCAGTTTTATCCATTTTTACCTTAAACCATTCCTTTTTTTGTTTCTACCCTTTCTTCTCCCTATTTCTGTGATTTCAAAATTATGGCTTTTCATTTTAGATTGACATCCAACCCACGGGACAACTTGCATAGTCGGATCCCAATCCATATCGGCCCTTGCATGAATTTTTGAAAAAAATGGAATTTTTTTTATCGGTGTGCCCTGCGTAACTGAGCACACCAGTGCACTATATTATACAGTGCACCACGCAAGTAATGTGTAATAAAAAATTTAAAAACAATTTTTTTAAATCATTGTGCCATATGTAAAATAAGGCACTGGTGCTCTATGTTACGAGGATATCACCGTACGGTCTATTCACTAGTACAAAATGGCTAATTTGTTACTAAAAAAATATTAAAATTTTCATATAAATGACTATTTTTCGATCGGTGACCAATAGTAGCTAATTTACAGTATCTTATAACGCGACCAACTTTTGGTCGTTTTTAGCTTAGTCATTAATTGGTTATCTCAGTTTTGTTATCTAGTTGTATATTTGGTCATTGATTTGGTCATTGATTTGGTCACTAATTTAGTCATTCATTTAGTCTTTCATTTTGTCACTGATTTAGTCATTCATTTTTTCTTTCATTTTGTCACTGATTTAGTCATTCATTTGATCACTGATTTAGTCATTCATTTAGTCTTTGATTTGGTCATTAAATGTCACAATTAATGACCAAATACACAACAAAATATATTACTATATGATCACTCGAGAAAACCAATTAATGACCAAAGAACTATGACCAACATGTTGGTCGTGTTATAAGATACTGTAAATTAGCTACTAATAGTCATATATATGCAAATTTTAGTCATAGTTTGAAACCAATTAATGACCGAAGAAATATGACTAAATTTTAGTCATGTTATAAGATATTGCAAATTAGCTACTAATAGTCGTATATATGCAAAATTTAGTCATCATTTGTAGTCATAAATTTATCATTTGCAATAGCCATTTATTCATTATATAAACGACTAATTTAGTAGTTTATATGCATTTCATTAATAATCATTCTAAATGACTAATTTAGTCGCATATTCATTTTATTTGTGTTCATTATTAATCGACATAAATTAATTTGTATGATTTTAAAAATGACATAAAATGTGCATGTTCATCTAATATGAAAACACAAAGTCGCATATTTTAATTACAATACTAAACAACATCAAGTGCAACTATAAATAATTTCAACCACATAAATTATATTATATGAAATGTTAAAATATTACAATATGAGTTTCCAACTTTATATTAGTTGGACTACAATTTACACATGAAATGATGTTTCATCACTTCAAAACATTATTGTTGTGTTGTCAAGGCATTACAAGTGAATTCACCAACTCTGAAGACTTGAACATCAGTCTTTATATGTGTCATGTCTTATGTGAGATATTGGTTCTAAGGGTATCACCAAACCAGTTCTCCTCACTCTTTTTGCATTTGTCGCTCCAATGTTATTGCTCTTCTCTTTTTTCAATTCATGCTTCTTACCATCAATACTGATTTCATTTTTTGAAAACAAAAGAAAATACAATGCACTGTAAGAAATGAAAAATAATGAACACTAGAATATAACATAAATTAGACTATAAATAGTTTATACAACATATACCTTAACATCAACAATGTCAAAGCAATTTTCCTTCAACATCAATTTCTGCAACATAAATGTCACGTTATTCTTTCCCATTTCTCAACATGCTACATTTGATAAATTGAAAATCACATAAAACCAAGAGAAAACCCTTTTCTAACCAAAATAAACAAACAAACAATTCCTCTAATAAAACTTCATTATAATATTAGCAAATGAAAAGAGAGCTAGTGGACCATTTGTGTTGTTTGACTTTGCCTATTTTTGTTATAAAGTGCTCAAGCTTCAGGAACCAACAAATGTGAGCACGAGCTAAAAACTAACCAACCATTCACTAATCAACATCAGAGATCACAAATAAACCACAAAATTGATCAGGCATTAAAATTGTGAGCAGACTACCTTGAAATTTTCTTTTTGAGAAATACCTCAAAATCCCCTTGTTTCTAATAAGCTTCCTGGCTATGTACCCCCATCCTTGATTTCCCTTGTTATATCTTGAATAAAGAATATCCCTTCAACAACCAATTTTGCGATAATCCTACCAAGTAACTCAAAAGCCTTGTGCGCATCAATAGTAGCATCCTCCAATGAAAATAGTACAATATCCAACCCAGAAACATCAAAATTATTGTTAAAATTGGACAACTAGGTCAAAACTCCGGGTTGTGCTGCTTAGATGACGATCCCAATATTTTTATTGGATTCCTCTTTCGGATAGGTGTAATATTGATCTAAAGATCATCTCGATCGAATGAGCAGAACATGTACTTTGAATTTATTCCACTTATGTGCTAGGTCGGCCTAGAATAAAATATAGACTTAAATGTCTTAAAGGATGTGTCACACACCCACAAAGATTCCTATATATTGGAGAGACTTAAGAGTTCATTTGACACACATTGGTGTGGAGGAATTCTCTCTCTCTGGATAGCATTGGAGCTATGATATATATGCACTGTTCTTTGTTTGGGTTGTTCTGGGTTATGTGTGACACGCTTGGCTGAATAACCTACTGAAGACTTTGCTGGTAGAAGCATCCTGTTGATCGTCGTAACGCCACCATTTATTATCTCTGCTTTGGCTTGTCTTCTATCGATCTATTAGCATGTTCTATCTTCTTCAGTATTGTTCCCTAATATGAAATGGCATAGAACATCTGCAGAAATTAACAATTATATATAGTTATAATGTTGAAGAGTGTAACTAGGTAGGTCTTCCTTGTAATAACTATGTAACTAGCATTTGCACCGAGAGGTGCAAAGTAATGTCGGGGAGTGGGGAAAACAATAGTTATGTGAAATATATGGAAATTTTAGTTCCTATATATCTTTCAAAGAATGTAATAGGAGGTTAAAATTTAACAGAAAGTTACACTAACATAAAGGAACACTAATATAATTGTCCCAGAATAATGGCATAGTAATGATGGTATCGAAGTTCCTTCAATAGTCGCTCCAAGGAGATTTCTCTAGCTCTTCAAATGATTCAAATAACTGTCGAAACTAAATATTCAAACCTACTCTAAATCCATCATCAAAAGGCTTTCAATGTGCTAGAAAGGGGTATTTAAAGGTTTTTTTTTTTTAACTTTCAATTGCTGCTACAAGACTGTTTTAAAGCTGGTCCAAAACTGCCTTCTAACAACTTTAAAAGATGTCATACAAACACCTTCAATAAACTGCTATACAAAAACACTCTATGAAGTAATCCATATAGAGAACACACCAATAGCCCAGAAGAGGGAAATGAAAAGTTTATCTGCAGTTACATTTTACTTTAAAAAATATTCATATCAAAATCTGTTAACGTCAAACCAAAATTTTGTAATTTTCAAGATCCTAAGTTCAGCACCAACTACCCAAAAACTTAGCAAAATTGACAAGAAGACCCTAAATGTTCTTGTACGCTATAAGACAAGATGGTCAAAAATGTCATGAGTTATAGCAAGCACCTACAATTGTTTCAGCATGTCTTATCTTTTTAACTGATCCATCATCTTGAATCTGTCTAGCATTCTCTCAATCATCAAAATCAGCATTGTCAAGCTTTAAAAATATAGCATTCACTCCAATCTAGAAACAAAAATATGCATTCACAACTCAACTTACCCAGTATTCTGCTGGCCTCATTCTTAAGTTGTAATTTGATGCCATACTCATGCAGTAAGCTCCCGCGTCATGGACCACCATTCCTGCCCACTGAAAGAGGATGGCCACTCAAATTTAAGCCACAAGTGTATGCCTTCAAAGAAGCATCACAAAATAATTCTAGAAACAATTAAATATCATATTGGAAAATCAATTCCTTATCTTCATGCAAGTATATTAGCTGTGATAATTATTGTCCTGTAACTAACCACCATTTCTGGAGTTGGAAGTTCCCTATCCTTTCCTAAAAATTCTGCAGACTCGTAGACAGGCCCAACAACATCAAAATTTTAATTTTTTTCCTTTGGGGCAGGTGGAGAAATTAGCTCAATGTGTTTTGTATCAAGAAGAATATCAGTTAGAAACATCTCAAATCTCAAAATCATTTTATGATTCATATCACAACTTTTAGACTGTGTGCCTGTCATGAGAAAGAATGGTCTATTTAGTATCTGGGAATCTCAATACCAGTAATATTTCCTGTCAACAAGGAGACTACAAAAGTAGGACAAATTATCCCTTCTATATTCATTTGGAAATGATCATCCCTTCAATCATGAATCATCAAAAAAATTTGGGTTTGCCCCAAGTCAAATTTATGTACTAACTTGGTAAGCTCCATAAAGGCTAGGCCTAATAAGCTCTGCCATGCTGCCATCAATTAAAATGAAGTTCTTGTTACCATTTGTCTTGACTCCAACGACTCGATTCACAAGAACAACAGAGTTTGCAACAAGAGATCTCCCAGGCTCAACAATAAGTGTAATATTTCTAGATAATACCAGCTCTCTTACCTGAAGAAACAGCCAATGGTGCAAATATACATCTTTAAAGTGTCTATATATATTCTCAAAATTTCTGTAACAAGGCCAGCACAGTAACTTGGGCAGAAAAAGAGTGTAAGTTTGAATAAAAAGTAACTTAGTTTAACCCAATGCATAAAATCTTTAAGGACTTACAGAATTAATAAGATCCTTAGGGGTAGGAAGCGCTTCACCCTTGTGATAGTAATCAATGCCTAAACCTCCTCCAATATTTAGATACTTAATTTCAAATCCTTCACCACGTATTTGGTCAATATACTGGATCATTAGAATTACAGCATCCTTAAATATGTTCACCTACAAAACCAAAGTAATATTAAAGAAAAATAACATGCACCTGCTTACAGTTAAAAAACTAGGAAAATCTCTTTACACATAAAACATTTCAAGCAACAAAACTATCACTTCAGTCTCATATAGGAGTTAAATATTACATAAGAAAACCAGAATATACTTTTAACTATCATTTTGTATGGGAAAATGCAGTCCTGGGGTTTGTTAAAACCTTCATCATCTAAGCTAATGCGTTAGACTTGGACAACAGATGTAAAATAATAAAACTTTCTTAAACAGCGGTGGCATATGTCTGGTTGGTCCATCTGATCACAAAGTGCAGTTCCACAATAGAATTAATTTCCTATGGTTAAATCAGAAAAGTCTGACTGGCTGGGTAACAAAAAAATCATGATTACAAGTTATTTTACACTTCTTTTAAATTTTAGTGTCATCATTCTGGCCTTTTTCATCAACTTTTAGGAATTATGTAGAACTCGTTAATGTGGAATATTACACAACAAGGGAATATTCCAGTGTTTTAGCTTTGGTTTTAATCTTATGCTTTTAGCTTAATTGTCAATGCTTCACAAAACTTAACATTCTAACTTATAGCCTAAGTCTAATAAATTTGGAACTAAATTATCTTTGAAACTTTGTCTCCATGTGAATGTACTAGAAGTGCAAGTTGGCACAAGACCTTTCTTATAATATCATCACATGCAAACACCTTGTCTGATGTAGCTTCATATCTTCCTCTACCGCTTTAGACATCCTACTTCTGTATTGAATCAATATTTCCAGCAAGGAAAACCAAACAGTTGATGCTGATTTTTATTTTATCCACCATGGAGAGAAAGTATGACACTGTTAGAAGATAATTCAAGCAGGGAAAAGTTGGATCCAGCCTCAAGTATACATGTTGAAGACAATAGTTTTGACATGCAAATATTTTTACAAAAATGAATAGGTCAAACCCTTGATCAGAAATACCCACCATATGGCCATCCTCACAGTTGCTGGCTTCATATAGAAAATAGAAATCTAACAAGATAACCAATGACTTTTAATGACTCGTTAAAATAGCTGAGATTGACCTATCATAATTTTAGAACTTCAGCCAATCATTGGATTATAATCTAAGATATTTTTCAAACTAACTTGCATTAAGCCAAAAACAACATTCATCCATAATTATTGTGCTTTTAGAAAGTGAAAAATCAGAAATTAGCATTCCAGCAATTTTAAGAGATATTTAAAAATTTTAATACAAAATATTAATTGATCTCGAACAATAAATAATAATAGAACTAGCATTTTCACCGAGGTGCCAATTAAACGCTGGAAGTGAAAACAGTAATAAAGTTAGGGAAAATTTATCACCTTATTACTATTGTTCACATTACAGAGGATAACAGAGATCACAGTTATCCACAGAGAATGGCGGAATAGAAATCTGAGGAACAGGAAGACAAAGGAAATTGTTTGACAGCCCAGAGAGATAATATCTTTAAACTGACCAAGATTGGTCCAGCTTCTGCTGAGGAGACAAGATGTAAAGTAACCGCAGTTCCTGAAGAGCCTATGGAACATGAAGTTGTGCAGATAAACTGTAAAGTAATCAGAGTTCCTGAAGAGCTTATGGAATGTGAGGTTGCAAGGACAAACTGTGACGTAACCAAAGTCCCTCAAGAGCCTAGGGAGCATGAATTTGTGCAGAATGAATCTCTAAATACCCATCTCAATGCCCTTGAGTTTAAATATGAGCCTAGAGATAGTTGTCAGGACTCAGGATCTATACACCTAGGATTAGGAGAGTGTTCAGTCACTGAAGTTCTTACTGAATCCAAAGGAAAATTTTCAGTAAGAACTATGCTAAGTGATAGACCACTAAGAAGGTGGCAGCTAGTGATAGACCACTTCTCAATAGAAGACGTGTCACAGATACCAGGGGGTAACTCCTCTAAATCACAACAGTGGTCCAAGATAAAATCTCGCATTATGGGAAGCTTTAGGCTTGACTGGGAGCTGTTGAACCTGGACATATTTCCAAGCTCTTCACATAATGTCAGAGATATCTTCTCCAAGTTTTGCAATACTTTACTGTGCTCTTGAAGTGGAGGCACATCCAACTTCTCCAAGTGAATAGTCTTAAGCTGAGTAAGTGAAGATAGGGCTGTAGACCGTTCACTGTGGCTTTCTTGTAACCATAATTAAACACTATGAGGACTTTCAGTTTCTTCATGTAACTCAAAAATGATGGAAGAAATTATTTGGTTGCAGAAAAGAGTAATACCAAAGCCTTTGCCTCACCAAAATTCATCTCACACCACTGATCGTCTTCCATTGCACCTACATAGGTGAACCATAGAAGAAAAGATAGATTAGAACATTATAGGTTATTGCATATATTTTCTAAGAACTTTTGAATCAATGATCAACACCTAGATATCATTAAAGGTCTATGGTCTATCGAAATAGGAAAATTTATTAAATTTCTTGTTGTCCTCATTTTTAGGCATAAGCAACCTCTTCCTACCAACTATGCTACCTCGGGATGCCAAATATAGGGCCAAATCTCGCATTACATCATGTTGAGAAAAGTACAGCTCAGAGGCACTGCCATAATTGATTGCTTGGCTCCTACTACATCCAATTACCAAGAAAACATAATGTATAAGACAGAGGAAGCTATGATCAAATGATATTGAGCACACAATATTTAGAAATGAAGTCGCTTACCTGAGATTTCTTGTTAAATTCAACAGATTTCTGCTTGCAAGCTCTAACAAGATGACAAAAGCATCTTGCCACTCCATCTTTTGCACATAAATCCAAATATCCAATAATGCATCCACTGATATCTTTCTATCCTCTGGAAATGACCCCAAGTCTAAGAAGCACTTTCGTGCTTCCTCATCCAGGGCATCAATACTGGTCTAAATCACAGCAGTGGTCCAAGATAAAATCTCGCATTATGGGAAGCTTTAGGCTTGACTGGGAGTTTTTGAACCTGGACATATTTCCAAGCCCTTCACATAATGTCAGAGATATATTCTCCAAGTTTTGCAATACTTTACTGTGCTCTTGAAGTGGAGGCACATCCAACTTCTCCAAGTGAATATTCTTAAGCTGAGTAAGTGAAGATAGGGTTGGTAGACCGTTCACTGTGGCTTTCTTGTACCCATAATTAAACACTATGAGGACTTTTAGTTTCTTCATGTAACTCAAAAATGATGGAAGAAAGTATTTGGTTGCAGAAAAGAGTAATACCAAAGCCTCTGCCTCACCAAAATTCATCTCACACCACTGATCGTCTTCCATTTCACCTACATAGGTGAACCGTAGAAGCAAAGCTAGATTAGAACATTATAGGTTATTGCATATATTTTCTAAGAACTTTTGAATCAATGATCAACACCTAGATATCATTAAAGGTCTATGGTCTATCGAAATAGGAAAATTTATTAAAGTTCTTATTGTCCTCCTTTTTAGGCATAAGCAACCTCTTCCTACCAACTATGCTACCTCGAGATGCCAAATATAGGGCCAAGTCTCGCATTACATCATTTTGAGAAAATTACAGCTCAGAGGCACTGTCATAATTGATTGCTTGGCTCCTACTACATCCAATTACCAAGACAACACAATGTATAAGACAGAGGAAGCTATGATAAAATGATATTGAACACACAACAGTTATAAATGAAGTCGCTTACCTGAGATTGCTTGTTGAATTCAACATATTTCTGCTTGCAAGCTCTAACCAGATGACAAAAGCATCGTGCCACTCCATCTTTTGCACATAAATCCAAATATCCAATAATGCATCCACTGATATATTTCTATCCTCTGGAAATGACCCCAAGTATAAGAAGCACTCCCATGCTTCCTCATCCAGGGCATCAATACTGGTCTAAATCACAGCAGTGGTCCAAGATAAAATCTCGCATTATGGGAAGCTTTAGGATTGACTGGGAGTTGTTGAACCTGGACATATTTCCAAGCCCTTCACATAATGTTAGAGATATCTTCTCCAAGTTTTTCAATACTTTACTGTGCTCTTGAAGTGGAGGCACATCCAACTTCTCCAAGTGAATAGTCTTAAGCTGAGTAAGTGAAGATAGGGTTGGTAGACCATTCACTATGGCTTTCTTGTACCCATAATTAAACACTATGAGGACTTTCAGTTTCTTCATGTAACTCAAAAATGATGGAACAAAGTATTTGGTTGCAGAAAAGAGTAATACCAAAGCCTCTGCCTCACCAAAATTCATCTCACACCACTGATCGTCTTCCATTTCACCTACATAGGTGAACCATAGAAGCAAAGCTAGATTAGAACATTATAGGTTATTGCATATATTTTCTAAGAACTTTTGAAACAATGATCAACACCTAGATATCATTAAAGGTCTATGGTCTATCGAAATAGGAAAATTTATTAAAGTTCTTACTGTCCTCCTTTTTAGGCATAAGCAACCTCTTCCTACCAACTATGCTACCTCGGGATGCCAAATATAGGGCCAAGTCTCGCATTACATCATGTTGAGAAAAGTACATCTCACAGGAACTGCCATAATTGATTGCTTGGCTCCTACTACATCCAATTACCAAGACAACACAATGTATAAGACAGAGGAAGCTATGATCAAATGATATTGAGCACACAACAGTTAGAAATGAAGTCGCTTACCTGAGATTGCTTGTTAAATTCAACAGATTTCTGCTTGCAAGCTCTAACAAGATGACAAAAGCATCGTGCCACTCCATCTTTCGCACATAAATCCAAATATCCAATAATGCATCGACTGATATCTTTCTATCCTCTGGAAGTGACCCCAAGTCTATGAAGCACTCCCGTGCTTCCTCATCCAGGGCATCAATACTGGTCTCCAAGCATCTAAGAAGCCCTTCTTTGTGATAATCTGATATTGATTCCCCTTTTAAGAGTTTTTTCTTGGCACCCTCCTAGGCCGGATGAGGCTGACCATACAAAGAGCTTCCGATCACCTTCAGAGCAAGTGGCAGACCTTTACATTCCACTTGCACTTGTGATTCATACATTAGCAACACTAGTGAAAATTCTGTAGGTGGAAACCAATCAAATACCAAAAACAAAAAGTTGTTGAAAGCATGAATAGTTGTCTGATAAGTATAAATTTCACTCACAGGTTTTTGTTTGATTGTTTATGAAAATGAATATACAATTGAGTATATGGCTAGAATCTATTTTAATGGATTACCGATACCATTGTTAAGAGCATAGTAAGTATTAATATGGAATTATGTAAAACTATAATGATATCCTAATATGATATGCCACTGTAGTAATTGCTTGTAATTAGGGACATTTAGGAGAACACTATGTCACAATCATTAAATTGAACCAAACTTAGTACTTAGTAAAATAATATATTGCATATAAATTGCATTACCTGCTTCACTAGCTGGTTGTTCGCATTACTTGGAATAGATTTCTGTCCAAAAGCCCAAAACTAGAGAAGGGGCAGAGCATCGGCATCATCTAGCAATGGCAATTCATAAAGCCTGGTAGAGGTTGTTGTGCGGATGATAGAATGATCTCGGGTTGTCACAAGGGTCTTATAACCTTCACCTGTAAATGATAATTTTTCCAAAATTACCATAGACCAGACATCATCCAACACCACAAGAGTTCGCTTGGCTCGCCTAAGCAGCTGCTGCTGCAGCTGTCTATGTGCATCTTCGATATTCTGAAAATCAGGTTTCTTCCTCTGAACAATCTTCTCCCACATGGTCTCTAAAATTTCCCTCAGGTTTTGGGATTGAGAAACCATAATAAAAATCACATTGTTTTGAAAAACACCTGTCATACATAAAAATCAATTTGTTAGGATTGAAATTCTATAATTGAAAAAAAATATAAATTAAGTGCAAAAATATAGCCTTTCAGGAGATGAAAATGGTTTGAATAAATAAAATCCCCAACTACCTTTAACTTCTTGATCATTGCAGAGGGACAAGGCCATAGTTGTTTTGCCAATGCCCCCCATACCTTGCACCACCACAAGCGACACCTCTTTCTGGAACAGAATCCTCTTCAAATTCCAGATATTATTTTCCAGTCCCACTACAAAATCAGACTTCACTAAGCCACTACAATTAGAAGTAGAAGAAGCTTCGTCAAAAGATCCATCAAACATAGCATGTGAACCCATTTGTTGTAACATCATGGCATTCTCATCGGGATCATTGGTGAGCCTGGGAATGATTGTTTCATTCAGGTTTCTCTCATCCACTGCCTCTAACTCGTACAAATGGTGAAGACACTTGAACTCCGATATGATATTCTTCAACTCAAGAGATAATTGGTCAGGCATCTGGTACGGAACTTAGTCACGGATGTCCTTTTCTAGCTATTGGATTTCAGAAGTATATCTCAGTTTCTGGAGAGTATTAAGAGGGTTGGTTTTCTCGCACATTTTCACCAATTTAACGCCTCTATTGAGGATGCTCAGGGACTTCAAGTAGATGGGATTTGGTTCAGTCTCAGTATTTTGTATGTCCGGCAAACAGAGGTGGCCAGCTGTTTGAATAAGGCATGTCAGCAGCGCTTCTAATCGACAGCATAGCCCCTTGCAATTTAATGTCACCATCTTGTAAGGGATGTTTCCTTCAATGGAGATTGTAAAGGGAAACGTTATTAAAAAAATATAAATGGATACCAATGGTGTATAGAGATGGAGTTGATAACATGGAGCAAATTATCCTTTTGGATGCTTTGCTGTGAGGAAGCCACATTTTATAAGGAAAACACACATTCGGAATGTGCGTGGTCGGGCAGACATGATACAATCGACACGTTTGGGAAAAAAAAGATAAATTAATGGTTTTTGGTCAACAGAAATGATTTTAAAGACATTATTGGCCAGTGTCTGAATTTATTGTGGCAGATATTACTTAATAGATCTCTTGATTTAAGCGTTAGTGTTTCCAAGTTAGGGAAAATTTTGCTGGATTTTAATCCAGAGATTTTCTAGCCTTTTCACTATGTTTTGAAAATAGAGAAAGACAAGTACTTTTAATAGTTTTTTGTTGGTGAAAGGGTTTTAAAGGAGTTTCTGGGCAGTATTTTAATGAACATAATGGCATAAATTAGCTGACAAGTGACAAGATTTGTGCATATTTCAACTTTTGGTGTTATTTGGAATTGGTCTTAATTTACTTTATTAATGTCTGGTTGAGGCTGCAATATTAATTATATGTTTTTATGGTGGATCTCAGGACTATGTACCAACGTTTTTGATAACTTCAGTGAAAATGTTGTGGTGGATGGCAACACGGTGAACCTTAGTCTGTGGGGTACAACAGGTACTAATGGTGGAATCAGAGTTCTTATCCAAGATTTGTTTGTTCTTCGGTAGTCTCTGTTTAAAGACATTCTATATTTCATGTTAAATTGTAGGATGCATTTATTTTGCTAGATGTGTTTTCTTGGGTTTAAAGTTCTTAAACAATCATTTTATGTGCATTGCTAGTTATTTCAAAGAGTAACCATTCTAGGAGTTTAGATCTTAGGCCCTCTCTAAAAATCTGGTGGAACAGGTCAAGAAGACTACAATAGATTAAGAGCTCTGAACTACAGGGGAGTAGATGTTTTTATTATGGCATTTTCTCTTATTAGCAAGGAAAGCTATGAGAATATTACCAAAAAGGTTTTTTTTATGTGGATTGTGCTTTATGCAATCTTATTTTGGGTTCTATTTGAAATAACTTGTGAGAAGACACATTTTTTCCACCCAAACAAATATAATATCTTGAAAGTTTGATGTGAGGATGTCTTGTTTACTAAAATGGTTGTCTAACATAAGTTCCACAATGACTGTGCAGTGGCTTCCTAAGCTGAGGCATTTTTCACCTAGTGTTCCAATATTTCTCGTTGGAACTAAGAGGTAAACGATCCTTTCCTTTGTTACATATTTGTAATTCAAAACATTTCCAATCTAGAAAAAGGTTTCCAGAAGGTTTTTCCCGCTTTACTTCAGTAAGTGTTTGAATCCATATTTTCCATTCTTATAGAATGTTGTAACATTTACACCAAATGACAAGCAGATGTGCATAAATTGATATCCTATAACTTAGAATAGTATTATATTAACTATTTGACTTCTAAGCAAAGCCCGCCACTATTTTCTCAGAACATAATTTTTCAAGATTACATGTATGTCAGATATCAGTTGAGTTGGGACTCGGGAGCATTGGATGTTTTCAACATTTATGTTACTTTAATGTGTATCTCAACGAGTCTTTGGTTGGTCGTATGTTTGTCAAATAGAGTATGTAGATGCCATAATACCATAGATATGGTATAAAATCATGACTTTTTTACTGTTTCGCGCACAACTCATATTCAACAATTTTAGCTTAGATTACAGTCCCTTTTTGGTATTTATAACATTTGGAGATGGCTCACAGTTTTGATTTCAACTGCATTTTAGTGCATGTGTTTGAACTTGAAGCCTCAAAACAAGATCAACAGATGGGAAAAGCAAACTCAAAACAACCCTAAATCAGGCAATGCCTTGCTTCCATGCGAGGATTGATGTTAATGATATCCCATTCTTATCAGTTAGGAATAACACCCTCAAGATTTCACTTGACATGAATCAAGTAGAATGCAAATACATGAAGGGAGATAACAAAATATTTCTATGTCAAACAGCGAAAAATGGAAACCCATGCAATTAGAGCTAACAACATCACTACAAGCTTAAAAAACCAATACTCCAAGATAGGAGGCATACCATTTGGCACAATGCACAGTCAAAGGATCTCTTTGGCACAGAGCTTGGGGAAATATTAATTGTTGATGTTGATCTTGTGGGTTTTTTGGAGAATGACTGAATTTTTTTATCTGGAGATGTTTCATGTTTCCTTGTTCCTTGCCGATTTACCATGCACACAGTGCTTGTTATTTTTTTTCCTGAAAATGCAGATTGAATGGAATCCATCTCATCCTCACAAGATGAAACTGTAGATCCCTTACTTTGGGAGCTGAAATGATCATGATCATGGCTCTTCAAAGAGCTCACACTTCTAGAAACTTTTGGGGAAAGAGATTGTTGCCTTGATCTATTTCTAGCCTCACTTCTAGGCCTTGATGCAAGAGACAACCCATGCCTTGCTGCAGGTGATGAACCTCTTGTCTGTGATATACGGTGATCAATTATTGATGTAAGAAGATTTGAAGGTGGCTCTGCTGTGAAATCATCACCCAAATGCTGCAAGAAACTATCTTTTTCCTTTGTCTGCATATCCTGGAACAGAGCAAGGTCAGCATCATATCCCTATCCGTAGCATGTGGGGTGATCTGCAGACTTCGTCCCCTTTTGTGCCGTTCCACCTGGCGGTCCCTTGCAGGTGAACACCTTAGAGCTGGGGAAGGAGGCATTTTCTCCACACTATTTCACAGGTCAGAATTTAACTAGTGAAAGAATTCCCCAAGGAATTTCATGACCAGGAGTTTAAACTCTGCATTGTCTTTGTTGGCAGGCTCTGCAGAAGTTAACTGCATAGTACACAGTGAAATACACAGTGAAATAGTACATTCGAGGATCTCGGAATAGCTGCTTACATTGGGTTTGAAAGAATCTAAATTCTTTCCTATGAAGTTGACAGTGCAAGAACCAACTAAAAGAAAGAACTAGTTTGAAGGTATAACAAATCAGATCTAACTATGTAACTAGGTAGGTCTTCATTATAATGACTATGTAATTATGTACTTATGTAAAGATGAAGTCAATAATAATAAAATGAATCTTTGATTTACTTGCTTCATAGGTTTGACACCAGCTTGGAGAGGAATTTATAATATTTTAAATGAGTGCTCATACACATCCTAATTCATTTTCATTGAATAAAAATTATTTTTTTAAGATCAAACATGAAAGACTACTAACTTACATATGTATGCATGACATGCCTCTCCAATAATCATTTACCTCTATTGTGGAAGACAAATATATAAGAACCAATGTTCAAATCGAATAAGCATAAATTAATATCATATTATCTTGGTGAAGAGAAGCTAAAGAATAGTGTAGGAGAGAAAATAAACGAGACATATTTTTAGACCCCTGGATGAAATTTTTGGACCTATATTTTTTCTAACCTGTAGACCTGTAGTAAGCACATTAATCTCTAAATTTAGGCCAATGTAGCATCCACAATTTTGGCCTATTTCAGGCCTGAAATTCAGCCTTAGGGCCATTGTAATTTTGGCCTATTTTAGGTGTAGGATACATATAGACTCATATCAACATTCTACAAGGACCTATGTGTAGGATACATATAGACTCATATCAACATTCTACAAGGACCTATTTGAGGCAAATTCAACATTCTAAAAGGACCTATGTCAAAAGGGCTCAAATCATAGTAAGACAGTCCAAAAATTAACAGTCAATAGTTTGCATTGTTACTGAACTGGGTAACACTTAAATTTTACATTATTACTCAACTAGTGGGTTAACAATTTATAACTTTTCAGGAATCCATAGTTAAAAAGTTCCTGAGTTTTACCTTGTTAGAAAACTTGAAGGCATGCCTGAAATGGGTCAGAGTATCAACCGGTCTTCTCTTCTCCACCGTAAGACTCAGCAACTCTTTTCTACTTCGTCAGGCCAATGTTTCAGGATCACACCTTTGGTGGGAATGCCTTATGGGAAACTCCATAGGAACTTTATATGCACACTCAACACTCACTTTCAAGATTTTTGTGAAATAATACACAACCATTCACACATGTGTGGATGTTTTCATACCCTAAGCCTAGCTTAGTGATTTTCACTTTACATGCTCTTCATTTTGTTGGCAGTGTGGAGTTGGGTGGTAAAAATCGTTGTAAAAATGCCAATAACTCATGAACACTCTCATTTGTCCAACCATGCACCACTTGCAAGTTAAGAATTAAAAGAATTGTTGTTAAATGAATTAAATTGCCAAGTACCATACACAGGTTTTAAAGCATCCTCCATCAACTTCTGCCATTCATCCTTGAAACCCTCATTCAACATTCTATCAACTTCAATCCCTTCATCAAAGGTTACTACCTTTTCATTTGTGTTTGTTGCCTCTTCATCTATGTCTAGTGCCTCTACATCTCTCATGCTATGCAATTCTATCCTATCTGGATAACAATTTTGAGGGAAAGGGCTTATACCGCTATGCCCATATTTTAGCATATGTTGAAAAATCACACTTCTTTTTCTCATTTTCCCACCACGAAAATCATTACATGGACATGCATATTTAAGCAAACTCTTCTCATCAGCTATTCTCTCATCATGTGCATGGTATTCATCTGTTGTCAAAATTGGGCTTTGACTCATCTTCAATTTTCTGCATTCAAAGATGAAACTAATATGTTAACTCTTTACTTTCAACTCTTTTCAGAATTTTATTTGTAAAAGAGAAGTTTCAACTCCTATTTAAGCACAAATGTCAATTGTGCAAACTTTTTAGAAACAACATATAGGAAGAGAAGACTACACATTTTTTACTAGTGTGAACACACCCATATACAACAATCACATAGTTAAACAACAAAAGAAAGTCATATTTGAGAGAAAGCTTTTGGATCAACACTTGTTTGAGGAGATATTTTTGTTGTATTTACACCTTTTGAATGCAAATCTATCAGCATGACAGCAAATTTTTTTGGTTTTGAACGCAGATCTATCAGCATTACAGCAAAATGTTTTGGTAAATATATTAGCATTCTTAAGGGCACAACCCTTGCGGACATTTTTAAACATTCATTACATCAACAGTGAGGAGAAGAACACGGCAATGGGAGTTGCCTTAGCAGCAAATAGGATGCATCACTCAGCTAAAGGGGAGGCACTTGGCAATGATGAAGTCACAGTTACCAGTAGTGAACTCTCTCCTTTAAAGCCTATTTCTGACATGTTCCCAGAGCTCATTCCTAGAAAACGAGGGCACTCCAATTGAGGGAGTCACTTACCTATTCATGGCAGCATGACGAGTTACAAATTATCACCTTTTTGGCACTTGAAGGGAATACATTCTATTTTTGGCCACTTGCATGGAGGGCACATTAATGAAGGATTTACACCACATTCTCTCCTTATTCCTAGCATGCAAGAGGGTACATTATTTGGAGATTTACATTACTTTTCTAAGATTAAAGAAGTTCACCCTAGTAGAAAATATGCCTTTGGAGTCATATTTGTTATTCCTATCTTCATTTATAATTATGTGACTGATCTTTGATAATCATTCAAGACCTTCACAAGTTGTAATAATATTACCTAGGATTAAATTTCTCTTAATAAATTCCAGTTGATCAAGAAAAATGGTTCAGGCTTCCATATTGCTGATTATAAGACACATTACAAAGTGTGATAGGCCGACAATTTCTCACTATGTTTATCTTGTTGTCTATCTTGAAACTGTTAATCAAGGTTGTCATTGATGTCAATGTGGCATTGACCAAGATTTCAATATTCTTGAGATGCCTAGACCCAGTATGATGTCAATATGACATGGTTGATGGAGGACCATTTGATGACATGAAAAATGTCTAGGGACATGACATGAAGAACACTTGAGGACTTAATTACATGGATATGACTCTACCTGATAACATAGATGTCATGGAAAATCATGGAAAATTGTTGGAGGGCACTCTTGAAATTATAACAAAAATGATCTAATTTCAGGAACAGTCACGAGAAAAATATTTTTTGTCACCTTGGAGGCATCCTTTCGCATTGGCTCCTTCACCATCTTAAAGAGGACTCTTTTCTCTTTCCAACAAGCCCTCACTCAGCTCCTAAATCCAAATACTCTAAGAGAAATTGATTTTTGAAGTTTACATCATAGTTATTAAAACTGGAACCAGTGACCGGACTGGTGGACCTAATGAACCGGGTTTCGAACCGGAACCGGTCTAACCGGTAGTGGTCAGATCTCAATGAACCGGTTTTAAAAAAAATACATTAAATAATTATTTTTTAATAAAAAAAACTATTCTCAATATTTGCAACCATGATTCCAAGCCAATAGAGACAAAATATGCAAAATTTGATCATTTATATACCATGCAAAGGTGAATATATCAAAATGGCACCGAGTGCAATTGGAAATCCTAGTGCTACTCGATGTGTTTAGGAGGTGCGGGTAGGAAATGCCTTTTATGCTTGTGGGATGCAAGTGTAGGTGCCAAGGAGGAGCTTTGTTGGAGTAAGCAGCTTTGGTTAAGAGTGATTCCTAGCTAGGAGTTGTTGAGTAGGTTTTTCCATGTTTTCTCTAGTTATGGTTTGAAGAGATTGACTTGTATCAGCTTGTAATAAGATGTTGGTATGTAGATGTAATTCATATCTTATATATAAATGAAGTGTTTAAGTTGTCCAAATACTTGCATCAATTTCAACTTGTATTATCTTCTTGTTTAGGGGATTCCAGCACTATTGTTCAAGCTGATTTCACCTATGATATTGCTGAAATTGCTGTGATTTAATACACAACATAGAACATAAAGGAGCATATTTTTCGGTGTAATAAAAACATTTCAGATCTTTTATATGCTTGACAAAGTGTACCCTGCATGTTAGACATTTTTTGCAGTGAAGTCCACATATGTGGTATTTATTCTCTTGAGCTGCCTGGTGATTTGGCTTGGAGTGAATTTAAGTATTTGCTGTTATAATTGAATATTTCTGATTGGCCCCAAGACTAAAAGTTCATGGGGAATAGATCTAAGAAACATCATGTTTTAGGTGAAATTACTGAATTTGCATTATAGCCCAGATTCATGAAATTCCTACCGTGACTGATGGAATGACGTGATGTTCATCTGTTCATCAGAAATAGATTTAAGAAACATCATGTTTTAGGTGAAATTAATGAATCTTCATTATAGCCCAAATTCATGAAATTCCTACCATGGCTGCTGGAATGATGTGATGTTCATCTGTTCATTGAATTTTCAGGAATGCGGAACAACAAGACAAGAGGCTGAGGAGGAAGAGTCTGATTTGAATTTGTTACAAGGTAGATTTCCTGTAGAATTCGTACTGTTGTATAGACCCCTTGGAGACACAATTGTGAGGGCTCGGATTACAATCCTGAGGCAGTAAATTGTGGATAGTCATCTGGTTAGCAGCTCGGATTGCAGAGATTACAAACTCGTGGACAACTTGGTTTAAGGTTGGAAGTCCCTCACATGCATATATACCCTTGGACCTTAACTCATTCCTCGGGCCTGTGATATTACAATCCGCAATAGGAGCTTTAGTCCTTGTGTAGTCCTGTAGCTTATTGCTATGGAAAATCACCTGTGGTAAGCATATTTTTGGAAGTATCGCAGCTCGGATCTGAAGCTTGAAGGGTCAAGCTTGTAGACTGAACTTTGAACCAATGAATTGAGGCTATCTGGCTATATGTGCTAAGGTTCGGTACTAGACTTACACCTTGAACCTGTGATTGTATTAGACATGGACATGAGCAAGAAATAAACTCAAACATGTTGTGAAGAGACATTTGGACTGATCTCGTGTAGACTTCAGACCTGTTGCTGCTGCACCCAAAATTGCAGACCTCTGTATTTTCAGACCTGTGTGAAGACTCCAAAAATCTAAATTGTGATCATCTATTCATCTTGAATCAGTGGCATACTCCTGTAAGTTAGTGTGAAAGTGGACATTCTGAGGTAGAATAAAGGGCATCTTTGTCACTTATTCTATATGGGATACAAGACCAAGAACACCATTGAAGCTTGTTGAATTGTATTACAGTGAATCCCCTTGTGTAGGTTTGGTTGGTAAAATGGAAGCACTATATTAAACGTTGAAAGCACAATATTGAATTTGTTTTGAAAATCCAGAATTGAGAAGAAGCAGGCTCTGAAGAGTTTATGTACAACCTTCTTAATGTAGGGTTGAAGCCTTTTTAAAGGAGATCTGAGATCAGGTCTAAGATTAGGATCAAAAAACATAGGAAACTTGACTTGATGCCTAATGATGGCCTAATAAACTTTTAGGAAGTAATTAAAAAAATCCATTGTTGATCTTCAGTCTCTTGTAGTCCCAACCTACAGTAGCCTTCCATAGATAAGTTTTCTAAGGTTTACATGAACTATCAAACGAAACTACGAAATGGAACTCAGTGAGATACATTGTTTTCAATTGAAACTAAGTAAGTCAAGCTCCTTTTATGGTAAACATCACAGTTTCCTATTGCTTCTTTAACAGAAGCTTGATTTGATGCCTAATGATGGCCTAATAAAATTTTAGGAAGTAATTAAAAAAATCCATTGTTGATCTTCAGTCTCTTGTAGTCCCAACCTACAGTAGCCTTCCATAGATAAGTTTTCTAAGGTTTACATGAATTGTCAAACGGAACTACGAAATGGAACTCAGTGTGATACATTTTTTTCAATTGAAACTAACTAAGTCAAGCTCCTTTTATGGTAAACATCACAGTTTCCCGTTGCTTCTTTAATAGAAGCTTGAATTGATGCCTAATGATGGCCTAATAAAATTTTAGGAAGTAATTAAAAAAATCCATTGTTGATCTTCAGTCTGTTGTAGTCCCAACCTACAGTAGCCTTCCATAGATAAGTTTTCTAAGGTTTACATGAACTGTCAAACGAAACTACGATACATGGATGAACTGTCAAATGAAACTATGATACATGGATAATGAGATATTAAATGAATGGATTCATAGATCAGGGTTGTACTGGTTTAAGTAGAATAAATGTAAGTAAAATTCCCCCAAATCCTCTTATCTGATGTAGCTTTATCTCCACATCACTCAAGAATAATTCAATGAGGTATCAAAAATTATTTTCAGTCATGACCATAACACAGGTGCCATAGAAAGGTCCTAAGCCATGTCTTGATAATGAGCCATGCGAAATTAACGATCTCTGATATGTGAGGATACACCCCTGTGCTAATCCATGCAAATTTGGTGAAGATGAAATATATCATAAGCGGAATTTGAGATCGAACTGAACCATACGAGCCTCAGAACTGTACATGTTTTTATTTAAAATTTTCACCCCAGATCATAAACAGTACATTTCTTACATCGAAATCAACATATACAGTGAGCAAATAAGGGCCATATAAACTGGTTTGGAGGCTTATAAATAAGTGAAAAATATCAATTTTGAAGGCAGAAGTGGACCAACGTTGACCCCTTGAAAACAATGATCCTTACCCAAAAAAAATCGTATGAATCGACAATATGTTAAAACAAACAGAGCAGATACAAAGCCAGGAAATAGAAAAATATTAAATCTGACTAACCTGTGACTTTGGGTATGCAAACTTCAATTGTGAATTTTCTGCGGCCCGCCTCTTCAAAAGCCTCCAAGTTCTGTCTAATGTGTTTTTATCCATGATAAAACCTCTGATTATATAGAAATTCGCAGCCCTAAAATAACCCTCTCGCCAACAGCAAAGTCCTCCCGCCAAGAGAAAAACTTTGGCACCAAATAACCAGCACGGCCAGTTTTCATCGAGTTTTTATCTAAATTTGAGAACTAATTACATGGCGCTAACTAAGAACAACCAGTTTTCCTCTATTCTTGGGCTGTCATACTGGTGAAATAAACCATGACCTCTCCGCACTTCGACTTTTGACGGACTTCGAATGTGGCATGCCCTCAAAACCTCATCTTTCCCCGACTTCAACTTGGACAAACTTCAGCATGCCCTCAAAACCTAGTCTTCCTGAACCAGTTAAACCAGTCGAACAGCGAGTTTCAAATTCAGGTTTCATACCAACATTTTTGATGAAATCAATGCATGCCAATGCAAATGTTTGACTTCGACTTAGTTTCAGAAGCCCGTCTGCCTGAACCAGGGGCATGCCAATGTTCAACATCGACTTAGTTTCAGAAGCCCGTCTCCTTGAACCAGTCGAATAGCAAGTCTGAAATAAACCATTCGACTTGCTTCCACTTTTGTTCTTTGGAGAATCAGTGATCAAAAGCAAACTTCTACATAATAGGAATTTTTCATTTTCATTTTATTATTTGTCTTAACTCATCTCAAATAAAAAATACACTCTTTATTTTATTTTATGGAATAGTATAAAAAATATGATATATGCCAAACATCCCACCAAATTTTTTATTATTATTATAAAGTAAATATTTATTTTACTTTTCATTATTAATATTTGTTTTCTTAAATATAAAAATTAAATATATTTATTAAACCAATAATTATAAAGCATTGATAATATAATATTTTTCGTAATTATTATTATTAAAATTATATAAATAAAATAATAAACCATAGATAATAATATGAATTATAACTTCTTTAACTTTCCTATAAAATCTCTTTCTCAATTGTCTATAAAAAATATATGTATTAATATCAATATCCCTTGCAATATTCATGTAAATAGTGAAGTATTTTATTGTTAGAGCAAAGGAAGAATTAAATCAATTTCAATAATTTGGGGAAGAGTATTATAATTCTATGATTCTTTCGTGGACATTCGTTGCAATGATCGCAAGAGGTTTGCATTGCATATCATTAAGTGTGAAAGTCAAAAAGGTTTATTTTTCGTTGATAAAATAGTGAAAATGATTTTATAACATTTTTCTTAGATTTTAATTTGTTATCTCAATGACTTAAAAGAAAAAAAAAAAGATGTATTTATAACTAATATGTATTTATCGATTAAAAATATGGAGCGATTATGGTCAATATTTTTTTAATGAAATAAAGGCATTAGTTCGACTTAATTCCACTTTTGTTGGTCAATATTTTTTTAATGAAATAAAGGCATTAGCTCGACTTAATTCCACTTTTGTTGTGGACACTCCTTGATTAAAGAGGTGGATTACTATATGGTCAAATGCATGTGTGTGATTGAATAAAGTGGGAGGGAAGAAAGTGAGAGTATCAAAATCAAGTCACATTAATTTTCACTTAATATTTTCATCAAAAATGGTTGGTATATTATAATATCAATTCTCAATTAATATCTCCATTAAAAATGGTTGGTTTATTTCTTTTTATCATATACTATTTGGCAAAGAGTAAGACATTGACTTAATCGATAAGTGAACGAATCTTGTTAAAAAGAGATTTATTTTAAAATTTTATTATATCATTCTAAGTTGTTAAATAAATGGATAGCTTTAAATGGATGACCCACTTTTCGAATGTTGCATGCCTATTTTCACTTTTCGAATGCGGCATGCCAATGTTCGACTTACTTTCAAAACCCCGTCTTCCAGTTGAACAACGAGTTTTCAAAGTCGGTATTTTTTATAAAATCAACGCAGGACTTACTCATGCCTATTTCCACTTTTCGAATGCGGCATGCTATTTTTACAAAGCTTCAAACAATTTTTTTTAAATAATTAAAACTTACTTACACTTTTTGAATGCGGCATTCCTACTTCCACTTTTCGAATGCGACATGCCATTTTTACAAAGGTTCAAACAATTTTTTTTAAATAATTAAAACTTACTTCCATTTTTCAAATGCCTACTTCCATTTTTACGAAGGTTCAAACAATTCTTTTTAAATAATTAAAATATTAATATTAATATTAGTATTTATTATTTTAATTATTAATTAAATATAAAATCACATTATATTTAAAATTTAATTTTATATAATATAATGAAAACAAATAAAATATAAATATTGATAATTAATATTTTAATAAATTCAATAAAATATAAATATTGATATTTATTATTTTAATAAATTAATAAAGGTTCATATCAAATAATATATATATGTTAAATTGGCGTCACAAAATATATGTATGTTAAACATATTATAAATAAATTATATATGTGTGTGAGGTTTGAGTAGGTTTAATGGTTAAGGGTATGTGTTTCCTCCTAAGAGGTCATAGGTTCAAAACCAGAGGGGGTAGAGTATGTATGTCTTCATAAACTTAGCAGTCAAATCACTACGCGGAGGTGGATCCCTTGTCCCACAAACAAGGGGGTCTCATACACCAATTTGGTGTTTGGCTTGGTCGACCTGACCTTAAAATTAGATTATTATTATTGTTATAAGTATAACAAAGATTCATGCACTCTCCAATGGGAGTGAGTTTTGAGAAATGTCACGTGGAAGGCGTCTCGCATGAGTAAATACAAGTGGAGTGAGGATGAAGGAGTGTCACACCCTCAAGTTAGTGTTGTGACAACCGAGTGGTGGGGGCGCGATGGGCGCCCAACTCGAGTATAATGTGCGACAGAAATGTGCAATATTGGGCACGCCATATTGGCAAATGCCCACCTTGGGCGCGTCGTGTAGCGGTGGGTAGAGTCGTGTGATTTGGTAGACACGATGAGCGGCAATGTCAAATGGGTGTGTGCCCCATAGCGGGCAGACGAGTCAAAGGCGTCAGGCGAAGTCGTGTTGGTGAGAGCGTTCGATGTTACGGGAGCGTTGTGTAGTGATTGGGCGAGCTGGGAAGGACAGGGTGCGGGCGACCAATCGACAATCGTTGGGGCGGATCAGGAACTCATGGTGGCAAGGGGAATCATGGGTATAATATTGATCGCTTTGAGGTAAATGAGGGGTAGGTTATCCAACATTAATGTTTCTTGGAGAACTATCATCCAGTACTTATAAAAAACCTAATGGAAAGAGTATTTGACACAACTGAGAGAATTTTAACAGTACTGCAGATGGATTCAAAGAATCTTGTATAAGTGAAATGTAACACTTCGATATCAAAATTGCAATTTTCCATTTATGGCGTGACACAATTAAAAATTATTGACATAAATGACTAATTCATATACTTGTTGTACTAGTCATATTTTTATTCTTGGACTATAATATTAGTGATTTACATTAATCATTATTAATTTAGTCATATATTTTAATCCTAGGAAAAATTAGTCATTTAAGTTAGTCGCTTTTAGTTTAGTCACTTATTATCTAGTCATATATTTTATCCTTATACTAAATTAGTCATTTAAGTTAGTTGTTTTTAGTTTAGTCACTTATTATCTAGTCGTATATTTTATTCCTAGACTAAATTAGTCATTTAAGTTAGTCATTTTTAGTTCGGTTACTTAAAATTGCTCAAATTTAGTAGTAATTCACTTGAAATAATTGCGGTGACTAACTTTTTTAGTCACCTGGTCATTAATTTCATCATTTTTTACTAGTGATTACACTGTTTGTGCGGTGTGTTTATAATACCCCCATGCATCATACAGTCTATTACACTATTTTTGTAGTGTGTTTATAATACCCCCACGCACCAATGTCGGTGTGTACATCATTAAAGGCGCACCGGTTTCTTGAAATTTATTTTTTACCTGAAAATTTGACAATTTTTTTATAAATATATTAATGAATGATATGGTACAGGTTTCAGATTGATAAAGAAATGACTGACAAGAGATCAAGTAACAAAAATACTGATAACACATTAAGAAAAGAAAAAAATGCAAGTTCTTTGTAAATTCTTTACGAAAAATGTTATTTTTGAACTATATGTAAGTTTAACTAATATGTATTGTTTATTGTGTATCATGCAAAGCCACAAAATGACGAAGCTTGATAAGATTATTTCTAATCTAGGACCAGAAGAGTTTAAAAGCTTGATGGAAAAATTGCAAAAGGATGAATCAGGTGAATGAAAAAATACTATTGAGCCAATATGAATTTCTTTTTTTAATTTTCATTAATAATATACTTAAAATTATTAGATAACATGTGTCAAACGGTCTATTAATTCACATATGTTTAATGTTCTATAGGGACCAACAACTCAAAAAATGAATTTTTTTCTAAGAAAATAAAAAAAATATTAGAACATTCAAATGAATTGCTCCTTAGCTCATCTGGAGTGGTGTTGGAGGTTAACGAAAGGGGGAAAAAAATTTACAAAAGTTTGAGGGATCTAGTGGAACGAATGTATAGACATTCTTTCCACTTACAATACAAAAACCAATCCAATGATTCCAAGAACCAAATTTTATCTAGACTAGAGGAAGAGTTTCCAAAGAATTGGTCAATGAGACATGTCAGACTTTTAATAGCAAAAACATACAACAACAAAAAGGAAGTAATGAAAAAGTAATATTAAGTTAAATGTTTGTCTAGAATTATTTATAAATATCACTTTTGTTATATTTACTTTTCATATATCAATATAAAAATTAAATAATTTATTTTCATGTTACATTTACAGGAAGATTATGAAAATCTCAAAAGATGAACAAGTTGATATCAGAAATATGCCAGTAGGAATGTCAAAAAAATTGTACAAGGAGATGGTCAAATAAATTGACAAAATTGCATCGCAAGAGGAGCCATCTTAACAACAACGTGCTTCAAATTTAATATGTAATAATTGAATTTTTCAATCATTAGGTACAATAAATAAACAATTTAGCATTAAATATTAATTTTCAATAATTTTCTTGCAGAAAACAAAAGAAAATGGAACCCATTCACCACATAAAACATGACAACAAGGAAGAAAAGGGTTGATATCTGAGTTTATGAGTAATTGTTACTTCCTTATAACAACTTAACTAGATTTCATTTTTTTATTTTTTAAGTTGTTTTACAAAAATCATCATTGAATGTATTCAAGTAGGTGGTAACATACAAAGAAGAACCATCAGACGAATTGATTGAAATTGGATTAAATATGGGTTGTGAGTATATGTTGGCATATCAGAAATTAATTGTGGAATTTGTAAGCATCTATCGATCTTGTTTTACTTAGCTCCGTCTATAATTAATAGAACAATTTTTTTTTATATTAAATATATGATTTGTTATGGGGTATAAAACTTGCAGGAAACAAAGTATGGAACTGCTCCAACATATGAAATTTTGAAAGATGGCATGGTACATGGTTTTGAAAGAATGTGTATAGTTTATGAGTCAATTGTTGCTATGGTACGTCATTTTTCTTTTCGATTTAAATTGATGTATATTATTTAATATTGCAATTTTCATTGTTCTCACCAATGTATATACACTCATTTTGATTTATTTTTATGTTTGTAGATGGAAGGTGAAGAAGAAGAAAACAATCAACACCGTGAACAAAACATTCCTGAAAGTAACCCAAGTCATGGAAGTAGCTCTAGCAGTGACAGTAGTTCAAGCAAAGAATGATGATCACTATGTTTGGATATCAAAGCAAGGCATTATATTTTTTGAAATATTTGTCTGTGAAATCAGACATTTTGTTTAATGTAATGGACATAGTGTCCTAATTGAAAGACAAAGGGATACCAATAACTATCCCATTTTGTATGACAAAGACTGTCTTATTCACACACACACACACATATATATGTTTTAATTTATTCTATTGCATTCTCCATTGTCGCTATTGATTTCTCCATTGTCATTCTCAAATGCATTAATAAAAATTTAATTAATATGAATATTGTTATAAGATGTGTCGACTTTTGATGAATAATGAATTTAGAAAAATCACAATAATTTCACTGTCACAGGTCAATGTTTCTAAAAAACACAAAATTAACATTGGTGCGTTCATATGCTGCAGCGCACTGGTGCATTTCTATGACCTATGGGCACCGCACAAACCCCAAAATCAATTAAAAATCTCGGTGCATTTGTGCGATACTACGCAGCAGTGATTTTATGTGAGGCTACGCATCAGTGCATTTGTATGACGTATAGGCACCACACAAATACCAATACCAATTATAAATATCTGTGTGTTTGTCTGATATGCCACATCGGTGCATTTCTATAAGTCTACGTACCGGTGCGTTGAGATGACCTATGGGCACCGCACAAATCCCAAGACCAATTGGTATGTCCCTATGCATTATATCACCAGCATTGCACCCAATGCGGTTTTATACCTTGACAGCCCGATGCAGGAACCTTCGACTGCCCTGTGGCCACAGTCTAGATGACACGCACCGATCCGTTGAAACCTTAGTAGCGTACCGATGAAAAAACATTCGTAATAACCTTTGGCCGCCCAATTTTTTTATTTATGTTGAATTTCTGTTAAAAGCTCCGGCAAAACCTCCATATGGATGTTGTAAAAAATGTTTTTTTGATAATTTTGGCCAATTTTATAACACTAAAACCCTCCTTTATAACCTCCGCTAGAGGGTATTTTCCTTGTAGTGAGATTACTCCTCGTGTATCTCCTTCTTGAAGCCAGCTTTGATCATATAAATTTTGAATGGAGTCACCAAGGTAGATTCAGCCTCAAACAACTTTCTGAGCTCCTGCTACTTTCAGAAGTTCAACTTCAAAATTTCGGGAAAGTATAATCTTCGGGCTCCCGGTAGATGCACAAAAATGTTATCACAAAATTTCACTTGATTGGATGCTAATCAAACAACTTCATGCAACTATTTCAAACCAACTTGTAACTGAAGCTTAGCCTCTTCAGTCTGAGAGGGCTCTCTCAAAGGGTTTAATGATATTTGATAATGATGAAACTAGATGGCTAACTCTACCTGGAAAATAACTTCAGTGTGATGTGTGTAGCTTGAAAAGAGTATAAATCTGAAACCATTGGGCTTATGGAGTCAAAAAATCAGTAGTTCAGTGGTTAAGTCTCTTGACATGGAAGCTAAGGCAAGTAAGAGTTTTTAGCAAAGGTAAATCACACATGGAACATGAAATAACACAACCATTTCATTAATAAAATAAGTCAGAGCATACATCTATGAATTATGAGTCTTAAAGATGAAATCCATTGCAAATGGTACACATAAAAATATAGATTAGAAAAGTACTAAAAACTCCATGAGAATCTCAGGTTGGCCAACAAAAATTCCTTTGTGTTACTGATATTAGTCAAATTACATAAAGCTACAGTATTGCAAAACAAATCTCCAACCCTTTACAATTTTGAATATCTGCCCTTTAATAGACCTTGTTACATGAGATATGATCTACCTCTTGGCTAGATTCATCGAAATTTTCCTAATGACACCTTGCATAATAGGAAAACATGTGCTTTAATGAGAAAATGACAACTACACTATAGAACAATCATTTTCCTAATAGGACTCAAACTGCTAATTATTACATCAACTACCTTATCTCTTAAAAAAATTACACATCTAACAACTAATGATTTAGATGTTCGAATGAGCTATTACAGAACTCATCACTACTTGACATCTTAATTACCCTCCTCAAAATCTGGAAACAAACCCTATTTTTTACTAAAATAGAGGTCTATCTTCAACGAATGATTTTGCTGATGAGTTGTCTTCATTTCATGGTCTTCAAGTCATGGATGATTTCTGGAAAAGTCTCTTGACCTTTTGAAACTTTCCCTATCCAAAAATGCTCATAAACTTGTTCAAAAACCTTCAAAATAGCTCGCTACGAAAGTATGATAGTTTCGTAGCGTGCATTCATAGTGTGCAAAAAATGACCTTTACAATCAAAATTTCTGATTCTTTTCTCTTGCATTGTGTTCATCATGACCTGGAAAATCCTCACTATCATTTCATCTCCTTGGAAGCTAACAAAATTTATTTTTAAAGCAAAAAGAAAGCTACAGGTAGTTTCGTAGCATTTCCCTGGCTTCAAGCCTAAGAAACGCTACGAAACTGTGGAAAAGTGTGTAATTTCCATATTTTTGCCTTGTTTCAAAAATGTACCTTTCAGCTGTATAAATTTGGTTTTCAACATGCCATTGACCTTTCAAAATATAAACCAACTCAAACTAAGAGTTTTGAGGTGTTTCTTCTTCATTGATGATGAGTTGAGCTATCGGCTCCTCAACTACTGTCATTTTTAGACCCTTATTCTCCAGCTCCTCATGGATCAATTCTAGTTGTTCTTGGAGGTCTTTATCTTGATCCTTCAGCTTTTTTTTGGTAGATTTCAAGTCCAAGTTCATTCTTCTTACATGCTTCACCTCTTTCCTCAATGGAATAGTCCATTTGATTAATTGTTGTGTGTTATCTAGGGTCTTTGATACACTATCAACCTGCTCTTCCCAAACCTCTTTCATCTTTTCAAACTAAACCTTTTAAACATTATGTTTCCTTTCCTCCTTCTTCATGACTGCTATTTCATGATTAGCTAACCTCAATTTTTCTTCAAGGAGTTCAAACTCTATTTTTTCAATGAATTTCTCATTTCCTTTCTTTTGCTTGTTGACTAGATCTTCTTCTACAGGTGATAAAAGGTCAATAATGTTTCGTGGTGGCTGGTTAGTGTCAGTGGCTGGATGAACTTCTTTATGGCTTTCCAAGAGTTTTTTAGAATGTCTTGTCATGGGCTTCCTAGCCTGGAACATAAAACCTCAATCCTCACCTTCAAAATCTAACTTCTTTGTTGATTTAGATTTCTTGAGTTTCTGTCCACCTTCATCTACATCCTCAGCCTAGACTATAGGAGTCTCTTCAATATCAATGGCATGTAGTATGTCTTCTAAATTTCCTTTAGCCACTGTTTGGATCCTTGTAATCCTTTTGTTGCCTTGTTTACTCACAGTTGGATTTTGTTTTGCAGGTTTTCTCATTATTGAATTTTGTTTTGCAGGTGGGATAGTGGGTGTATCAAATATCTACAACTGCTCTATTTCCATAATTACTGGTCCACTTTTCTCTGCCACTACTGGTTCACTTTGTTTTTCCACTAAAGGTTATGGTATACCTCTAGGTTTATGAGTTATTTTAGGGGTAATAGTATCCATTTCAAAGCCACTAACAAACAGAAAAAAAGACCAGTCTCTGCCTAGTCTTTGTAACTCATCTAAAACTAGCATTTTTATTAAGCCATGATGAAAAAGTGAGGTTTCACTCCCCTTAGATTTAGCTTGAACTTTATTTTCCATTTTTGCTAAGATTTTGTGTAAATATAAACGTATATCAAGAGATATCTTACCAACAAAGTGTAGGAGAAGCTTGAAGTGGTAAGAATAGACTTTATGATATCTCCCTTGACAAGTGAAATATTTTTGGATGATAAGCAATAGCTTTGAGAAATTATCCTTCATGCAGCTCCTTGGAATAGCATTTGTAAGGTCAACTTCACTATTTTCTAGCTTGATAAACTCTTTACATTCCCCCATGTTGAATTTGAACCATTTTTATTGTCCTCTTGGAATCCATGTTGTTACTACAATGATCTCTGGTGTTATAGTGAGATTTAGCATTCCCAGTTTTGTAGCTGTTCCATTGAAGTTTAGGGAAAATACTTTAGAAACATGTACATGGTATCCTTGTAATCTTTCACAAAACTACAAACACCTTGTTCTTCTGAAGACTTCTACAGCTGTTGGATCTTCATTTATCAGGTTCATGTCTGATGGCTCATATCTAAGACAGTGGCCACCTTTGTTGGTCTTTATTTTTGCATCCATGGTGCTTTAATGTATTCTCTGCCTCGCTTGATCAGTGATACCTGCAAACCTTTGAAAATATCAGCCACAGCTTGGACTCGGTGGAATAACTCTCGAGAGCTCAATAACATGCAAAGAAGGAATGGAAAATGACAAATGACTCAATTTGGAAAGATTTTGAAGTTCGATGACCACTCATAACATAATGATGACTCATACATGCTTAAAATGGTGATGATGACTTCAGCCATGACTATGTACCTTTATATTTACCCTAACTAACTCGAATGGCATCTAACTTATCATTTTCAAATTATTTTTTGACACCTAACAACTAATTTGACCTGACAGACATGAAACCTTACTTTCGTAACATATCTAGTGTATTTCTGGGCATTTTCACTATGAAATTATTAGCAGTTTCGTAGCGAAAAGTGCATTTTATCTGTGTATTTCGCTATGAAAGCGTGGTTTCTTGGCTAAAATGACTCTTTCGGTGCTATAACCTTGGGAAATGAAAAATGTCATAAAATCATGATTGATGTGACATGAGAGGGTTTGAATGAGGGTGGGTTTAGACCTTAGGATAAGATAAATAAGAAGAGTTAAAAAATTTCCTTAACCAAGTAATGAAAAATGAATCCTATAACCGTACCTTTGACACATGAACCTCTATGATTTTTTCAAATGATGCTTCATTTTTTCTAAGTGATAACAAGTTATATATTAACAAGCTTGAATAGTGGCTAAATTCACAAGGGGGTGACGGTATCCATTTGGGAAATTTTGTTATAAGGCTTATTTTGTATGCAGATGACCTTATATTGATTGCTAAATCAACTCTTAGTTTGCAAGAGAACTTATGTTCCCTTGAGAATTTTTGTAGAAGGGTGGGGATGCAAGTCAATATGAGCAAAACAAAAGTAGTGGTTTTCTCTAACAAATAAAGCATAACCAACATAAGTTCTACTTTGAAGGCAACATTCTGGAAGAAGTTGCAGACTACAAATACCTTAGAATTGACTTCAACAGAAATTTAAGTTGGGATGGTTGTAGAAAGAAAATAACTTTAGGGGGTTGGAAAGAATTTTATGCTCTTCAAAACAGGTGTACAGAGGCAGAATTGTGGGACTGGAAAACCACTCTAACTCATTTTTTGCTTCTAGTGATTCTGGTGATTCTCTACGATTTTGAACTATGGGCCAACAGCACAACCGAGATGCAATGGAAACAAATTGAGAAAATGTAGAAGTGTTTGATTACAAAAAAATTCAAAATTAAAAGTGAAGTTCCTTATGCTATCATGTTAAGTGAAACAGGGGCTACTCCTATTGAAGCAATTGCTATGGTGCAAGTCATAAGGTATTTGAAAAAAATTGAGCAAATGGAAGAGGGTTGATGACCTAAGGTTGTGTTTAGTGATAGATTGTGCAAAAGAAAGTGATGCGGGGGCATTAGGCTCAAAAGTTACTTTGTACATAGGTAGAAATAGGGATCCCATGTTCTTAAATATTCTTGTAAATATTAATAGTTTGAATAAAGTTGGTAGGAAATTTTAATTGTTCTCAAGTCATTTGAGAACATGAGAAATTGGTTAATATAGAAATACGAAGAGTCAGTTTAGGATTAGCTCAGTGATTAATTCAGGAATTGAGAATGTTAAGAGTTGCTGAACTGTTTGGAGACCTGAATCAATTCAGGTCATCCTTGTGGTATAAATGTAACCCTGAAGATTCTAAATGGGAAGAGAATCATAGAGAGAGAGAGAGAAAGTTAGAGGTAGAGAACCTCTTCAGCAACAGAATAGGAGGATAATGGCCACTGAACTGAATATTTGGCCTGCCATGAAATTGTAAGAATTTTCTTTTTAGATTTATCGCCTATATATATATATATATATATATATATATATATATCTGTTTATGGAAGAACTGTCTTTGAATTAAGTGTGTTTGGATGGGATTAAACCCTGTTTGAATGTCTTCAAATTTCAATGGTTACCTTTGGATATGTATAAAGAATGGTGTCTGAATTCTGTGAGAAGCGCATTGTATCGATTTTGTTGATTTTACTCTGGCTAACGAAGACTGTGAGTTATTAGAGGAATTGACTTGTAAGGTGAGGTGAATCGATCACTGTAAGGCTCGATTCTGAGATTAAAAAAAAAAAAATCCTGTGTTCACTATCTGAGTGAGAATTTAACTCCTGTGAAAAGGCTGGACCCCATGTGATCTATGTGGAGAATTGTTGGGTTATCGATATGAATAATCCTGTGTGTTCTTGATGAGAGTATCGAATTCTATAGCAATTAAGAACCCGATGATTGATCATGTCCGTCTGGATCGATTGAAGTGATTGTGGAACTGTGGTTAATTATCTAATGCTTGTGAGCACTGTAAAACATAGATGCAAGGGTTATGTATGGCGGAGCTATGCGTAGGAGTAGATGGATGAAAGGAATGCCGAGGAACGAGGCTGTAATGTGAAGAAACGTCGTGACTGCGCGAAGAGGAGAACCTCTTCCAATAGAACAGGTGGAACCTTGTAGCGAAAGCTGAGTGGAACCTGGAGTGGAGAAGCGGAATCGTGATCGAGAGGAACAGTGATGGCGGTTTCCGGTTTACATCACACCGCTTTTGTGGAGCAAGCGGTTTTCCCCATTCGTGAGCGATTCCATAGAAAGCTCGACACGTGGCATGGGGCGAGGTTGAAAAACTGCTTCCACTGCGCGCCATCGCACATTAACCATCGACCAAAGACTCGGTGCGATATTGACACAATTCGTTGATCTGGAGGAATGTGCATCGCACGGTGATCGCCTTCGGAAGTAGCGCGGAGGTTAACCTAAGGTGTGGCAGCTACATTTTATTTAAACAGCCAATTGTAAAGGTGGACCCGGCCTAAGGACTATTATAAGCGTTGACTTTAATGTGTTGGGTTGGAACCTTAGTTATAAGGTTCAACGATAGAAATAAATTCCAGAATACGTTAAAGATGTTTATTTAAGGGTTGTTGGGTTATTAAAATAAGGTGGGGAGATTAAGGTTGAAAGGTGGCGCACTCGTATTGTAGCCGAATTGTACTGTGGGGAATACATTGACTTAAAAAGTTGTGGAAAATATTTAATTATCAACCGTAAGAAATGTGGAAGACCTGGGGAAAAACAGGACCGTGCTGAGTCCCGTTATCAAGTGGTATCAGAGCCTCAGGAATAGCTCTTTTTGTAGAAGTCCAAGTTTGGTACATATAGAGAAACCAGACTTGTGGGAATTGATGAAATTACAGCATACTGAAATACAGTGAAGGTGATTACAGAATTGCAGAGTCCAATTGGAGGACCACATATCTGAAGAAGGAAGATCAGGCAGCAAGGATACATAGAACCAAAATGAATAGGATTTGCAGAGTGAGTGGAAGACAGGATCATGATCTTGCAGGTAATTAACTTTGATCCGATTTGAAATTGGAATTGCAGAATTATGGTTGCTGAAAATTGAAGACAAAGTTTGATAGTGAAGGTAGTGAGCCTGGTATTCAGCTAGAGGCTGGGTAAAGAGGAAAATTGCAGTGTTCTCAAGAGAGATGAGCAGTGTTTAACTCTGGTTGAAGGATTTATTTGCAGAATTCAGAGTGCAGACAATTGAAGACATCTCAACAGAAGTAGATCACAGCTTTGAGAGCAGTGATAGAAGAGTCCCGAGGGATTCTGAGTGAAGAAGAAAGAGTGTGGAAGAACCTAAAATAATTCCCAATTGAGGTTGGATGAAAGAAGAAAAGGGGTGTTCCTGAGAAAGTTGTAGAGTGAAGCCTAGAGAGCAGAGAGAGTGCTCAGAAGGTTCCAAAGAGAGGGGAACTGCACTTGCCAAAATCCGGAGCTCAGGAGAGAAGCTTGGTGAGGTGAGTTGCAGCAAGAGAGCTTGCTATTGCAGAGGCTTGGTGCAGCTTGTGAGTGAAGAACTCCTAGAGAAGAGAATGGCTACTGAGAGCCATAGCAGAGACTGCAGAGATTGCAGAGGTTCTGAGAGAAACCACAACAGAAGAGTGTGGGAAGATGCCAAGGAAAATGGCATGAGGAAGAGACTCACAGATGAAGAATATTGGAAAGAATTTGCTGAGATCAAGGAAGAGCTTAATGAAATGAAGAGAAGTATAGAATAAATCCAAAGAATTGGTTGGCTCATGAGGAAGAGTGTGGACTGGAAACCATTACAGATGAGGTTGAGGCAAAAGAAGATTGCCTTGTTGAGAGAAGAACTCAGAGCAGCTGAGTTGAAAGAAGAAATTTATGCTTGTGAATCAGAACAGAGCACAGATGAAGAGTGGAGACCTGCAGGAGATCTTGTGAGACATAGTGAAGACTTGAGGCAGCAAGAATCTTGTCTTGCTAAGGAGGAAGTCATTGAGGAATTCCTAAGTTATTGGACAAGTCCAGATGATGTGAGGGCTTGTGTTCTTGAGTCTAAAAAATGTGAAGTGATCACAGAGGAAGAGGAACCGAGAGTTCTTGAAATAAGGATGGAAATTGAAGATTCCATGTGCAGACCTGTTCAAGAAGAAGTGCTTGAGGGAGAAGCCAAGACTGAAGAGTCTTGTGATTTGAAAACTAAAAATTTATGTGTGTTTGCAGGTACACCACTGGAAGATGAACAAGTTTCAGAGTTTGTTGATGAGAAGAAGACATTGAATCTGAAATTTGTTCAGATCAATGCTGAGATAGTGAGATCTCAGGTAGAGGTGAAGACAGAAGGGTCAAATGAAGATATCCAGCAAAATGTTGAAGCTGAGAGAGAAGGGCCAACAGAGGATTGGTCAAGAAAAATAAAAGGCATAAAAGGTTGTGTAAGGTTCCCAAAATCTACTCCTATAGAAGTTATTGAGTTATATAGGAGGTTGGATTCTCAGAGAAGAGAATTGGAGGAGCAGAGGACCTATGCACAAGATGGTTTGCTTAGGGAACAAGTCAGGAAGATCTTCATGGATGGAGTTCATGGAGCAGATGATGGAAGAAAAGTGAGACTAGCTGACAGTCTCATGAAGGACGCAGATCAACATGCTGAAGTGCTGACAGAAGGTTTGGAAGGAAGTTCCGGACAACATACTGATGTGGTGTCAGAGGAAAAGGAGGCATTGAAGCATTGGAACTTTACTGCTGATGATCCATGTGCAGAGGAAGATGATAAAGAGTTTCTGAGCCTTGAACCAGACCTAGAATTGTCGGGAGAAGAATTGGTGACAAGGTCATCAATTGATATCATTAGGTCTCATGGTTTTAACACTGACAGTTTGTTTATGTGTACAGGTGATGCAGAAGAAAATTCATCCTTTGAAATTGTCTTGAGAGAAGAAAAATTGTTGCTGAAGGAGGATGAGACAACCATGTCTCATATATAGGAATTTGTCACTACCATTGACAAAAAAAAGTTGGCTAGTTGGGTAGGCCAGAGCCAGCCTGAAGAACAAGTTTTGGAAGCTGCTGAAGCAAGGAAGAATCAGCATTCCATGCTGACAGAAGATGAAGATACAGTGGCTAGAGAACTTGATTGGATCTCCAGAATCCATCAGGAGGATGAGAGGCAATCGCTGAAGATTGCCCACAAAGAAGAAGAAAATGTTGAGTCTAACTTCCAACATGTTGAAGATGTAAAACAAACACAGAAGAAATGGTTGAGTTGTTTGCTGGGAGCATTTGAAGAAGAGAAAGGAATTGCAGACCCTGGAGCAAGGATGCATGAAGATGTGAAGAAGAGAGGAGTATATACTAGCTTGCAGAATCAAATTTTGTTTACTAGTACACTAGAGGAGTATGTCACTGCTGGTAGGAAAGTAAATGGTGAATTTTTTTCTGAGAATGAATTTGGAGGTGGTGAACAAAGGAAAGGTTCTGCAGAGGGAAATATCCTAAGGGATATTCAGGTTGTTTGCGCAGAAGCAACATTGGTAGCAGCAACACCCATGGTGGCAACAAATGCAACATGGATAATGACACCTGCAAAAGTAGTAAACATGTTAATAGCATGTGAAACAGCAAGAGCAGCAATATTGGCAGTGACGGAGATTGAAAGCAGCAGCAGAGGGCAAGATAATTTCCAGCTAGAAGATAAGTTGGACATGGAGATTGAGTACATCAAAAGACTGATGATGAGAGTGACTCAGGAGCAGCAGACAGCAGCAGGAAAGTAGGAGAGTTTCAGCAGGAGGAAGACATTGGCAGATTGTGAAAGCATAGTTGGGGGTAGATTATAGAACAATGTCTGGAGGCCTGGAGAAGATCAGTTGAAGAATGATACAACTGATGGACAGCAGCAAAACCAAGTATGGGATCCTGGAGGCAGAGACGAAGAGCACATGATCAGGAGACCATGAATAATTTGAAGCTTGGGAGTCTGATGCAGGGGCATTAGGCTCAAAAGTTACTTTGTACATAGGTAGACATAGGGGTCCCATGTTCTTAAATATTCTTGTAAATATTAATAGTTTGAATAAAGTTGGTAGGAAATTGTAATTGTTCTCAAGTCATTTGAGAACATGAGAAATTGGCTAATATAGGAATACGAAGAGTCAGTTTAGGATTAGCTCAGTGATTAATTCAGGAATTGAGAATGTTAAGAGTTGTTGAACTGTTTGGAGACCTGAATCGATTCAGGTCATCCTTGTGGTATAAATGTAACCCTGAAGAGTCTAAATGGGGAGAGAATCAGAGAGAGAGAGAGAGTTAGAGGTAGAGAACCTCTTCAGTAACAGAATAGGAGGATAATGGACACTGAACTGAATATCTGGCCTGTCATGAAATTGTAAGAATTTTCTTTTGAGATTTATCGCGTATATATATATATATATATATATATATATATATATATATATATATATATATATATATATATATATATCTCGTTTGCTGGAAGAATTGTCTTTGAATTAAGTGTGTTTGGATGGGATTAAACCCTGTTTGAATGTCTTCGAATTTCAATGGTTACCTTTGGATATGTATAAAGAATGGTGTCTAAATTCTGTGAGAAGGGCATTGTATCAATTTTTTTTATTTTACTCTGGCTAACGAAGACTGTGAGTTATTAGAGGAATTGACTTGTAAGGTGAGGTGAATCGATCACTGTAAGGATCGATTCTGAGATTAAAAAAAAAAAAAATTCTTGTGTTCACTATCTGAGTGAGAATTTAACTCCTGTGAAAAGGCTGGACCCCATGTGATCTGTGTGGAGGATTGTTGGGTTATCGATATGAATAATCCCGTGTGTTTTTTATGAGAGTATCTAATTCTATAGCAATTAAGAACCCGGTGATTAATCATGTCCGTCTGGATTGATTGAAGTTATTGTGGAACTGTGGTTAATTATCCAATGCTTGTGAGCACTGTAAAACATAGCTGCAAGGGTTATTTATGGCGGAGCTATCCGTCGGAGTAGATGGATGAAAGGAACGCCGAGGAACGAGGCTGTAATGTGAAGAAACACCGTGATTGCGCGAAGAGGAGAACCTCTTCCAATAGAACAGGCGGAACCTTGTAGCAGAAGCTGAGTGGAACCTGGAGTGGAGAAGCGGAACTGTGACCGAGAGGAACAATGAGCGTGGTTTGGAGTGAACAGTGACGGTGGTTTCCGGTTTACATTACACCGCTTTTGCGGAGCAAGCGGTTTTCCCCATTCGCAAGCGATTCCATAGAAAGCTCGACACGTGGCATGGGGCGAGGTTGAAAAACTGCTTCCACTACGCGCCATCGTGCATTAACCATCAACTAAAGGCTCAATGCGATATTGACACAAGCCATCGATCTGGAGGAATGTGCATTGCACGGTGATCACCTTCAGAAGTAGCACGGAGGTTAACCTAAGGTGTGGCGGCTACATTTTATTTAAACAGCCAATTGTAAAGGTGGACCCGGCCTAAGGACTATTATAAGCATTGAATTTAATGTGTCAGGTTGGAACCTTAGTTATAAGGTTCAACGATAGAAATAAAGTCCAGAATACGTTAAAGATGTTTATTTAAGGGTTGTTGGGTTATTAAAATAAGGTGGGGAGATTAAGGTTGAAAGGTGGTGCACTCGTACTGTAGCCGAATTGTACTGTGGGGAATACATTGACTTAAAAATTTGTGGAAATTATTTAATTATCAACCGTAAGAAATGTGGAAGACCTGGGGAAAAACGGGACCGTGCTGAGTCCCGTTATCATAAAGAAGACATGGATGCGGCAAAATAACAAATGGTTTAGTAAATGGGGTATTTTCTTGAGCATGTGTCCTACAAATAGTAAAGACATAAAAACTTTTGTTATGGATAAGTTCCAAAACATACGTGGGAGAAAGAGTTAGGGAGAAAGAAGAAGTACTACATTGAAGAGTTTAACCCCACTCATAACCATCAGCAAAAGGCGTACATAGGGGCCAATATTTCTTGGAGATGTAAAATTCTTATTGCTCAGTTAATGACTAATTCTCATTAACTCCGTTGGGAAACAGGGTGCTGGAAAAGGCCAAAGAAATGTGCGAGGAAAGAGTATGTATTTTTTTCTCTTCTGGAAAAGTGGAAACAGAAAAACATTTCATTTTAGAATGTGAGGCCTTCAAAGACAGCAGGGAAAATTATGCAGGTATTCTAGCAGCTAGTTCTTGGGATAATCTATTTAGCAAAGATTTTGTTGAGAAGTTGGGAGCGGTTATTGTAAAACTTCACAGGAAAAGGGTCGAATACAAGAGCCACATGGAAAATCAATATGTCCCATAGGCTATTTTTAGCCTCATGGACGTTAAAAATATTTTCTTTCTTTCTTTCTTTCATGGCGCGATGGCACAAAGGTGCTATGGCATGAGGATGTGGCGGAAGCCATGTTAGTAGCGTCATGTATGCTAATTGAAATGCCATGTAGTGGTACATGTTTATGTGACAAGGCTAAAGGGGGTTTCATTTTTCTAATGGGTACAACTTTCAATTTGAGAATCAAATTGAGCTAAAATTTATATCGCCAGAAAATTCTCTATGAACTTGATCCCACAATGGTATTAGAATTTGGTTTTGAAATTTTTTGGAATTGTGAAGTTTTATAGTCCCATCTTCATAATGAGACCATAAATATCAAGTAATTTGTGAGGTAATACCTTCCACAACCAAAGAAATACCCAAAAAAAAATAGGAGGGTTTGTTACATACATAATGCCCTTTAGGTTTTTTTCTCGTAACCTTGACTTCCCCATCTATAAAGCTAACATGACAACCTTAAATCGAGTGAGAAGATATTTCACTTCAAAATGTTTAACATAGAGGCCTCTGGATTGTTTCCCTAGACCTCGACTTCACTAATTTACATAAGGCTGAGAGGAGAACTTTCAATCGCCTAGGAAAATCATTGAGATTTTGGTTGTTGATAACAAATCATAAAAGATAAAAATTACCAAGAAGAGAGGGACGTAGTAGGAATTCATGGTATAGCAGAGCCATTGATATAGGATGCTTCCAATCCAATCATAACTAAAAAACTAAACACTATTAAAATTGCGGTGGATTTTTCAATTCCTCAAATCAAACCTCTAGTAGTTGAAGGTCCGGTATTGCAGTGACGCTCCTCAAGTTTGGACTATGAAACCCTCATTACTTCTTCTCTACTTCTTAAATTAGCAAAACGTATAGTGTGAATCGCGAGGAAACATGATGGAAAAATCATGGGAATAGCATATCATTTCTCATGGATGATCTCAGCATCATCTAACAATTTTAAATTTTTGAACTTTTGTTTTGAATTTTTGAAACAAACTTTTTTAGTTAAATTGTGCTTTAAATTCTGACGCTTGTGTTTCTTGTAAAAATAAATTCTATGGCTTAAAAAAATTTCAAGGGAATTTAGATGGTGTAAAATTCACAAATCAAATTAAACTTTGTAATTTCAATCAATTTTTTATAGATTTTAAAAAACTTTGAGAATGAAAAATTCTTTGTAATTTCAATAAATTTCTGAGAATTTAAAATAAATTTGACAGGAAAAAATATACCAAGAAAACCTCTAAAATGAAAACAATTACATTACGGGTGCAAAACCACAAAAATTCATATTTTAACGATTTTTATAGGAAAGAATTCAAGTTTCTTTCTCGGCGTTTCGATTTCTAGTCCCGTGAGTACACAAAGCTCTCAAAAATCTAATTATTTATTTCAAAAAAATTAAAGAACGGCTGAGGTCATCTTCATTATAGGAACCAAGGATAATGGACGAAATTGTTCATGTCTTTAGAAGAAATAATGTCTCTTTTTTTTCAAACCTCTATATACCATTAGAAATTTTCTTGAGTATGTTAAAGATCCGTTTGACCCTAAGGACATAAAAGGAGTTTACATGATTCCTTGTTCATGTGGAACTCCCTATATTGGAGAAACAGGTCGTTCCATTACACAAAGAATCTGAGAGCATGTGGTGGACATTAGGCGCAATCGTTCTCGTACCTCAACTCTTGTTGAGCATGCAGAAAAATCCTGTCACCATGTTTGTATTGAAGACTCCAAAGTCGTTGCTAGAGTTGATCACTTCCACCATAGGAAATTAAGGGAGGTGATCGAAATTGAAAAGCATGCTGTGAATCTCAACCGTGATGATGGTTGAAAGTTAAGTAAGAGCTGCACTCCGGGTTTTAGCTAAGTAATTTTTTTATTATTTTTTTATTTTTATTTATTTTTATTTTATTTGTATATATTTTTTTATTTTATTTTTAAATTTTTTTAAAAAAATTAATATAAATAAATCATTTTCTTTAAAAAAATTACCCCTCCCCCTTCCTATTATTTTTAATATATTATTATTTTACTTAATAATATTTTATAAAAATTGTAAACCACCTCTTAATGTAAATATTTTAAATTGTTTTTATTATATAAATTATTATTTATTCCACTAATAATCTTTTATAAAAAATTTAAACCTCTTATGTAAAAAATTTTAAAATTGTTTTTATTATAGTAATTAAAATTTTAGCTTATATTTAATTAATTCTAATTCCAATTCTAATTCTAAACTATAATAATTTTAATAACTAACTTTCTAACGACTAGTCCTTAACCAAATCTTAATTTAAAATTAATTAATTAATCTATTAATATTAATTTTAAACTTTAAATTTTTTAATAACTAACTTTATAATGGCTAGTTTTAAGAGCTATTTCTTAACGGCTAGTTTCGGGCATTGATGCATCACTATTTATTCATTAAGATCTATTAGCTTCTCCTCCTTGTCCCGAGGATTAACCACAATATTTGGTTCGAAACGCCAACCTAATCCTAATGATGTGATTAATCTGAAAGACATTCATCTCCTTAATTTTTATTAAGATTTTTTTAGCAAATCCGTTTTAATTTATAAGGGTTATATTAATAAATTATATAATTTGATTGTGATTTTTGTAATTTTTTAGGTTTCTTTTTATTAATTTAATGGAAATTTGCAAAGATTTATTAGAATCACAAGTTTGAGTTGTAATCAACGGATTAGGGTTGAAATAAATAATAAGAAATGATATATTACAATGGTTTATACCTTGAACATGGTTGTTGATGGGAAAAATACTGAGAGGGGGGGGTGAATCAGTATTTACTGCATATTCAAAAATTTCACTTTTTCCTGCTTCTAAAACGCATACGCTACTTTCCTGAACCAGACTTGCGTATATACGCGGATACCCTTTACGAAACTCGCGTATACACAGATATCTATTTATGTCATTAATTCTTCACATAAATCATTCCTTCATTTATTCATCAGATATTCATTAAGCAGTAAACATGTGCAGTAAGAACATAATAAATCATCACACAAAGCATCACACATGAACACCAGGATTTTTAGGTGGAAACCCAAGTCGGGAGAAAACCACCGCTGCAGTTGCTCAGCCTTCAATATTTTATTATAGAGAAAACATCTTACAACATATGTGCTGGCGCAGACTTGACCAGCACGCAGGCACCCACCTGCGCTCGTTTACCAGCCTCTCCTGGAAGGGAGCTACGACCCCCCGACTCGTTTACCAGCCTCTCCTGGAAGGGAGCTACGACCCCCCGATCTCGTTTACCAGCCTCACCTGGAAGGGAGCTACGACCCCCCGATCTCGTTTACCAGCCTCACCTGGAAGGGAGCTACAACCCCCCGATCTCGTTTACCAGCCTCACCTGGAAGGGAGCTACAACCCCCTGACTGAAGGCTACAACACTGGATCCAACCACTTCAATAGAACAACACTTGCAGGCCACATTTCATCATATTTTCATACTGGACCCTTTCCATACTTTTAAGCACAAACATACGTCACCAACAGATACATATCAACACAGATCAGATAGCAGAAACACAGCAGAATAGATCAGATATTTCATACCCCTTGCTTCAGCAAGCCCTAGTTTGCATACGCGCTTTCCCTTCAGTGATGTTGCGTATATACGCGCTTCCGTCCAAACAAACCAGCGTATACCTCAGTGTATATTTTATTGCGCATACGCGCTTTCTCTTCGCTGAAGCTGCGTATATACGCGCTTCCTCCGCGGCGAAGTAGCGTATAGATCTTCAATCATTACAGAGCAGCATACTTCATCAGATCAGATATTCAGTTCAGATCTACCCTTTTTGCTTCAGACAGAAGTTCGCCTAGATGCTCGCCTCATCACAGATCTAAGCCTTCCATAATCAGATCTAGCAAATGCAAGAGAAATTCAGATCTAGATCCTCTTCTTCATCATTGGTGCATCATACATTCAGATCTATCATTCAAGTTTAACCCTTTCCATTCAGATATACTTCAGAGAGAAGTATTCATTCAAGCTCAGACACCTTGCACCCACACTCATGATTTGCACAATGAATTTCTTCTCCTTATATAGGTTTATCCTTTTTCAATACCATGAGCCCCTTTTTCAATACCATGGGCCAAAACAATACCACAAGCCCAAAACTACCTGGACGGGGTCAATTAGGCGGATCATTACCCAATACAATGGGTCAATACCATGGTGGTTACCCTTGGTTTTGCACTTTTTGAGCGCTTTAGCCCATACGCGACTTGGCACGTTATTTTCCGCGTGCATACGCGACTTCCCCTAGGCCAATCCGCGTATACCAAGAAACATACTCTTTTTCATCATAGAATTAGCACTTTCTGAATTCCTTTCTTCATTGCCTTCTGTTCACACTGTAGATACAACAGACTTTCTTTATCAAGGACATATTCTAACAAGCACAACTTCATCAAGTAAGTTGTCATCATCTTCATCAAGTGGGTTGCCTTTCAAGGACAACACTTAGCATCATATTGTCAACAAACATCATATCACATCATTTACTAAGTCCATCAAGTCAAGCATAACTTCATCAGGTGGATTTCCATCAAGGACAACATATGTCAACAGTCGCATGTCTTCATCTCCATTCAGTGGGTTGCCATCAAGGACAACACTCTGCATCATATTTCCAACAATCTCCCCCTTTGGACTTGATGGAAACCACGATGGTGTTTGGTTATCACAACAGATAGGTACCATGTCACTCTCCCAAATATGTCACTCTCCTGCATTTGACATCATTATCGTCTCTTCATTCAAACACCATGTCACTCTCCCCCTTTGACATCAAGGGCAAAGGGCGGATCAAAAACCAGCATTCTCCCCCTTTTTTTTTCTCCTCATGTGGAAGAACCATTCTGCAGGTCTGATATGTGCTGAGGTGGCCAAACTCCCCCTTAGTTTGTGCATCCTGAACACTTTCACCAACAAATCATCAAGGCATCTTTATCAAACATGAGAAATAGAATTATGAGAACTGGAACACCACGAGAGATACCAAACAGTATCATAAATACCAAACTGCAGCTGTGCTGAAAAGAGCTGACTCCAACCAAAAAGTTTGTCAGCAATCATCCATCCGCGGTTTTCTGTGCAGGAACTCGCGTACATACGCGACTGTGTTTAAGGAAACACGCGTATCCCAAGCCATCTTCTAAATTTCAACCAGATCTGATTCTCTGTGAGGCAAAGATAGTGTTCAACATTTTCTGAGATATTTGACTGCTTCCCTGGACTACAGATAGATAGAACAATGTAGTTGTATCTTCAAGCGTCATCCAATGGTTGTAGCATAAGCACATTATTAACCAAGCCTTCAGATTCTTTGCAGCATCAATACAATCTTTCCAAGAGAGATTCTCATATCAGAACAACATCTTCACATAGGTGTCAAGCAATCATCCATGTGGTCCAACATCACCATGATCTTCAAGATTTAACATGAAGTAACATAGGTAGGCAAAAGATCTCTCAATCATAGTAACATACTCTGCATGATTTATTTCTGAATCAAATGACATCCAACTCATCCATGTGTGAGCACAAAAGATACTTATCAACAACCAGGTCTCAAAATCTCATCATAATAATCCATGTACCAAGTCATCATCATTTGAGCATGAGTATCACAAAGACCAAAGAATAAGCAATCATATTGCCAACAATGCAATCATTAGTATTCAACCTGCTCTCCAACTTCACTTTTTTCTCAAGCACTTGTTCACGTAGGAAATGATATTTGATGGGAATGTGCTTGGTTTTTGAATGCATGACAGGATTCTTTGAGATACTGATGGCACTTGTATTATCACACATAATGGAGATAGGAGTTGCACATTTGATTTGAAAATCTAGCAAGGTTTGCATCATCCATAGGAGTTGAGTGCAACAAGATGCGGCAGCTACATACTCTGCTTCAGCTGTTGATAAGGCAATAGAATTTTGCTTCTTGCTGAACCAAGATACTAACCGGGGCCCCATGTAAAATGCACCACCACTAGTGTTTTTCCGATCATCAACACTTCCAGCCCAATCTGCATCAGTGTAAGCATGAAGAGTAAGATCAGCATCCTTTGGATACCATAGACCAAAGTCTTGAGTTCCTTGTAGATATTTGAATATCCTTTTGACAGCCTGAAGGTGAGACTCTTTTGGATTAGCTTGGAATCGTCCAACAATCCCAACATCATGCATAATGTCTGGTCTGGTCCCAGTGAGATAAAGTAGACTTCCAATCATCGATTTGTATTCTGGTTGATTCACAGTGGGAGAATCATCATTAGAACTGAGACTGCATCCGGTTATCATTGGTGTACTTACAGGTTTGCATTCTTCCATGCCATACTTCTTCAGAATTTCCTTAAGATATTTTGCTTGTGATAGAAATATACCATCTGCAGATTGATGCACTTGCAAGCCAAGAAAGAATGTTAGTTCCCCAAGTAAAGACATTTCAAATTCTTGCTGCATGACAGAAGCAAATTTTTGACTCATAGATCCTTCGTTACTCCCAAAAATGATATCATCAACATATACAACTACAATCAATAGTTTATCATTTTCAACTTTGTGTATAAGTTGCTATCAGCAGACCCCTTTGAAAATCCTTGTTGATGAAGATATTTGTCAAGATGATAATACCAAGCCCTTGGAGCTTGTTTGAGTCCATACAGAGCCTTTTTAAGTCTACAAACAAGATTTGCATCATTTCCCAAAATGAATCCTTCCGGTTCTAGATCACCATTAAGAAAAGCAGACTTAACATCCATTTGATAAACTTTGATTCGTTGATAGCTTGAGAAAGCAAGAAACATTCTTATGGCTTCAAGTCTAGCTACAGGAGCAAAATTTTCTTCAAAGTCTATACCTTCTTGTTGAGTATACCCTTTGCAAACCAGTCTAGCTTTGTTTCTTACAACATCCCCATTCTCATTTAACTTGTTCTTGAAGATCCATTTAGTTCCAATGACATTTTTATCATGAGGTCTTGGTACCAAATCCCAAGTGTCATTCTTTTCAATTTGCTCAATTTCTTCATCCATGGCATTATTCCAACATTCATATTTGCTAGCTTCATTCACATTGTGTGGTTCAATTGTGGATAGAAGTGCCAAATTACTAGAAGATCCCGCAAGAGTTCTCCTTGTTCGTACACCTGATTCCTTGTCTCCCAAAATTTGAGATTCAGGATGATTCTTTTGAACATATCTGGATGGAGCTTTTTCAAATAGATCATTTTCAGGTTCTTCATTGGATTCACTGCCTATATCATTTCCATCTGATGTAGAAGGCCATATGTCGCTATCATCTTCTTTTGTTGTTTGTTTTTCTTCTTTAGGAGCTACAGGAGACTCATCAATAACAACATCAATACATTCAACAACCTTTTGAAGCCTCTTATTGTAACATGTGAATGCTTTTCTTGAAGATGAGTAACCAAGAAGTATCCCTTCATCTGATCTAGGTTCAAACTTGCCAAGCTTTTCATCATTATTTTTGATAAAGCATCTACTTCCAAAAACTTTAAAATGCTTTACAGTGGGAGACTTATCATACCAGAGTTCATATGGAGTTTTGTCATTATTTACCCGAACATGAGCTTTGTTGAGAATGTTAACTGCTGTACGTGCTGCTTCACTCCAAAACATGTCAGGAACATTAGAGTCAGCCATCATAGCTCTAGCCATTTGAACAATTGTTCTATTCATTCTTTCTGCTACACCATTTTGTTGTGTAGTGCCTGCTACAGAGAATTGTCTTTTAATGCCATGTTGTTCACAAAATTCAAAGAATTCATTTGATGAATATTCTCCACCTCGATCAGATCTAAGACACTTGATTTTTGAATCCAATTCATTTTCTACCAGAGCTTTGAACTTCTGAAATTTTTCAAAAGCTTCATCTTTGTGTTTAATAAATGCGATCTCACACATTCTAGAGTAGTCATCGATAAATAGGATATAGTATTCTTCCCCACGTAATGACCTTTTCCTCATAGGTCCACAGATGTCAGTATGAATGAGTTCAAGAGGCTTACTTGATGATCCTTCTTTGGCATTAAATCGAACTCTGGTCTGCTTACCAAATTGACAAGATTTGCATATGGTACTTTCTGGAAGATTGATCTTGGGAAGATCACGAATAGCTTGAATTCTGCTTGCTTTGTTGATTTGAGAGAAACTCAGATGCCCCATCCTTCTATGCCATAGCCAATTTTCTGAAGACTTGCTCAAGTAACATTGATCTATGCCGTTTAGAACATACAGGTTGCTTGGATTTCTTTTTCCTTTTATAATGATTTTACCTGTATCAAGATCGCGAACCACACATTCTTTGGAACTGAAGACCACTTCTGCTCCTTGATCACACATTTGACTAACACTTAAAAGGTTATGTCTTAATCCATCCACATACATGACATCTTTAGCCTTCACATTTTCTTTTAGAAATACTGCCCCTTTTCCTTTAATTACAGCAGGAGTATCATTTCCAAATGTAACTTTCTTTTCCTTTTCCAGAGCATTATAAGTATGAAGTTTGCTTTTGTCACCCGTCATGTGTCTTGAGCATCCACTATCAATGTACCATTGATTTTCTTCACCTTCCGCAAATAATGCTATCCCACAATTTTCAACCGGTATTTCTTTCTCTTTCCATACTTTAGAGCTTGAGGGAACATGTTCTTTTGGCTGGACCTTGCTCCTGCATTCAGATTCTTCATGACCAAAGTTATTGCAATAAGTACATTCAACTTCGTTTTGAAGAGGAGAGAAGTTGTTATAGGTGTCCTTCTTTGTTTCGACATTCATCCTTATCTTTCTTGCTTCTCTTGTCATGATGGTTTTATATGCAACACATTGAACAGCTTTATGACCAAAATTGTGACATGAGAAACATTGTCCATTGAAGTAGAAATTTCTATGATCATGAAATCTTCTATTTGAATTTACCTGTTGGTTGTAGCCATTTTGAAAGATCTCCCTGTTAGTGTTTCTTGAATTGAGGCGATCATGCTTTACCTGTAAAGATCCTTTGTTCCCCTGCTGAGTGGCTGAATGTAGAGAACCAGCTGTGGCTGCTTTTAGAGAATTTGATGTTGATGTCTGGGAAGATTCCCCAGTATATCCAAGACCTGTTTTTATAAGAGGAGACCGTTGTACCTTGATAATCTCATCTAAGGTTTATGAACTTTTAGCAAATCTGAGATTGAGAGAATTCACTTTCTCATTATCCTTCCTTAGACTTACTACTTCACATTCTAATTCCTCCATGCGTTTTTCTCTTGCTTCATGCTGATTTTTAAGAGTCTCTATGATTATGTTCTTTTCTTCTAGGCTTACTTTGAGTTGAATGTTTTCTTCAAGAAGATCATTGTCTTCTAGAGAATCCTCATAAGTACCCTTCTCTTTTTCACATTCCTTCATGAGTGCCCATACTTTTTCACCAAAATTCAGCAAAACTTTTGTTTGTATACTTCCCATTGCGACGGATCTCCTTCAAGCGATTAAGCTTTTGCAGAAGAACCTGGCTCTGAAACCAATTGATGGGAAAAATACTGAGAGGGGGGGGTGAATCAGTATTTACTGCATATTCAAAACTTTCACTTTTTCCTGCTTCTAAAACGCATACGCTACTTTCCTGAACCAGACTTGCGTATATACGCGGATACCCTTTACGAAACTCGCGTATACACAGATATCTATTTATGTCATTAATTCTTCACATAAATCATCTTCCATTTATTCATCGATATTCACGTTAAAAGAACATGTGCAGTAAGAACAGAATAAACCATCACACATAAGCATCACACATGAACACCGGGATTTTTAGCTGGAAACCCAAGTCAGGAGAAAACCACCGCTGCAGTTGCTCAGCCTTCAATATTTTATTATAGAGAAAATATCTTACAACATATGTGCTGGTGCAGACTCCTACCAGCACGCAGGCACCCACCTGCGCTCGTTTACCAGCCTCTCCTGGAAGGGAGCTACGACCCCCTGACTCGTTTACCAGCCTCTCCTGGAAGGGAGCTACGACCCCCCGATCTCGTTTACCAGCCTCACCTGGAAGGGAGCTACGACCCCCGATCTCGTTTACCAGCCTCACCTGGAAGGGAGCTACAACCCCCTGACTGAAGGCTACAACCCTCAGCACCACCTTGGACCACGTTTCATCAATTTTCACACCGGATCCAACAACTTCAATAGAACAACACTTGCATGCCACGTTTCATCATATTTTCAGACCGAACTCTTCCCATACTTAACAACAAAACATAAAATACCAATGACACATATCAAATACGATCGTATAGCAGAAACACAAAGAGATCAGATTTTCCAGAGCCATACTGTTTCAAAGAACCCTAGTTTGCATACGCGCTTTTACTTCACTGAAGTTGCGTATATACGCGCTTCCGTCCACACAAACTAGCGTATACCTCAGTGTATATTTTATTGCGCATACGCGCTTTCTCTTCGCTGAAGCTGCGTATATACGCGCTTTCTCCGCGGTGAAGTAGCGTATAGATCTTCAATCATTACAGAGCAGCATACTTCATCAGATCAGATATTCAGTTCAGATCTACCCTTTTGCTTCAGACAGATGTTCGCCTAGATGCTCGCCTCATCACAGATCTAAGCCTTCCATAATCAGATCTAGCAAATACAAGAGCAACTCAGATCTAGATCCCCTTCTTCATCATTGGTGCATCATACATTCAGATTTATCATTCAAGTGTAACCCTTTCCATTCAGATATACTTCAGAGAGAAGTATTCATTCAAGCTCAGACATATTTCTCCCACACCCACATTTTTCACAATGAATTTCTTCTCCTTATATAGGTTTATCCTTTTTCAATACCATGAGCCCCTTTTTCAATACCATGGGCCAAAACAATACCACGAGCCCAAAACTACCTGGACGGGGTCAATTAGGCGAATCATTACCCAATACAATGGGTCAATACCATGGTGGTTACCCTTGGTTTTGCACCTTTTGAGCGCTTTAGCCCATACGCGACTTGGCACGTTCTTTTCCGCGTGCATACGCGACTTCCCCTAGGCCAATCCGCGTATAACAAGAGACATACTCTTTTTCATCATACTTTGAGTACATTCTGAAATCCTTTCTTCATTGCCTTCTGTACACACTGTAGAAACATCATATTTTCATCGTGAACATATATTCTTCTCAAGTACAACTTCATCAAGTAAGTTGTCATCATCTTCACTGTAGTGTTTTTTCAAAGATAACACTAAAGATCATATTGTCAACAAACATCAGATTTACATCATTTACCAAGTCCATCAAGTCAAGAATAACTTCATCAGGTGGATTGCCATCAAGGACAACATATGTCAACAGTCGCATGTCTTCATCTCCAGTCAGTGGGTTGCCATCAAGGACAACACTCTGCATCATATTTCCAATAGTTGTAATTCATCATAGCTCCTTGGCTCCACACTCGGTCTTGACCTACATCCACAAGCAAGACTGTCTCTTAATATAGGTTTCAACTCAAGAAGGTCTTTCGCTAAGATTTTGGCAGCATATAGTTACATGTATTCTCTGTTTTGTATTGTCCCATAGGAATGTCTACTTTAATATACTTGGTGAGGATGTGAGACAATGAATCTAAACCCCTGAATTCTAGTGAATTCATAAACAATATGAATTTCCAAGATCATTAGATGAGGTAATCCAACTCTCTCCAATTGATCTCCTTGGAAAAGACTAAATATAGAAGCCTAAGAGGGTCATCACTCTTTCCTAAGTTGTAGTAAGTGATCATTTCTCCTTGCAAGAGTGTAACAAGAAATGCATTACTTCTTGTGAATAGGCAAGGAATGATGGCCTACTCAATGTGATATTTCTAGACATGAACAACAATGTTTCAATATTGTGTCACCAAGATGTCTTCAAGGAGACTCTAGGAAAATAAATAAGGTTATAACACATTGGCTTATCATTAGTGTCAGATATTGAAGAGTATCAACCAACCACATTGCGGACTTCAATCCTCTTTAGGGAAAGATGGGTTTCCAACTAGGTTTTCCCTTTCTCCCTTTTAAGAGGAATTTTTGTACATGATTACCTAATATATCTATACATTTTTCAAGACCCATTTCTGTCCCCACATACTCACCTAAATCATCATTATGGAGAGGGTGTTGGTTAATGTTGTGAATGCAATTTTCTTACATTTGTGCACTTGCATGTGTTGCTTTACTTAAGCACCAATGTTGGTTGCTTTTAGCTTTAGTGTTTTCATGCACATAGGAAGTTAAGCTTACATGGATGTTTTTTTTTTTTGTTTCTTCTTCCTTTATTTGAGGAGAGAGTTGTGGCATTATATTACATGAATTTCTTTTCTCAAATCTCCCTCTAGCATGCCATTGTTTTTGTATTGCATAATTGATCATTAATCAATGAGAAAGTTACTAAGTTAATGCACATAGCACACCATGACAACAATTTCGTTTAATTTCTTGATCTATGTTCCCTCTTTCAAAATTTGCATCTTGGGTGGCTCCATATCCAAGATAGAGATCTTGGTCCAACAATCAAATATTACAATTTTTCTATAAACCCCACCATAATTAAATATTCCTAGTTCATATAAATATTTTACAATATGTCTCCCAATCGTAAATCCATTGAAGAGTTGAGAAATATGCTAAGGGAAATGAAAAATTGTTTCTATTAAACAACAACATAAAATTTCATAAGGAAACTTCCAAAAATGGAAATATTCTCAATTAATTGCAAAAGATTCCTTTGTTATGAGTTATTTTTTAATTGAATATTAACATCTTTAAAATAACCTTGTATCAATATACATATGATATACACATGAACTAATCTTATTGCTTCTTGAAATTCCTTAAAAATCCTCACACTTATTAAAGGGCCTTGGATTTATTGAAACCTATATCAAGAAGAAATAACTTATGTGCAATAAAATTACAACAATTTTTTTTTAATTATTTTATATTCACCATTATTTAAAAGAATAATTCAATTAAAAAAACACACACTTCCAACTAAAAATAATTTTACTTGTTATAAACATACAATATTTCGTCATTTGCCCTCGAATGCAAGTGTTCAATGGGAATAAGGATGTGGTGGCTCCTCAGTGTGGCAACTGGCCTAGCCACCTGGCCATGCATGGCACCCTTCCTTATGCTTTTAATACCTCCAGCTGCTGGCCTCATGCCACAACTAATGCTTCTGCCTCCCGCATTGATGTTTGTTCGATCTCCGAGCTTGCGTGCTATTTCATGTCACCCTTCACCTCCTCATTGTCATTTACCTCCTGCAGTCTCTTGACTCTTGATTTCTGTTGCAGCTTCAAGCTCCTCTGCGAACTTCAAGCTCTGCTCGCTTCGCCGCCTCTAGCCTCCGACCTCCCTTCTGCCTCTACCCGTGCTTCAGCTCTCTCCTACTCAGCCATGCCATGGGGGCATAGAATGAGGTGTCGTCGGGGTCATGGCAAAGGTCAATCCTCTCGCCCGCCCATTTCCATCCATGAGGACAGTCGTCCCTCTCCTCCTGAGAATAATTTGGCCACATACCAGTTTAAGTATGACTACACCTTATACTACCCTCTGGTTACTGCCACCCTCACTATGTATTTTCAGGAAGCTCCATCCAACTTTGCTGCCTCTGGTTCGAGAAAGCGTCTCAGGAAATCTACCATCTCCCCTCCTCCCCCTCAACATTCCCAGAAATCAAAGGCGCTAATTGTCAAAATAGGTGCGAATTCTTCCAGTAGTGAAGGCAGTGGCAACAACACTCCAGAACATTTTGTAGATGACAAGAGGGAAGGCAGTGGTAGCCCTATGCATTCCGCCAACATGCCTGAGCCCAACGTGTAGCAGTCGAAGAAGGATGAGGATACGTCGGACGACTATAGGTGTCTCATCATCGAAGAGCCTCCGCCTTAGCCTCATGACAAGTAGCATGCCATGCAGCCTCAGACTCAAGAGGTTTCCTCTCTCTGTGTTGTTTCACCTTTCAGATATCATGTTTTTTATGCATTGTTCGATAAACTCCTGGTTATTTTTTTACAATGTTGGTTTCCCTATCCAGTGCAGAAAATTTTTGGACCGGTGTCCCCAACTCGGGTGGGCATATTTTTTCTTTTTTGAAATATGCTCCCTCTGGAATTGGCTAGCATAACAACTCCAGAGACCAGCTTCGAAATGTAAATTATGTGCAAAATTAATAAACTATTCTTACTTTAAAAAAAAAAAAAAATGATCATTTGCAAATGACTATATTAGAAACTCTAATATATTATATCTTTCTTTTTAAAATAATGTTTTTTTGAACATTGTATCAATATACATATACTATTATCTACATAATCTAATCTTTTTGTTTCTCAAAAATATTTAAAATCGTCACACTTATTGAAGAGTCTTAGATTTCTTGAAACCTCTACCAAAAAAATAACTTTAAAATACAAATAAAATAAAACATTATATTCAAAATAAAAATAAATTATATGCAATAAAATTGTAATAATTATATTTTAATTCTTTTCTATCCACAATTTTTTTTAAAAGAATAATTTAATTATAAAAAAAAATTCAACCCAAAGCAACTGTACCTGTTATATGTATATCATATTTAGTCATTTGCAAATGACAAACTTGGAAACTACCATGTATTGAATCTTTATTTTTAAAACAATGTTTTTTTTTTTGGGGGTTGCCTTATAGGTTGATAGATAAGGTGAACTTGATTTTTTTTAATATTTTGAATTTTTGAATTAAAATATTATAATAATGTTTTTATCAAATTATATTTTTAATGTTTTTAAATATAAAAATGAATTTAATATCTTCAACATATTAAGATTATTTAAATTTTATAATTCAAAATTATGCTTATAAATATGGCCCAAAAAAATATCCAAAATAATGAGAAGATTTACGATAAATATTATTTTATAGTTGGCTTTATGATATTTCTGTATGATAGTCTGGGTAGTCGATGTTATGGTCTCTGTGGATGAATTTAATGCCTTAAAATCATGGTGGTGTTATATTTTGATTGAAAAATGTTAATGTTTTTTCCCCTGATACACTAACTTTAATGATAGGCGGAAAACTTTTCTTCAAGTTCCATTACAATATCTAAAATTATACCAACTTTAACTATACATCGGATGATTAGTTTTTCTTAGATTGATGTAAAACCTACACTAATGGTTTGTTTTCATTATTATTTTTAGTTAGTAATTCCAAGATCCACTGATCCCTCTTCCCATTGCTCACACATGGTCATTTTCATATTGTTCCAAACCTGAACTGAAGTGGAACAATTGGAAAAACTTGAGGCACTGCATATGGTGTAGGAAAATACTTGTTGGCCTTTCTAATCAACTGATAAATTCATTGATTTAATGTGAAATGTAATTTGACAAGAGGATTCTGGAGTGAGAATGCATTCAAAAAATTGAAGTTCGATTTATATGGGCACATCAATCAAGTGAATAAGCATTGCCTTCTCCTGAAACCCATAATTTTTAATGAGAAGGAAAACAGACGAGACAATGTATCTAGAGTGAAAATCAAGCATCTCATAAACCTTTCATAGTCAGCTGGAAAAATTTATTTGTATTAAGAGGAATAATGATGTTAATGTAGAAATTTTTTTTTTGTTTTTTAAATCATAGGGAATCAGTAATTGCTAGTAATAGTTGAGACTGCACCAGGGTGGCGAACCATATTCTTTATCCTTATCACAAGCCTTGGGATTTGAAACCAAGTGGAGAGGATAACATCCCATTGTACCAACTACTAGATCATCCTACTAGGAAACTATTTTGGTAATGTTACACACTAGTATTGATAAAAGTTCAGATTAACCTATCACAAGTTCAAAGAACAAATCCATCCAAGCCAAATATGAAAAATTTGAAAGAGAAAAAAAATAATTCATAAGAAGTTAGATGCCTCAAGTCAGAAGCATAAAGTCTAAATTGAAACCATGAAAAAAATGAAAGAAAAAATCTTTAGAATGCAGAATGAGAGCAAACCATTGTAAGATCATTTGCTGGAATTCAAAAAGTAAAGTGGCCTGCTTGAAATGAGGTTCAAAAAACTTGAAGAAGATAATTAACGTTTGCAAAATAAAATAAAAATTTATAGAGAAGTTTTGCCAAAGTGGGAAGAAGAATCACATGTTCTAATGACTAAATAGGTTGCCCTTGAAAACAATATGGTTCAAGGTAAGGAACATTGCATGTTCTGAAGTCAAAATTTCACTTCTGACAATGTAGGGAAACTTGACATAGACCTTTAGTGGGCATGTTCTTGAACTTGATCATCTTATAATCCATACAAAGGAGGAACCATGTATTATGTGGGATTTACGATTGTGGACAAAAGTATCTCTCATAGGTTTGATGGCCAACCTAGAATAACAAAAAGACAAGGAACTCAATCCTTTCCTTAAAGTAAATAGATGATGGAATGAATCCTACCTAGAATCTTTTGCACGCTTCGTTCCTTCTTCAGCTTGAATGCTCCAATTCTAGCTTTGATTTCCAAAATTAGAACCTACACAGCCAAATAACATAAGCCAAGAAACTATGATATCTATGAAATATCATATAAGTAATCTATTAAATAGATCAACCTGACATTGGAATAAGTGAAATAATGACAACCAAATATAGGAAAAAATAACACTCTTCGCATTAATATAAATGGAAGGAGATTACAAACACAGATAGGTGTTGATATTGTATAAGAGCTCCTACAAGTTGTTAACTTATCATTTCCTTGTCACAATATACACCTCCAATCACCCTAAATGCATGGAATGTTAACCTCTCACCTCAGCAAAATAAGGGTATAATCACTCTCCAAAATTCAACCCCTTGCATATGCAAGGTAGTATATATATATATATATATATATATGAGTGGAGTAAGTTGAGAGTTCTTATCATATTACCAATCTAATTTTTTGGATCCACATTTGATGGGAGGATGGGATCAAAGGATAAGGGATGGAAACTCCAAAGAATTATGATATAGGATCCAAAATTTTAATCAAAGGTAAATGGTTCTAACAAATTCTAGAAGCTTCTCGATTAGGAAGCTTCCGGAAATTCTCTTTTTCCTGAATTTCTAGAACCAACGTAGGTGCAAAAGGGAGCAATCTGTAGGTCATCAACACAAGCAATGATGGAGAAACCTATAGGTGAACACTTTCCAGAGGAAGGATGGGCAGCATTGGTACTAAACCTGGCTCAGATGAGGTGGTTTCAGGTAGAAATCCCAGGAAATGAAGGAGGTTCACTTAGGGCTTTGTGCAATGATTTTGACAAGGGGGAATAAGATGTTGATTGATCCCATAATTAGGAGACCAAATTACTCAGTGCGACAAAATTTTGTACAACAGAATGCCCCCTAAATTGCAAAGTCATAAATGATGACTAATGACTGAAGTGATTTACCTTGTGACAAGTTTGGATCAAGAACAATCGACGAGCTACATTTGTTACAATACATTTAGATCATGACATCTCTTTTCTGAGGGAGGCATACCCATACTCAACACATAAGAAAACATAACATTTACAGTGATCAAAAGACATGTCCATAGATGCAACTAGTGGACTCATGACTGGATGATTATCTGATCATATTCATTATACATTGTGAACTTTGTATAACTCCTGAAATCACAACCCAAATGGATGAAACTAGATCTGGGGTATTCTAACTCGCTCATTCGACCAACCAATGTTCAAGTCCATCCATGTGAATCAATGAGCTGAGGTTGAACATGGTAGACACCATTTTTTTACCTATTGATGATGTAATTCGTTAACAGATGCGAGAGAAACCACAGATGAGGTTAATGGCTCTCAAGGTACTACTGTACAATCCATATGGTGTGAATAAATGAGTCGATGTCGAACACCACACAAAATATTTTGGTCGAAGGCCAATGATGTAAACATGTTTCTGAGAGTGAGTAAAATCGACATTGATGTATGCTCGCATAAAGGTACCAAAGGGTTGTTTTTGAGTCAACCTCCTGGATGATGTATTGATGTCGACAGGAAGTGACCCATCGCAGGACGGCCTTGATGTATCCCCCATCAATGACACGAAACATGTATCATGATTGAGACAAAATGATGATGATACATAACTAGATTAGGAAAATGAAAACATGGAATGAAGGCTTAAGATTATTGCAACAAATATCAACTAAAATACTTCTCTTGAACACATAACTACATTAGATGGAGTTGGCATCATTGACCCAAAACCAAAATGGAGGCTTTAAAAACTTATGATGAATCTAATTATAAGAATATTACCCAACCCAACATCCACAAAGATGAAGTGGAAGAGTTTTGTGTTCAAGAGAGACTCATTGCCCTTAGGAAAATGGAGTACCCTATTTTCCAATTTCCCCAACCATACTCGTCAGTACCTCTTTATTTTTTAACAATCTTAAGGAGGATAACATATGCTTTATCTGTAAGTTCATCCTTCGGATGAATCGCTCCAAGAATTTTTAACGAACCCTGAGAAGGAGTGGTTAGACCATGTCATGTTTGATAATCCCATCACTATTTGATGTTTTAATGAGTCCAACGAAGGTAAAACTAGACATAGTTTTCATGTTTAAAGAGTTTGAAAAAGAGGCGGAAATGAAAACTCCAAATGTTCCTTATCGTAGATAGTCTCTCTAGTTTGAAAAGGTAGAAAACAACACTCAAGAGAAACTCTTAGCCATGTTATACTAAGGTATTCAATTTTTGTAAATAGTCTATCTCAGTCCAGAAAATGGTTAAAATTATACGAAGTAGACGTATTTTCATTTACTTTAATGAGTTCGAAAAGATACGTGCTCGAAAATATTTTCATATTTTGGGAATCTCGAATGAGTTGAAGGAGAAATCCTCACGAAGGAACGAGTTGTAGAAATTGGTTCCGGTCATGATGGAACTGTTCAAAACATGTAAAGGTCAAGAGGTTGGCTATTAAGACCACTCATCGCAGAAGTTCCTTCAAAATGGGTAAAAAATAAAGTGAAAGCGTATGATCGTCCAAGAATTTAGTGATGATTGAATGAGAAAATTGAGGCTCATATGGTAGAAATAGGATCATGAAAATTGAAATCACGAGAATAGGATGAGAATGGTTTCATTTTTACATAAGCTTGAGACATGGGAAACTATGCTTGAAATTAGTTTCATTTTTATACAAGATTGAAGCGGAGAAAAACTATGATTGAAATAAGTTTGCATGTCGCTAACATAATAACACAATTCAAGGTACATGCCCCAAAAGCTTCATTTCATTCACCTAAGTAGACTACTAGTTTCTAACAGGTGGATGGAATGAAGGTTCATTTACGAGATCAAGTGAAAGACTCAACTAGGAATTTACGAGATCTAATCAAAGAATCAAATTGGAAGGGGATATGTTGCATTTTTTAATGAGCTTGAAACAGGTAAAGAACTATGCTCAGAGACCTTGTTTCATTTTTTAACGATCTTGACACAAGAAAAGGAACCGTGCTTAGAAAAACTTGTTTCATTTTTTAAGGAGCTTGACACAAGAAAAGGAAATTTTCTCGTAAAACCTTGATCATGGCCCATAATATGCCATGGTTTCCAAGAGGTTCTCATAATATGGGAGGACGACACTCTAGAATCAGATATGTATCAAGAGATCCAATGGAAATATCGGGCTCTTATGCCCCCAATACATAATGCACTATATCACCGACTAGATCATCAGTAGACACGAGCATGGAACATGTTTCCACATAATTAACCTGTGGAAGGGGAGATACCACTTGCATACAAGGACCATTTAGGGATTATGGATGATTGGGAGTCAAATTAGGACCAATGACTGAAATTTTGTTAATGGTCACGGTTCTTCCTTCATGCGGGAAACACATCACAAGAAAGAGTGAAGGGACAAAAGCTCGAATGAAATAAACATAGTCACTCCCAAAGAGTAAATTAAAATCCAAAGGGCCTTGAAATACCATCACATCGATATATAAGATCTTTCCTCCCAAATTATTAGGCAGATTAGGAAGGATCACTAATGGTTTATTGGTTCCTATATCAAAAGCCAACAAATTTTGGGTAACGGGCACAAGTTGCGCAGAGCTGAAATCTTGCCAAGCATTTCAAGAGAAAATACTAACATATGCGCCTTCATCTATGATTTTTCTAGGAATGATCACATTATAAGCATGTACTATGATCTAGAAGGGTACGTAAGGAGGAAGATGATATCCTGCCAGTCGACTCTAATCAAAGGAAGTGACCAAACTACTTGGAGGGGGTACTGTAGGAACGAGAGAACCGTCCCCTTTTTCAATGAGAATGGGAGAAATATTTCCTTGTGCCATAAGAATGGGATGATTTCCCCCCTATATCGTGGGAACAGGAGGATTTCCCCCTAGTTCATTGGAAACTGAAGAAACAATAACCTGACCAGTATGAACTTCACTCTCTTTAGGAAAGGTACGATCAACAAAAGGTGGAATCGAGTCAACCATTTTCTCAACCAATTTTTGGTAGTTAACAGACTCATGGGATTCACGTTCAGAGAGATTGGGATTGATTTGATTCGAACTCTGATAAATCACTTCATCAACTAGGGGAGGATTGGGAGAAAGCTTTCGATAACCAGCTAGAACGCGAGGTTGGGAAACTGTAAGGTTTTCCAAAAATTTTGAGGCTTCATCCAAATAAGGAAAAAGTTGAATATGATGATTCCCTTCACATAACCTATAGGGAAATTTTACTCTACCCTTTTTCCCATGGACCTTACTATCACTAGTTGAGGGTTTAACACCAACATTATCTCTAGGGGCTGATGACAAAGGCTGAATTGAGCTTGTGGACTACACTTATAATATATTGGGAATAATAGGACAATGTCTTAGAAGTTGGTATCCCTTACAAATATTGCAAGGTAATTTAAATTTTCAAGGATGATTGGAAGATTTTTCAATACTAGTTGCATTGCTAGCAATGGCTTCTTGGTTCCCCCCTACTTATTTTTCTTCTTCTTCTTCATCCTATTCTTCTTCTTCTTAGCTTCCTGGTTACTTTAATTAAGACTTTCACCAAGTGAGGAGGAAGAAAGGGATGAAGAAAAACCAGTTGAAGAAGGCAAAGGGCCAACTTTAGAGTCAAAATGAGGTTGATATTGTTCAGGTGGAGGAGAACTTGGTTGAGGAGTAGTTTGGACATTTGGAACCATAGGGGTAAAAAACAACCAAATTGGAAAACCAATGGTAAATCCGAGTGATCTGAAATGTGCGAACTTCTTATTTATAATACAGAGATGGATTGTAGGGGCATTTACTGGATATGTCACCTTTCAAAGAAAGGATGACATCCCGAAGCGTTCTGGCCCTTTACAAACTCTTCCTAAAGAAATAATAGAAGTAATCACTAATGATCTGGAAATTAAACTACTTGTTTGCTGGTGCAAGGTATTCATTATCCATAAAATTATGTGTGCAAACTGTTTAATGTGTTTTGAAATTGGAACAAAATGCTTTTGGTGAATTTATGAGTCTTTTTGTATGTAGGAGGCTTAATCCTTTTTATTGTTTAACATATTTAACTCTAAAAATAAGCAACAAATAAATCACAGAATATAACTTAGCATATGATAAGGCAGTTCACCCCTCCTGGGCTACATCTTCCGATTCCAAGGCCCCCAAATGGGCATGTCCTTACTCTTATTATGCTCAGAAAATGGTTATACAATGTGTAGAAAGCCTAAACAGGCGAAAATAGTTGCAGAAATGAGTTCAGAGTGCAGAAAATAGTAAGAAATGACTATAGTTTCACCTCCAATGGATAACTATAATCCAATACAGCTCTCCAATCCCCAAGCCCTAGTGGCTCTTCAAGCTCTCTCACTGATAAAACACCTGAGTAAATGCTCTAATGGATCTACAACCTACACCATTGGCTCTGAAATGCTCAAATTACCCAAAATAAAAAAAAAAAAAATTGTTCCAAATGGATTCTCCTAGCAAAAGTTATGTCCAACTGAAGTTTTTGCCCAGTTTTCCCTAAAAAACCTCCACTAATTGTGGAGAACTGGAGTTAACTCCAGTTAAAATAGCAACAAAGCCAAACTTGACGAGCATGCTCCAAATTTATCGGGCAGTTAAGAGATAACATTAAATGTGAGAGTGGTTGTGGCCACATGTGGTTGAGCCGAAACCGTCGGCATTTTATGTGGGTTGACAGTTTGAAAAAAAACCGTAACAATAATTGCCAAGCCCCCCGTCGTTGCATGTGACATTGTATAACCGTAACTGTTTGAACCTCCGGTGTGTTTAGCCCTTGGATCTGGGTGATAGGTCTCGTGGTAGAGGGGCTGGCCCTTAGGGGATGGCCCCTTTACAGCCCCACCCAAACACATTTTGAAACTTAAATAACATTTTTGCGCAATATATAATAAGAACCAAGCGGATAGCACAGTGGTATGTCGCGGTGTTTGCAGTAGAGAACTTCCAGGTTCAAAACCCGTCGAAGCCAACTAAAACTTCTAACTTTCCATTCAATTATGACTTGGGGGCCATGTGGCGGTCTCTGGGCCTGCCACGTGGTGGCCTCTGATTTGTCCGAAATATCAAAAGTCAAACCACTGTTCAACCTCTGTATGCCAAGTGTCGAAGCCTGATTGGCTCAGATGGAATATTCCAAGAATATTCCTTTTTTTAATTTTTCAAATTGAAATTCAAAGTTAGTCAAACTGACTTTTTTTTTTTTTGCATAAATTGTAAACTTCAAGCCTTCATAACTTCCTCATACGAAGTCAGATTTGAGTGTCATTTGCAGTGTTGGGATCGTATCATCGAAGCCTATACAGTCGCTCAGGTTCCAACCAATTTTGAGAAATTCAAATTTTGATCATTTTTACAACTTAGAACATGATCACCTGATCACACCTCCCAAATGGGAAGCTTTTGGACCCACAAAAGCTCTCTGATTACAGAAAATGAAGATGAGGGACTGATTCTCTACTCTTCTAACTTTGAACCACTGAAATCTTCCTGACTTCATCAAATTGAGCTTCTCATAAAATGATAAATTTTCCCGTGAATTCACGGATCGACCGTTGCTAAAACTGACTAAGTCATGATGCAAATTCTTAAAATTTGCAGAATAGCAACTATATTTTGTAGAAAAAAAAATTGTTTCTACAATGATCAAACTTCAAAGAAGACTTAAAACAAGATTCACCTTGCCAACTGTTCTTATGGCGAATTTTTGTTGAATGAACCTTGTACTTGTGCCGAATCCTAACCAAGTTTTCTCGCCATTAAAATCTGCCATTTTGAAACCAACATTGACCCATGTTGAATTGTGTGCCCTCTTTGCTTGCATGCATTTCCATCTCATGGATTCTTGCACTACTTTGCACTGACACTTCATCCTCTGCACCGATCGACACCAAAGGTACCTTGTGCAACATAATGTCATCTTCTTTCAAAGACGAACTGTTATCAGACTGAGACATATCATTAGAAATATCATGAAAAGGTAAATGTACAAAATCTTGTCATTTAATCATTAACAAAGTCAGATTTTGACTTGCATTAACTAGCCTTTTCAATTGACTTGCATGGACTAAAGAAGATTCTAGCTTCTTCTTATGTGCTCTCACAATGTATTCTTTTCCATCCTTGAACAAGTGATACTTGTTTTCATGGCGATAGAAGATTTCCTTTCTGTCATATAAATATGTACTACCCAACAGAACACCTATTATTTCAAGCGGTACTACATCTAGTTCAACCCAATCAACATACTGAGTTGTTATGGCAAAGCGCAAAATGCACTTTCTTGAGACTTGTAAGTTTGCATCCTTGCATATCCACCCAAGTGGATAAGGCTTTGGATGTGGAATTGTCTCAATTTTCAGCTATTTAACCAAGTCTTCTGAGATAAGATTATCTTGAGACCCACTATCAAAAAGTGTGTCTATATTTGTGTGGTTTGAGATGATCCTCACATGAAATAGCTCTATCCTCCTTTTTTCATCTTGAGTATCTTTGTGACAGTTTAATGAGCTAGAACTGGGATTTGTTCTTGTACAACCTCTTTCCCCTTTATGTTATTTAATACCATGGCGATACTTTTTGTCTCTTCACCTGATTCAGACCCTAAGTCCTGTTCAACAGTTGCAACAATTTTTCCCTTTTCTTTGGTTTTGTCTTTGTTTTTATATTTCTCTGGTTTCAACTCAAGATGAAGCTTCCAAGAGTGGTCTTCATCATGGCTTGTTTTTTAACAATTTTTGAAAAATAATTTTCCTTTTTCCTTTCTGGAATTTGCAACCCTTTTTCTTCCTTTGCTTTTAAAATCACTATCCTCATTCAGAGCATTAAAAGTGTTTTTCCCTCTAGCCTCTAAATGCTTAGCTTGTACACAAACTTCGTCTAGACTAGTAGGATTAAACATAAGAATAGTGTGTTGAAGGTAACTGTGCAAACCACCTATGTACTTTAACAAAGTATCTTGGCTTTGTAAATCTACCCCAAGTAAGAGTGCTCTTCTCCTAAATTCCTGGGTATAGTCTTGCACATTCTGTCCCTTAAGTTGTCTAAAGTTTTTCCAGTTCATTATAGCCTTTCGAAGGTGAGCAAGAGGATAAAATTTCTTCTTTATTGTAGAAATAAACTCAGTCCATGATAGTGTAAGATTAACATGTTTCCTAATTTCCTCCTTGGTTTTGGCTTCCCACCATACCAAAGCGGCTCCTTCCATCCTTAATGAGGCTAGCTGAATTTTAGTGTCGTCATCATGCATATTTTGAATCCTTAAATAGACCTCTATTTTTCTGATCCAATTATCTAATTTCTTTGCATTAACATCACCATTAAACATTGGCAATTCAAATTTGACATCAAGCTTTAACAAAGGATTTTTACCAGTTGTTTTTTACTTATGTGACTTATTTACTGAAGTTGAAGAGGATGATGTTGAGGAAGAGGATGACGATGGAGATGAAGGATCACCATTTCCTCCATTCCCTTTCTTTGACTTATCATTGTCCTTATTTCCTCCTGAATAATCTCCTCCTTCTCTTTGGTTTTTAGACCCTTATCCAACAATTCTATCATTTCTTTCTTGATAGAAGATCCTTACCATTTAAGTCATATCCAAGAAAGCTTTCCTAAAGATTCTTTCTTCTTCCTTGGGATCCATTTCTTCATGAACCTCTTCTTCTCTTGAAGTCATGATTGTAGCTGCTTCTAAGGCTATAGAGGGTGAGATAGAAGGTGGAGCTAATGGCACCCTAGCCCTCCTTGGTTGTGGATTAGTTTGTGCACTAACCAATTTTCCTTCCCCTCTTTTCAGTTTCAGCCTAGTAAGCATCAAATTTGCAAAACAATACAATATTTCTTTGCACAAAATTTAAAATTTGAACTCAAACCTAAGCTCTGATACCAATCTGATCTAAAATGTGAGAACTTCTTATTTCTAATACAGAGATGGAATGTAGGGACATTTACAGGATATGTCACCTTTCAAAGAAAGGATTAGATCCTGAAGCTTTCTGGCCCTTTACAGATTCTGCCTAAAGAAATAATAGAAGTGATCACTAATGATCTGGAAATGAAACTACTTATTTTCTGGTGCAAGGTATTCATTATCCATAAACTTATGTGTGAAACTGTTTATTGTGTTTTGCAATTGAAACAAAATGCTTTTGGTGAATTTATGAGTCTTTTTGTATGTAGGAGGCTTATTTATTTTTACTGTTTAACATATTTAACTCTAAAAATAAGCAGCAAATAAATCACAGAATATAACTCAGCATATGATAAGGCAGCTCACCCCTCCTGGGCTACATCTTCTGGGTCCAAGGCCCCCAAATGGGCATGTCCTTACTCTTATTATGCTCAAAAAATGGTTATACAATGTGTAGAAAGCCTAAAGAGGTGAAAATAGCTGCAGAAATGAGTTCAGAGTGCAGAAATTATAAGAAATGACTATAGTTTCACCTCCAATGGATAACTATAATCCAATACAGCTCTCCAATCCCTAAGCCCTAGTGGCTCTTCAAGCTCTCTCGCTGATAAAACACCTGAATAAATGCTCTAATGGCTCTACAACCTGCACCATTGGCTCCGAAATTCTCAAATTACCCAAAATAATAATAAAAAAATCGTTCCAAATGGATTCTCCTAGTAAAAGTTATGTCCAACTGAATTTTTTGCCCAGTTTGCCCTAAAAAACCTCCACTAATTGTGGAGAACTGGAGTTAACTCCAGTTAAAATAGCAACAAAGCCAAAATTGGTGGGTGCACTCCAAATTTATCGGGTGGTTAAGAGATAACATTAAATTTGAGAGTAGTTGTGGCCACATGTGGTCGGGCCGAAACCGTCGGCATTTTATGTGGTTTGACAGTTTGAAAAAAAAATCGTAACAATAATTGCTGAGCCCCCCGTCATTGCATGTGACATTGTATAACCGTAACTGTTTCAACCGTCGGCGTGTTTAGCCCTTGGATCTGGGTGATAGGTCTCGTGGTAGAGGGGCTGGCCCCTTTACATCCCCACCCAAACATATTTTGAAACTTAAATAACATTTCCGCACAATATATAATAAGAACCAACGGATAGCACAGTGGTATGTCGCAGCATTTGCAGTGGAGAGGTTCCGGTTTCAAAACCCGCCGGAGCCAACTAAAACTTTTAACTCGCCATTCAATTGTGACTTGGGGGCCACGTGGCAGTCTCCAGGCCTACCACGTGGCGGCCTCTGATATTTCGATTCAATTGTGACTTGGGGGGGCATGTGGCATTCTCCAAGCCTGCCACATGGCGGCCTCTGATTGGTTCGAAATATCAAAAGTCAAACCACTGTCCAACCTCCGTATGCCAAGTGTCGAAGCCTGATTAGCTCAGATAGACTATTCTGAGGAATATTCGAAGGAATATTCTAAGTAATATTCTAAGAATATTCCAAGGAATATTCCTTTTTTAATTTTTCAAATTTAAAGTCAAAGGCAGTCAAACTGATTTTTCTTTTTGCAGAAATTGTAAACTTCAAACCTTCATAACTTCCTCATAGGAAGTCAGATTTGAGTGTCATTTATGGTGTTGGGATCGTATCGCCGAGGCTTATCATGTCGCTCAAGTTCTAACCAATTTTAAGCAATTCCAATTTTGAGCATTTTTACAACTTAGAACATGATCACCTGGTCACCGAGAAGGGACAACATTGCCATATAAGGAGAACACATATTTACAAAAGGAGGAAAAGTATCAGGATTCCCTTCAGAGGGGTTTTCTTGACTAGTAGACTCAGGAACTGTTGCCATTAGTCTCAACCTAAGATATAAAAAGGAGTTGTTCCACGGTAAGGATGTCATTTCACGGTCAATTAATTGATTTTATAAATTAAGGACACAAATAAATTAAAGAGGGTAATTTAGGCATAAAGGTTTAGCAAGCAACCATGAACTACAATATAAACGTTGGTGAACCAAGGACTTAACGTATGGCAGCCAATCTCCTCGAATGTTGTGTTCGTTCTATCATGGTATACAAAACAACAGACTCAGTTACCTATGGATGGATAACAACCTATAAGGGAATCCAAAAATATACACAACTGTACGTGGGGGTGCATTCCATAGTTGTGTTGTCTAATGCATAACCATTTGATGAGAGCATTCCTTTATACTTATCATGTGTGGAGAACCATCTGATATACCCAAAGGTACGTGGAGAAAGATCCTATACACTTACGTATGTGGAACAGGATATCACCCCTGGAATGCAATGCTAGAAATCAATGACAACTCCTATGTTTAACAATGCCAGAACATGTCTCTAGCCTAGACCTCTAAGTGTGTCATTAAGTTTCAAATGCTCCTTAGGTTAATTGAGATGAATTGTAGAGTTAATCTTGAATTATGTTTCGATTTCAAGGCTCAAAAATCGATGTCACCTATACACACCTATGATGCAACTAATATTTCAAAAATAATTCTTTTCATTTTCCTTTTAAAAATGAAAGGCCTAACTAAGTAGGGGAAGAAGAAATCAATCAAATAAATGATGCAAAAATCGATCACTACAACTTCACTTTTCCAATCAAAATCAAAGCCCTATATGCAATGCATGATGCATAAGATTTTTCTTTTGGATTCCACTTAATTTTCAAATGGGAGAAAACTAAGATTCATGTATAATCACTAATAAAATTAATTTTTTTAGAACAATGACTGGTACACCAATTCATTTAAGAAATCAATGACTAAACAATTCAGTTCAACAATGACCTAATGACAAGAACAAAGGAAAATCTAAACAAATTCTCAGAAAAGGAACTCAAAACCAAAATAAAACAAGATGAAGGGTTATGAGAGACTAAGAAACACTCAGGGACACAAGGAGGAACAAATGGAACAAATTTAATCAGAGATAAAATCACAAAAATGTTTTTTTTTTGCATCAAACCAAGACCACAGTAGGTGTTGAAAGGGCCAGGGTATCAGAGAGAAAATCAAAAAAGGGAAATTTTTTGCATCAAAAAGAGACCATAGTAGGTGCTGAAAGGGACAGGGTGCTATGCAAAGCATGTGCATAGAAGGCTAGGGTGCACTGCAACGCATTGTCTCTAGACCACAAGGTGCGGTGATAAAGGAAAGCTAAGTTCCGACACAAAAAATGCAAGTAAAGCTCAATGAAAGGTCTTCCTAGGTATATTATTGGTTGGGAAAAACAAAAAAGTTCTGTAAAAGTGGTAATCAAACATAATGGACAAGGAAAAACTATGAGGGAATACATCATTCCCTTGTGGGGTCGCCAATTTGTTATGCGAGATTTATGATAGCGGACAAAATTATCTCCCCTAGGTTCGATGGCTAGCCTAGAATATCAGAGAGACAAGGAACCTAATGCTTTCCTCAAAGTAAATTTATGATGGAATGAATCCTACCTAGAATCTATCGCACACTTTATTCCTTCTTCAGGTTGAATGCTCCAATTGCCAAAATTAGAACATGCACAGTTTGATAACACAAGCCAAGATACTATGAGATCTATAAAGAATAATATAAGTACTCTATTCAATATATCAACATACGAGATCTATGAAGTATAATCTAAGTACTCTATTCAATAGATCAACATGGTATTGAAATAACTGAAATAACGATAAGAAAATATATTAAAACAAAGAACTCTTTTCATTAATATAAATGGAAGGAGATTACAACCATAGATAGGTTTTGATCTTATAGAAGAGCTCCTCCAAGCGGTTAACTTGTCCTTTCCATGTCACAATATGCACCTCCAATCACCCTAAATGCATGGAATGTTAACCTCTCACTTCATCAGCATAAGGGTAAAATCACTCTCCAAACACCAACCCCTTGCATATGCAAGGTAGTAAATATATATATGAGTCGGGTAAATTGGGAGTTATTATCCAATTACAAATCTATGGTTTTAGATCCACATTTGATGGAAGGATGGGATCAAATGATAAGAGATGGAAAATCCAAAGAAGGTTGAGATAGGATCCAAAGGTTTAAGGTAAATGGTTGTAACAAATTCTAGAAGCTTCTGGAAGAGGAAGCTTCTGTAAATTCTCTATTTTTCCCGAATTTCTAGAGCCAACAAAGAGGAAAAGAGGAGAAACCTGTAGGTGATACATGACGTAGCCTAAATTTCCTTTAACCCCACTTATGCATAAAAATGTGTATCACATACAAAACCCAAGATGTTCACTTCTTTTCAAGTATAGTGAAACCCTTTTCAAAACTGAGGTTTAAAATCTGTTCACATCTCTACGCTAAAATTCAAAGTTTCCTTATACAAAATTATTCATTTCCTTAATCAAAGTTTAAGACTTTAATAACTCTCAAAGGAAACTTTAATAAAATCTCACTTATCAATCTTGTCTTTGTTTAAAAACTAAAGTTGACCATAATAATTAAAAACTTTACCTTTCTAATATTCGGTCTATGTTTTTCTTCATATTCAATGTCTAACTTGCATCGAAAATATCCGCGTAGAATCTCTAACAGAAAAAAATAGCACCAAGTTTTCTACGCATTTGAATTTGGATAAAAACCAAAAAATGTCAACATATAAATATTTTTGGAGCCACAGCTTTACCAATGTAACCTATGCTGATGATTTACATGCCTTCCCTTATCTAACGGCAATCGCAAATTAAGATGTATGCCATTTAACATTTTTGAACTTATGTGAAATAGGTGGTTTTCAAAACCACCTCTCCATTCACTACATGTTGAAAATGCAACAAGATGATGGAGCTTAGTGAAATGAAGTCGCCTTCACTAAGTGGGCCCGCAGGCTATTTTTGGCGCAAAGTCTATTTTTAGACTATGTCTATTTTTAGACATATGGATCATGGTCTATGAGTTGCAGGATGTTATTTATGAATGATTGGTCAAGTTGGTAAAAATATATGGACCTCTATTTTTAGACATTGGGCGGAATATATTTTTAGACTGCCGGGCTAAAAATAGAACAGTCAAATATTATTAACCCTTAATAATATTTAGACTATAAAAATTATCTTATCCTCTTGGAGCACTTCAGTTTGATGCTTGGATGTGGCACATGTAGCTGACAGAAGGAAATATGCTTTTCCTATGGGTTAGTTGAGCTATTGCATGGTTGACTTCAGTTAGAACTCATGTGGCAGAGTTTGGTGGAGTTGATGAGACAGTTGGTGGAGTTTTGTTCGGTTTAACTTAGTTGAACTAGTTGTATTTAGTCTAACTGATAAATACACTAGTGATGAGTGGTGTGAATTAATTATTAATTAATTCACTAATTATTAACTCATAAATCAACTAAAGAATACATTAGTTAACTGCAATGCATGGACAGTTCAGTGGAGACCAGTGTTAGAGGTGGGTGAAAAGGGTGAGTCTACTATCAATTGTGACTATAGCTGTGCATGAGATTTGCACACACATTGATTGAGATTGCCAATGAGAATTGCGCAGTACAAGCCAGTGGGATTCGAACTTGGATCTCATCATTATTCATCTTGGATTGCGCAGTAGAGGCAGGTAGACTTGTGGAGGAGATTTGAACCCGTGACTTGTTCATCTTCCGTGCTAGTTTGTGTGTAGCATGTGAGATAGTGCTGAGAGCTGTGAGAGCTTTGTGCTATGTATTGTTACATGTTCTCTATCATTATAATATACAGATAGTTGGGGGTTTTCAGCTGTATGCTTTCCCCATTACATACCGTGTTATATGTGTTCTTGATTATGTTTTAATGTGCGCATGTGAATGCTTCTATTTCCGCAAATTGATGATCAATTGTAGAAGAGGTTATGTATTATGCATGAAGCTTAAATAGTGTGTAATTAAGATAATCTCGGTGAATAATTCATCTATTATTCAAATTTCTACACTGCGCTATCAACTACACGATTTCACTTGTTAATTTACTGAACCATGATTTTTGTCTTCCTTCAATGCATAGCTTTCTCCTTTTGTAGCTCCACTTCAATGAATTCTTCTTTAACAGATTTATTTCTGAGAGACAAGAAAACATACAACAGATAATTTGTTTCTAGCACAATCTCTCTGATGATCTTACGACAATTGATATACGTCAAGATTAGAATGCTTCTGAGTGAATTTAAATAGACTAGAATTCGAAGCTCAAAGTTCCATAATATACTGTAAAAATCTACGTGGACCCTCTATAGCTGCATGAAGCTTCATTAGCATTTTTGCAGAAAATAATATTATTTAGCTGGACAATACAGTCATAACTATTATGACAAATACATACTTCTCAACGTTGATATTAAATACCATCTAACCTTACTCTGTTTTTTACAATTCTCTGAAATGCATATTGAACATACAATTTTATGTCAAATTCCTTTTAGGTGACATCGATCCAGTTTATGGAATCGATGGACAATCTTTGACACACAACATCCATTTAGAATTCAAATCATAACATAAATGTTGACCCATTAATAGCACGCAATCTCTTGAATTCATATTTGTAGTTCTTCCCATGATTTCACTGATCAATTGGATTTTTTTAAACCCAATATCTATAAATTTCTGCTCACTATTCCATTGTCACCATCGATCCATTCTGTGATCGATGGTTACTTGTCTGCCTTCTGAATTGATTTTCCCTAATTAAATATGCATACATGTATTAAGCAGAAACACTGATTCACATATCAATCATTCAATCAATGCACACCATTCAAATACTATGTTCATTCAAATCCTCTGATTTATTCACAATTTATAACTCAGAAATCGAGTATATATAAACAAATATTTACATAGGTTTTCTTTTCTAGCCTGATATTCAAATCAGTGGCCACTTTCCTCCTAATTCTAGTAGGCTTCCAATCCAAAAACCCACTTCTCTAAATCCTGAAATCCTACTCTCCCTATTATGCTCTTGAGGCTTCCAATATATACAATTGGATTCTAAAACCAATATTGGTTTAGATCCACTATATTCTCAATCAATTCCTAAATATCCTCTATTATCCCTAAGGATTCTCATAAATCCCCAGATTCATGAAACCAATTCTAATTTAGGATTTACAACTAACTTCAAAATCTTCTAATTCCTAATTCTCTCATGTTCTCCAACATTTGAGAACATTTACAAAATTAATCACTAATTAATATCCCATATTAAAATCCCTCAAACTCTAAACAAATTATTTTAATTTGTTATATAAAAATCCAATTTCCTTTAAAACACAAAACCCCCTCTAGCTACTAAATTACAATAAAATTGCTGAGCCGAATGCTCCTGCATCAGACTCCCAAAGTAGAAATTTATCATAATCTCTTGATCATGTGCTTCCAACCTTTACCTCCTGGATCCCATACTATGTTTTTCTGCTGTCTATAAGTTATATTTTATTTATCATTTTTCAACTGCACTTTTCTAGGTTTCCATACTTTATTCTGCATCTTCCCATTTTCTATACTTTCACAGTCTGTTATTGTCTTTCTCTTGCTACTACTGCTTCTTTGCTTTCCTGCTGCTATCTTCTTCTGAGACACTTTCACCATTAGCCTTCTTATCAATTCAATTTCTTTGTCTAATATATCTTCTAACTGCTGAGTACTTCTATCCCTTGATTGTTGAATTTTTATTCTTACTGCCGCCCTTTCATCCTTACCCTCTTGTTTACTGCAACTAGTAACTTCTTCCAGATTTTCATTTATGACAATTTCCTTGTTTTCTGTCTTCATCAATTTCTTGGACTGGTACTTATTCTGCCATTTACTTCCATCTTCTTTTCTTTGCTTTAATTTGTTCACCTGGACCAAAAATTCTTTAGTCTTTTCAATAGTACCTGCAATCATAAAACAATCATTAAAATCAAAATCATAAGACCTTTGTGTCTCTTCTTTCTCAAGCAACATTTCAATTTGCTGCTCTGAAATGTATTCCTCTATCAGCACATCAGTATGTTGATTCAAATTATTCAAATAATTTTCTCTAGCTCTGACTTTACTGTTAGGTGTGCAGCCTGATTATCTTTTTTATTTTGTATCACAACGTTGGACCCCTATACCTTAATGGGGCGGAAACACCGCCCGAAATTAAACGCTGACTAGGGGGTCCAAGGGGGGTCGGCTGTGAATTTATGGAGCCCCCCCCCCCCCCCCCCCAGTGGGGGGTTTCGAGGGCAGTGCCCTCGAAGCTAAAAACAAATGTAAAATTGCCTTGTAAAAGTATAGTAATTTCTAGTCAATCTGGGTCGTTCATTAGGCGGATGATCTGACGGTATAAGTTATGTTTATTTTAGGGTTTTTTTCCCTAGAAGGCAACTCCTCGCTTGTATGAGGGTATTGTATTGTAGCTGTGGATTTTATGTGTATTCTCGGAGCGAGAGAAAGATAGGGAGACTGTGAGAGAGAACAAAGGATATTACAACGGATCTGTTGTAGGTTGTGTCTCTTCATTTTGCTAGATAATAGAAAGGAATGACTTTTTGTTCGGAAGGTGGATGTAGCCCAAACTGGGTGAACCACGTATATCTATGTCTCTCTGGTTTTATGTGTTTTGTGTGCTTGTGTTTTCTGCATATTTTATGTGTTTCATTGCTCTGTAATATTTAATTTTATAACAACTGGTATTGGAGCCGAAGGTCTATTTGGCTGATAAAATCACAGGAAAGAAGGGTTCCTAGTTCGAGTGAGAGCAATGGCGGAAGATGGTAAATTTAGGGTCGAGAAATTTAACGGCCAAAACTTCCCACTTTGAAAGATGCAGATGGAAGATTATCTGTATCAGAAAGATCTGTACCTACCATTGAGTGGAAAAACAAAGAAGCTGACAGCTATGACAGACACAGAATGGGAGATTCTCGATAGAAAGGCACTTGGAACAGTACGATTGTGCCACGTGTCGTCGGTAGCCTTCAATATTTTGAAGGAAACAACAAAAAAGGGTTTGATTAAGGCATTGGAAAAATTATATGAAAAACCCTCGGCCTCAAACAAGGTATTTCTTATGAAACTTTTATTTAATATGAAGATGTCAGAAGGTGGATCTGTCGTAGACCATTTAAATGATTTTAATACAGTTACCAGTCAGTTAAGTTATGTAGGGGTAAAATTGGATGATGAAGTTAGGGCTCTTTTATTTCTGTGCTCATTGCCAGAAAGCTGGAATGGTTTAGTTATGGCCATTAGTAAATATGTCTCTGGATCTAGTACTTTAAAGTTTGATGATGTTTTTAGTGCTATCCTTAGTGAGGAAATACGACAGAAAATCTCTGGTGAGACATTGGGTAATGCTTTGAGTGCATAGTCTAGGGGAAGAAAAATGGAAAGAGGAAAGAGCTCGGGATATCGCAGTAAATCAAGGAAAGGCAGATCTAAGTCTAGATTGGGGATAGTGTGTTGGAAATGCGGAAAGAAAGGACACCTAAAGAAAGACTATAGATCTCGGAAGGGAAAAGAAGGAGACACGCAGCGAGAAAACAATCATGAAGCAAATGTGACAGGTGATGTGTTACAAGATGCTTTGATTCTTTCTTTCGAAAATGTTACTGATTCTTGGGTTGTAGATTTAGGGGCTTCATTCCATGCCACACCTGATAAGAAATATTTTCATGACTATGTCCAAGGAGATTTTGGACAAGTTCGTTTGGGTGATGATAAACCCTGTAAAATTGTTGGAATGGGTAAAGTTCTTGTAAAACAACAAAATGGAAACCAATGGCTACTAAAGGAGGTAAGGCATGTTCCAGATCTGAAGAAAAATCTGATTTCAACAGGGCAGTTAGGCAGTGAAGGTTGTGTGACAACTTTCACATATAAAACTTGGAAGGTCACCAAAGGAGCCCTGGTAATAGCAAAAGGCGAAAAGGTTGGTACATTGTATTTATGCAATGGTATTTCTAACTCTGTTAATGCTTTAACTTCCAAAGGAGCAGATGTAGCATTATGGCATCATAGGCTCGGACACATGAGTGAGAAGGGGATGAAGATTCTTCACTCAAGAAATTTGTTGTCGGGTTTGAAGAATGTTGATTTGGATTTATGTGAGAATTGAATTTATGGAAAATAGAAGAGAGTCAGATTTCTCAGAGTTGGGAAAGAAAAGAAGAGCGAAAAATTGGAGCTTGTGCATACAGATGTATGGGGACCTGCTCAGGTATCATCTCTCGGTGGCTCTCGTTATTATGTTACTTTTATTGATGATGCAATTAGAAAAACATGGATTTATTGTATTCAGAATAAATCTGATGTATTTGATACTTTCAAGAAATGGAAAGCTTTGGTTGAGATTGAGACAGGAAAGAAGTTGAAGTGTCTCAGATCAGACAATGGAGGTGAATATTGCAACAAAGAGTTTGATAGGTACTGTTAAGAGCATGGAATTCACAGAGAGAAGACAATTCCAATAACACCACAAGAAAATGGTGTGTCAAAAAGGATGAACAAAACAATCATGGAGCGTGCAACATGCATGAGATTGCATGCAGGATTTCCTTTACAATTTTGGGAAGATGTTGTAGATACTGCTGTGAATCTAATAAACAAAAGGCCTTCAAGTTCCTTGGATGGTGGTATTCCAGAGGAAGCATGGACAGGTAAAAAGGTAAACTACTCTTTTTTAAATCCTTTTGGTTGTGAGGCCTTTGTCCATATTAATAAAGAAAATAGAACAAAGCTTGAGGCAAAATCAAAGAAATGTACCTTTATTGGATATGGTGTTAATGATTTTGGTTATCGCTTATATGATTTTGAAAATCACAAAATCATTAGGAGAAGAGATGTAATATTCAATGAAAAGGTATTGTATAAGAATCAGTTGCAGGAAAAGAAACAGGAAAAAGAAAACAAAGAATACACAATTCTTGATGAGATCACAGAAAAGGTAAAGGTGTCTGAAAATAATAATAATCAAGGGCCACAACAACAGCAACCACCACAACAGCAACAAGCACCTCAAACACCTGAAAGTGGTGTTAGAAGATCTACCAGGATAAGTAGACCCTCTGAACGATACTCTCCTTCATTATTATTTATTGTTGACTAATTTTGGTGAACCTGAATGTTATGAAGAAGCAATGTAGGTTGAAAGCAGGAAGAAGTGGGAGCTAGCCATGGAATAATAGATAGACTCCTTAATGCATAACCAGACTTAGGACTTATTCAGGTTGCCTGTAGGTAAAACTACATTGCAGAATAAATGGGTTTACAGGTTGAAGGAAGAAAATGGAGGAAAACAGAGGTACAAAGCTAGACTTGTGGTGAAGGGGTTTGCACAGAAAAAAGATATTGATTTTGATGAAATATTTTCTCCTGTTGTTAAGATGACTTCAATTAGAACTATTTTAAGTCTTGTAGCAGCGGAAGATTTACATCTTGAACAGTTAGATGTAAAGACAGCATTTCTCCATGGAGATTTGGAGAAAGAGATCTATATGCAGCAACCAGAAGGATATGAGGTCAAACAGAAAGAAAAATTAGTGTGCAGGTTAAAGAAGAGCTTTTATGGCTTAAAACAGTCTCCAAGGCAGTGGTGTCTAAAATTTGACAAGTTTATGTCTGAACAAGGTTATACTAGATGTCACTCTGATCATTATGTTTATCTGAAAAGGCAAAATGATGGCAGCTATATTATGTTGTTATTGTATGTAGATGGCATGCTTGTTTCAGGGTCTAACATGCAGGAAATAAATATGCTCAAAAGAAAATTGGCAAATTCATTTGCAATGAAGGATTTGGGAGCTGCAAAACAAATCCTTGGTATGAGAATAACTAGAGACAGGAAAAATCACAAATTAACACTATCTCAGAATGAGTACATACAAAGGGTGTTGAAAAGATTTAATATGTAGAATGAAAAACTAGTTAGTACACCTTTTGCTATCCATTTCAAACTTAGTAAGGCGATGTGCCCCAAGACCCAAGAAGAAATGGACTATATGTCTAAATTTCCATATGCATTAGCAGTTGGAAGCTTAATGTATGCAATGGTATGCACAAGGCCTGATATTGCACATGCAGTGGGAGTTGTAAGCAAGTACATGAAAAATCCAGGAAAAGAACATTGGATGGCAGTAAAATGGATTCTCATATATTTGAGAGGTACCACAAATCAAGCATTATGCTTTGGTGGTTCAAACATTGCTCTATAAGGATATGTTGATGCAGATATGGCAGGTGATGGAGATAATAGGAGGAGCACCACAGGATATGTATTTACTGTAGGTGGAACAACTGTCAGTTGGGTTTCAAAAATCCAATGTGTTGTTGCACTTTCAAAAACAGAAGCAGAGTATGTTGCTGCTACAGAGGCTAGTAAAGAAATGATTTGGTTACAAAGGTTTATGGATGAATTGGGTAAGAAGCATGATATGGGCACGTTATACAGTGATAGCCAAAGTGCTATTCATCTTGCAAATAACTCAACATTTCATTCCAGGACTAAGCACATACATCTCAAGTACCATTTCATATGGTCAGTATTGGAAGATGGACAGTTGAAGCTGTAAAAGATACACACTAGCCAGAATCCTACAAATATGCTAACAAAAGTTGTAACCAGGGAGAAACTGAGAACATGCTCAATTTTAATTGGTCTTCAAGGATGAAGATGAAGATGAGAAACAACCAAGTCCAAAGAGGAGTCATTTTCTAGCAAATGAAGCAGCGGTGGAGTTGCTACAATAAGTCTCCAAGTGAGAGATTGTTGGGTGTGGAGCCTGATTATCTTGTTTATTTTATATCACAGCGTTGGACCCCTGTACCTTAATGGGGAGGCAACGCCACCTGAAATTAAACGCTACCTGGGGGGTTTAGGGGGGGGTGGCTGCGACTTTATGGAGCCCCCCCTTGGCGGGTGGTTTCGGGGGCAGCACCCCTGAAGCTAAAAACAGATGTAAAATTTCCTTGTAAAAGTATAGTAATTTCTATTCAATCTGGGCAGTTCATTAGACGCATGATCTAATAGTAGAAGTTATGTTTATTTTAGGGTCTTTTACCCTAGAAGGAAACCCCTCGATTGTATGAGGATATTGTATTGCAGTTGTGGATTGTATGTGTATTCTCGTAGCGAGAAACAAATATGGAGACTGTGAGAGAGAACAAATGATATTACAGCGGATCTGCTGTAGGTTGTGTCTCTTCATTTTTCTGTATAATAGAAAGGAAGGACTGACTGTTCGGAAGGTGGATGTAGCCAAAACTGGGTGAACCACGTATATCTATGTCTCTCTGGTTTTATGTGTTTTGTGTGCTTGTTTTTTCCGCATATTTTATGTGTTTCATTGCTCTGTAATATTTAATTTTCTAATATTTACAACCTGAAAATTTATTCTTTGTTTTTCTAGTCTCTTCTCCAAAATACTTAACTCACACCACAAATATGTCATCTCATCTGAAAAAATCTTTGTATAATCTTCACTATCTTCTTCTTTATCACAATTCAAGTTTCTTGGTGATACTATCTTTTCATCCTTCAACAGAATAGAATTCTGATCCTCCATCTCTGTAATAATTTTAGTTGTATGTCCATCACTCTCCCTTTGACCATTTAATAAAATCAATTTCTCATTGTCATTACCAATAACAAATTTCGCATCATCAAATATAACTGTCACATATTCACTGAAACAATTTCTTTCACAAAACAAAGAATTTATGAACTCCTTTTGTTGCAATAACTCAACTCGATCTTCATCTGAAAGACAGTCATCATCATATTTTTCTTGGCAACTTTTAGTCTTACTAAATACAGTTTCATAAAATGGTTTGTCTTATGTGATACCTGTATTCACACACAACTTGTTAGTTTTAAAACCAAAAGACCTTATGTCTTCATTTGATGATTTAATCATCAAATCCTCCTGTTGTTCCAAATCCTCTATATAATTAAGAAATTCTTCAATGTTATTCTCTTCAATCCCCTTAAGCCTTTCAATTGATTACTTAATTTCTAGCTTCATTTGTTCCTTCTTTTGGCCATCATCATGAGTTAAAATTCCTCTTCTTTTAATATTTTGAAAAGTAAAACTTTTCCACAACCGTGTATGGACATTTACATGAGATATGACTATCCCATTTTCTTTTTTTATTACAATATCCACAGTTTTTCCTTCTTCATATGTTCTTCCTGCAAACATACAAAATTTATCAGATTTAAAATCATGTGGCCTCTTGGTCTCAATTGAATTTTTGGTCTTCAAGTATTTTTCCAAATACTCACTTATTATGAGTAATTTTCCCTTCAGTCAAGCATTTATCATTTGCTCTTTCTTAATCTGTAGCTTATGCCACTTTATCTTTCTTCATACAAGAAAACCACACCTCTGGTCTTCCTCATTCCTCTGTAACAAATCCAACAACACTTCAAGTTGGACTATTATCTCAGCTTTCTCTCTTTCTCATATTCTTCCTTACTTAACTATCTTTGTATGCCATTTTCCTTGGCATCTTCTTTCTTCACTTTCATTGTTAGCCTCTCTCACAAAACAATAATAAATCCAAAAATAAATTAATTAATTAAATATTACAAGTTAGGAATTTGTGCCTAACTCTTGGGTTGTTCCTCTAAGATAGGAGTTAGTTTAGGTAGCTCCTATATTGGTGTGAGTTTGGTTGAGAAATTATCTCAACAAGGTGTTCAAGATAGCACGTACTATCTTGAGACACTGTCTCCTCATATATTTAATTGTAAAATTAAATTCTTTTAATAATGAGAAAATATGTGAGGAAGCCGTGAGGCTGAAGCCTTTTCTGCCATTATTTGGTGTTTGCTTTTTTATGTGTGTTTTATATATATATTTCTAAGTTAATTTAATTTTTAATATCTGGTATCAAAGCTAATGGAGATCTTGGAGCTAGAGCTGAAAATCTGTGTTGAGATGAGTTGACCATTGAGTTATGTGGAGGAGAATTTGTCTTGTAATTTGAGAAAGAAGTATGTCCTGAGTATTCATTCTTTGCGTTAGGTAAACAAAGCACACAGTCAAAAGCATATGCAGCCATTGGAGGGACGTGAGCAAACAAGGGCATAGAGGCCATTCTCAGCCATCGAAGCAATCAACTGTTGCAAGATCGATCACCGGGTGGAGGCATGAATAAGATCGAAACATTTTGAAGGCAGAATGAAATTCGTAACACTTTGCAGCAGACTTAAATCACAGTGTTTACATTGGTAAGTGCTCATGTTGTGGAAGCGATGGCCACCAATGTTGAAGGAGCGAGATACCAATAAACGTTACCACCGTGAAGGGATGGGAAACATGTGAATTGAACGTTGTGACTGGATGGTAAGCGCAACATGTTATTTAGACAATGTTTCTTTGTGTGATTTAGATGTGGCAATAGATCTCCAACGATGTTGTTGAGTGGAGACATCAATCGGAAGTTAAGAATTTAAATCCCAGCCTATATATATTAAAATCTTCAGATTTTTGCACTAGGTTTGAGATTCAGAATTTGTGCATTTATTTAATAAATGTATGAAATTGTATGAACAAGTGTAGAGAATATTACTCCATTCCTGTGGAGAGTTGTTTTGTTTTAAGATTAATAAGCATTTGTGTAGTGACTGTGTGGCCTCCTCTCTCTGTAAACACTGTGTGAAAGAGGCAAAGACCTATGTGAAGCAGCCAGCACATCAGATAATTAATAAAGTGTACGACTCCAAGAATTGGATATCCACAATCATTGTTTGTTGTGTGAAGCCTCCCTGCCAAGAGTGAGGGGTCAGTCGAATGGGTCTGGTTCTCCTGCAAATGATAAATCATTTTCTCCTTCTTTCAGTCTTTGGGTATCCGCTATGACTGCAAGTAGAAGTGCATCAAAGGTTTAGTGAGGATTCACTTCAAAGGTTTTGAATGCCTATTGAATTTGTGGTGTGGTGTTCCTTCTTCGATGCTAAATTCTTCCAATATAACAGGAAAGGAGGTCGTTGTGTTGATCTAGTGGTAATTAATTTGAGAATATATCAACGATTTGAGAACAGATCAATAAGCATGGCATGCGATCTCCCCAAATGATGATCATGACAAAAATTGGATACGACCGGTTGAGGTATTGTGCCATTTTCATCTCTTGATGATCCATCTATTATAATATTTTCACTCCAACTCAATTTAAATGATGGGGTTCGATTTAAATACGAAATTGGTTGCATCTTGGATGATATACTGTGAAGAGAATGGAGGTGTTTAAGGAGCAGATCGAGATCTTCCTAAAAAACAAAATCAAAAATCTAGCATTGCAGTGGTGGTTCAGAGATCAGTGCTGCAACTTGAAAGATGTTTCGGCAGTCCAATTCTGACTATATTGGAAATGAAGAGAGAAGCAGTGTTGGTCAGTAATAGTTCAGAGAGTTCATGGACCGGCTAGCACAGGGATTCGAGGGTCTACAGCAAAGTGGATTTCGTACATCCAAGGAGGGATCAAAACAGAAAAAAAGGGAGTCCAAGCGCAAATCACAGACATGTTTGTGCCCCAAAATAAAATGGACCAGTAACCTTAGCGATTTTTTTAAGAATTTCTATTGTCTTTGCAGTCTTCGCCATCGTAAAAAAAAGATACTTCTATGAGCTATTGTTATGTGCGGGAGTTGATGCTGGTATTATGTTTCTTTGAATTTAAAGCCCAACAGTATTTTAAGTGGAGGAGTTGTTGTTTGGATTTCTCAAACATCATTGAACAGCATGGAGATTAATCATCATAGAGCAACCAACATTGAAAATGCAACCCGTCATCTTGGATTGAGCGTAAAATTCTAACCGTGGAACATTGCATATGATAAAGCATGAGTTTGTATGGTATGTACTTGCATACAAAAGGTATGAAAAAATATGTGAATTCATTTTAAAAGAAAAAAAAATAAAAAATAAAATTGAATTCACTTTTGAAACCAAGCGTGACTTTTTAAATAATTTAATAAAAGTCATTAAAGGGTTGGTAAAATAAAGGAGGGATAAGGTAGCATTTTATTGCTTTTAAAATCATGAAAGGATGAGTTGTATTATAATGGTTTTGAAAAAGTTTGAATTTCCTTTGTAAAAAGGAGTAATAAGTGACTTCATTTATCTTTTGAGAGAGAATAAGTGGATAAAATATTTTGGAGTTATAAGGTAAAAAGTGTAATTAATTTTGTAATAAGGGTGATGTTTTCAAAAATTTTGGAGTCATAAGATGTATCAAATTTTTTTTGTAATTCTTGGAGTGATAAGTTGAATGTTGAAGTAATTTTGTGGAGTGACAAGGATTCACTTTATTTGTAAGTTTGGTGTGATCAATTTTTCAAAGGAAAGCTCATTGTTGTAGGAGGTTGAGTCAGTTTTTTGAAGACATTTTTTCCGAAAAAGTTCTGGAACTCTGATTCCATGAAGATGTTGTGAAGCTGAGCGATTATGTACTCCAAAGTTTAATAAAGATATCATTTTTTGGTGATTGTGTCATAGATCTGCCCGAAATTGAATAAGGGGATCTTAGGTACACCATGTGTGTCTGTGATGGCGAGTATTTTTATGGCTTCATGTTGTTGCTTTTGATTTGTGTCTAGTTTTGACACATAAATGATTTCATTTAACACATACATAAATTTCAATACAAACAAGCACAACATATGTAAAAAAGTAGCTACAAGGAAGGATAATTAAGCTCAACACATGCATTTACGTCACTACAACAAATAATCAAAGTTTTCAACATCAGCATTCTACTTCAACAAGCAAATTCACTCAATACAATCAAGTTCATGAATCTGGACACTCCGGCATTTCAAAGAAAAGTCTACATCAACGTTCTTACCAATACATTTAAGAACTTGTGATCAAATTCATTGTTTTACGTGCATCATTAAAAATTCATTGTTAATGAATTTTTAAGAGGACAAGTGAATTCATTGTTTTAAGTGAATCATTAAAATCATTGTAAGCATTTTTGGGTGCATTTTCGATAGTGTTCGACACCCTTTCTTTAAGAAAAATCAAGTGAGTGCACGAGTTTTAACTCTAAAGAAAACAAGCAACAAGTTCACATCTCCTATAAGCGAGCGTGAGTATTCATTCAAGCAATTTACATCAATTCAGTACAAAGTTGTAGCAAGCGAGCATGAGTCCCAGTAAACTTGGAACAAGAGAAACAAGTTTCACCAAGCAAGAGATCCAGCAAATTCTGAAGCAAGCGAGCATGAATATTCATTAAAGTGAGCGTGAAGTAATCCAGCAAGTCAAGCGAGCATTCAAGAAAAGTGATCGTCATCAAGCGAGCGTGAATACAAGAGTTCAAGCAAGAAAATTCTACAATTCTAGCAAGTGTTCCAAGCAAGCGCAATAAGCAAAAAATCAAGCAAGTTTGCCATTCAAGCCACACAGCAAGCGAGCCTATCATTCAAGTAACAAAATCAAGTGTAATAGTTCAACGGATGACATCTACGACAAGAGAGCCTGAATTCAAGAGAGCAAGTTCAGATGGTGCAACACATTCAGTTGTTAAAAATTCTTCACAATTTGATCATCTCAAGTGATGAAGACATGGTGCACATCAGCAAAGAAACTCTTGCTGATATTTCACGGCATCTACAACAAACAAATGAAACCATTGAGTTTCTTCAACTAGAGTCACAACTTCAAAGGAATGAGTTGCAAGAAAAGAATGATACTTTCCAGTCTTTGAACCATCAAGACGATAAGTCATTCATCCAAACAACTTCAAGTGTCGAAGTTGTTCCAGTTCAAATTTCTTCCAAGCCCATCATCAAGCCATGGGAAGAAATTCAAAATAACAAGAATCAAAAAGGCTTAGGATATGTCAACGATGACACCAACTTTCATATCCTAGATAATTCCAAGCCAATTAAGTTCATCAGTGCGGGATTTCTTGAACAAATCACCTCAGCAAGTTCTGAGAAATTTGCAGACAAATAGAAATGCACGCAACCTAAAGTTGCAGTCAAACCGACATGTTCTCATTGTCAAAGAACGGTTCATATGGAAGATCAGTGTTTTGATCTCCATCCTTGTCGCCATTGTGGCAAGCCCAATCATTCCTCAGAAAAATGTCGCAACCAACAAAAATCATTCAGATTAAAAATCAACTATGAATGGATTGATACTTGGAAATGGTCATCCACAGTCAAAAGATTGTCTCAACTCTACAACCGAATACAATCACACATAGTGCAACCAACAGTGAAAAGATGATGGTACTCTCATGTAGTTGAACGGGGGAGTACACCAATGTAAAACTCCTACACCTAAAGGGGGGGAGTTCAGGAATACTTTTCAGAGAAGTGTCTCTCCTTTCAACTGACAAAAGGGGGAAAATGTCAATGAAATTGACAGTGGTTGTCAAACTGAGAGTCTCGACAAAACCAGCAAAAGCAGCTAGTGGGCAGGTTTCATAGCCAGTGGGCATCTTCAACAGCTAGTGGGCATCGATAAATTCTCAAGTGGGAAATCGACAGCAAAGAAGTAGTGAGAAGTTTTCAATACAACAAAAGCAACAGAGAGTTGTTTTTGACATCATTAGCCAGTGGGCATTCAACAAATTTTGTCAGTGGAAAAAGGATGTTGATTTCATGCAAAGGACAAATGGATCCTTTTGCAACTTGGCACGTGATGGAGTTGTCAAACGAAATTTAGAGATGAATTAGACATGCAACCGACTCATGGTCTCTTCAGATTGCAGTTTTTCAGCATCCAACTTTGGTGGTTTTTCATGCAATGTTTTTTAGGATCGACATGAGAAATTGGAATATGGTTCCTCATTCTTCTTTTGGATTTATCATTGAAGGGGGGAATGTTAGCCTCTCTCACAAAACAATAATAAATCCAAAAATAAATAAATTAATTAAATATTACAAGTTAGGAATTTGTGCCTAACTCTTGGGTTCTTCCTCTAAGATAGGAGTTAGTTTAGGTAGCTCCTATATTGGTGTGTGTTTGGTTGAGAAATTATCTCAACAAGGTGTTCAAGGTAGCACGTACTATCTTGAGACAATGTCTCCTCATCTATTTAATTGTAAAATTACATTCTTTTAATAATGAGAAAATTTGTGAGGAAGCTGTGAGGTTGAAGCCTTTTTCACCATTATTTGGTGTCTGGTTTTTTATGTGTGTTCTATATATATTTTTCTGAGTTAATTTAAATTTTAGTATTCATTCTGTTGTGGTCTCTCTCAGAACCTTTGCTATTTCTACTATGACTATCAGTAGTCATTTTCTTCTCCATTTCTATCTTTATGAGTTCCTCACTCATTCATCATGAGTTGTATTAAAGCCTCTGCAACAACAGGTCCTCCTTACTACCACTTACCTCACCAATCCATTCTATGGACTTGGTCTTTTGGCAAGCACTGGTTCTTTATTCTCTTGAACCTTTTGAGCATTATTTCTACTCCTTCTAGGATTCAACTCATCTGTACCTTTTAAGAACACATATGTCCTTTTTATTATTCAATCTTTGTTGGAATTCTTCAAGGTTCTGCCACATTCTTCTTTCACTTAGAAACCTTTACTGGATTCCTTCATCACTGCTCTTTAAAGTTGTGATTTTCTTGCTGAGATTCTCCTCAATTGTCTACAACCTGAATTCTGCAAACATAATCTTCAAACAAAATTAAAATACCTCACCTTCAAGATTTTTTTCAACACTCATTTGTACTTGCTTCTGCAATTCTTCCAATATTCTGCTACACTGCATGTTGTCTATCAGATTCAAATCTAATCTCTTTTTCTTTTCTGTCCTTTCTACAACTGCTGCTAATCAAATTTAAAATCTGAACTTTCCTTATTTCTTCATCATGCATGCATTCTTATAAATTAAAAAAAATTATCCTTCAAAAGAGCTTTTCCAACTTTGATACCAAAATGGCGCAGCCTAAGCTGCCTTTAACCCCACTTATGCATAAAAATGTGTATCACGTATAACACCCAAGATATTCACTGCTTTTCAAATATAGTGAAACCTTTTTCAAAACTGAGGTTTAAAATCTATTCACATCTCTAAGCTGAAATTCAAAGTTTCCTTATACAAAATTATTCACTTCCTTAATCAAAGTTTAAGCCTTTAATAACTCTCAAAGGAAACTTTAATAAAATCTCACGTATCAAGCTTGTATTTGTTTAAAAACTAAAGTTGACCATAATAATTAAAAACTTTACCTTTCTAATATTCGTTCTATGTTTTTCTTCATATTCGATGTCTAACTTGCATCAAAAATCTCCGCATAGAATCTGTAACACCAAACAATAGCACCAAGTTTTCTACGCATTTGACTTTGGATAAAAACCCAAAAATGTCAACATATAAATATTTTTGGAGCCACAGCTTTACCAATGCAACCTATACCGATGATTTACATGCCTTCCCTTATCCAACAACAATCAAAAATTAAGATGTATGCCATTTAACGTTTTTGAACTTATGCGAAATAGGTGGTTTTTAATTGCCACGCGTCACTGTCTGGCCACTATCGCATTATCCCCAAATATTACCACTTGCCCTCTCTAAGCTGTGCGAAAACCCTTTTGGTGGTTTTCAAAACCACTTCTCCATTCACTGCACTATCAACTTCACTGTTTCACTTGTTAATTTATTGAACCATGATTTATGTCTTCCTTCAATGCATAGCTTTCTCCTTTTGTAGCTCCATTTCAACGCATTCTTCTTTAACGGAATTATTTATGAGAGACAAGAAAACATACAACAGATAATTTGTTTCCAACACAATCTCTCTGATGATCTTACAGCAACTGATCTACGTCAAGATTAAAATACTTCTGAGAGAATTTAAATAGACTAGAATTCAAAGCTCAGACTGTCATAATATACTGTAAAAATCTGCGTGGACCCTCTATAGCTGCATGAAGCTTCATTAGCATTTCCGCAGAAAATAATATTCTTTATCTGGACAACACAGTCATAACTATTATGACAGAGACATACTTCTCGGTGTTGATATTAAATACCATCTAACCTTATTCTGGTTTTCACAATTCTCCGAAATGCGTATTGAACATACAATTTTATGCCAAATTCCTTTTAGGTGACATCGATCCAGTTTATGGAATTGATGGACAATCCTTGACACACAACATCCATTTAGAATTCAAATCATAACATAAATGTTGACCCATTAATAGCACGCAATCTCCTGAATTCATCTCTATAGTTCTTCCCATAATTGCACTGATCAATTGGATTTTTTTAAACCCAATATCTATACATTTCTACCCACTGTTCCATTGTCACCATCGATCCATTCTGTGATCGATGGTTACTTGTTTACCTTCTGAATTGATTTTTCCTAATAAAATTTGCATACATGTACTAAGCAGAAACACTAATTCACATATCAATCATTCAATCAATGCACACCATTCAAAGACTATGTTCATGCAAATCCTTCGGTTTATTCACAATTTATAACTCAGAAATTGAGTATATATAAACAAATATTTATACAGGTTTTCTTTTCTGGCCTAATATTCAAATCAGTGGCCACTTTCCTCCTAATTCCTGTAGGCTTCCAATCCAAAAACCCACTTCTCTAAATCCTGAAATCCTACTCTCCATATTATGCTCTTGAGGCTTACAATATATACAATTGGATTCTAAAACCAATTTTGGTTTAGATCCACTATATTCTCAATCAATTCCTAAATATCCTCTATTCCCTAAGGATTCTCATAAATCCCCAGATTCATGAAACTAATTATAATTTAGGATTTACAACTAACTTCCAAATCTTCTAATTCCTAATTCTCTCATGTTCTCCAACATTCGAGAACATTTACAAAATTCCTCACTAATTAATATCTCTTATTAAAATCACTCAAACTCTAAACAAATTATTTTAATTTGTTATATAAAAATCCAATTTCCTTTAAAACACAAAAACCCCTCTATCTACTAAATTACAATAAAATTGTTGAGTCGGATGCTCCTACATCAATAAATGTTGGCCACAGTGGAGCAACTTGTAGGTGAACATTTTCCATAGGAAGGCCAGGAAACGTTGGTACTAAAACTGGCTCAGATGAGGTGGTTTCAAGCAGAAATTCTAAGAAATGAAGGAGATTCACTTAGGGCTTTGTGCAATGATGTTGACAAGGGGGGATAGGATGTTGATTGAACCCATTAGGAGGCCTATTGATTAGGTGTGACAAAATGGCCTAAAACACCACGATCATCAAAATACCAAATTTGATAAAGAAGTTTAAAGTAATTCTAGTCTTTGCATGCATTCAATGCTCCTTGGGTGAATTCATCTGGATTCTTTTATCCCTTTTTTTAGTTTCGTAGTAAAAAACTACATGTTTACAAGCTCATTTCCTAGATCTACCTATCTTTTATTTTCTCCTTGAAATCTCTTTTGAAGTCCTCGCATGAATTAAGATAAGATCTCTTGTGATATCAACCAAATATATCCTTTAATCAAATGTTTTTGTGTCCTCGCCTGCCACCTAGGTAGAAGTCTCAGGATTGATCATTATGACTATACTTGGGGAAATTGTTGTTGTTCCAAAATTTGTTCCTTGTGATGCTTGCGAATCAGAGGCTTCCTCTTTCCTCTTCCCTTGTGAACTTCAAGCCCATATTTTTCTTCAATCTACCTAATCTTGTACCACCTTAGTTTATCGATCCTAGAGAAGCACAGGTCATGTGTAAATCCATAAACCTAAACAAAATAATAAAAATAAACTTTTACATTTACATAATGGAAAGACATATCATATCTCAGTTGTCAAACTCGCAGTGAGGATAACTATCACTAGTTGTTATCAGCAAATCCAAACTGACTCTTCACTGTTATTGAAGGAAAACCACACTGGCAGTCCTTAAGGGAGCAGGCTTTCACTCCTACCTGATACCTTTGAGCCTTGGGACATTAACTTGTTTTCTTAAGTCTGAAGAATAGAAGCAGTTCTAAGACATACTCCAGGCCCAAAAAATAAATATTTACTACTATATAGAAAATTAACAACAAATAAAATATTTTCTTTTGCTTCAACCAACCTGAACTTTAATCGTCATTGGAAAACTAACCCATTAATATAAAATCCAAGAACACAATCTAAAGTGCTAAGATTATCTAAAAATGCCAATATATTATCAATCTTCCTACATAATATCTTTCTATTGCGAAGATGTTTCCTCTACATCCTCTATCAGCCACATTCACACTTTCTCCGAACAAGCTGCAAGGATTCAAACATCTATATAAGTCGAAATGGATAGAGGGTTATGAATCCTCAATTGATCCATTTTCACACAGAAGGTAATGAAGGCAATCTAATGAAGAATATATTTGTCTACTTTGCAGCCCAAAAATTCAAATGTTTTCCATTGTTTCTAGGTAAGTGAGGGTAACCTTTAGTGCTTCAACAGACATCAAATTTAATAAAAATGGGGTTTTTATCTTTTTGAACTCTGATTTCCCAGAGACATATGGACCTCGAGATTACTCACTTTGCATTTCAGGATTTTAAAGTGGCTAGCGTACCAATAAAATGGGAAGAATATTTCTTACGGGGGAAAAATAGATCATTGTGCGCGTAGCTAATCGAATTTGAGAGCTAAGAATTAATTAAGAGAGATTTTAACATAGATTCCTTGGGATTGGTACCCCTGACCTTGACTTCCCTAATTTATACGACCAACACGAAAACCTTAAATCTAGTGAGCAGATATTTCACTTTAGGGAGGGTTTCATATAGGGGCCTCCAGATTTCTTCCCTAGTCCTTGAATTCACTAATGTACAGAGGGCCAACATGAGAACCTTCAATCTTGTGAGTAAATCACTGAGGATGTCAGTGTTGGTGACAAATTATGAAAGATAAAAATTACTAGGAAGAGAGGGATGTACTTTAGGAAGACCAATTGCAAATTTCCAAAGTAGTTCTAGCCGAGTGAAAGTTATGGTAAAGCATAACCATTGACATAGAATTATTCCAATCCCATCATATCCAAATAACTGAAATCTAAAAATTGATAAATTGTACTTAAAAACTGTAGTGGATCTTTAAATTCCTCAAATCAAACCTCAGGTAGCTGAAGGTCCTGGATTACAATGACATTTATCAAGTTTGGACCATGAAACCCTCCTTCCTTATTTATGAGTCAAATTATCACCTAATATAGCGTGAATTGCGAGGAAACACATTGGCGAAAGCACAGGAATACCACATCGTTTCTCCTCATGGTGAACTACATGATCTCGGTGTTAACAATTCTACAAATTTGATGTGAATTTCCAAAATATAATTTTTTTTAAAAATCATGTTTTTGGTTAAATAGTAATTTACTTTAAATTTATTTTTAAATACTTGAATCTAGATTCACAAATCAAACTTATAATTTTACTAATTTTAATAGATTCCAGTCAAATTTTGAACAAATTTTCCAAAAATGAAAATAATTAGAATACAACAATGATATTTGATGGAAAAAGATTTTACATTGAAATAATTTTTGTTTTTTTTTTCAAAATAAAAAACAACTTTTTCCGTTGACTAGAACGGAAGAAATTTATCCCACTTTCTATATATACTATACAACTATTAGTTCCAATTATCATCATTGACTGTGACATTGAAAAGGTCAAAATAAACACAAGGAAAAAACACACTTTTTCTAAGGGTCAAAACTTCCACAAGAGTAGCCTGAAAGAGATAAAAAAGAAGCCAACACAGAGAGTAAACCAAACAAAAAGACTCCCTGGTACAACAATGTTTTGATGTATCCAACCAGTCTAAACAGGGCATGCACCAAAAAAGAAACAAAACGGACCCATCGCATAAGAAAGCCCACGAACACATTGGAATAAAAATCTTGTGAAAGACCTTATATACATATTTTGTGGATCTGAACTTTGAAATTTGCTGACAGAATGTAATATTCTCTTTTTTGTTTTGGATATGGTCAAAGTGGAGAGAATATATTTATGGTATTCACCATGGTATTTGCTTATGGTATTGACCTATGGTATTTTTCTTCATTTTGGTGGAAAAACAATAAAATATAGTTTCTAGAGAGTCTATCAAGCCTATAAAAAGGGTTAAGTCTGTTAGTGGGGGCATCCAGAATTTGTCTATCTTATTTTTTTTTGTAGAGGACTTGGCATGGCCAGTTCCACTTGATCCGGGGACCAAAACCTGCATAGAGTTTGTTGGTGGATCCATCCAGAGTTCACGTTTGTGCTCCAGTCTCTTTGTTTTCTTAAGCATTGAGCAACTATGTATGCGGAGGCATGGGCTCCATTATTTTGCTTATATTTGGGCATGTATAGCTTTGTAAGTATTAATTGAAATGAGGACTTCATTTTTCTAGATCCCTTTGTGTTCAGTATTTTGTTGAAGGTATTGTTGTAAAGGACATCATATTTCTAGACCCCTTTGTGTTCAGTATTTTTGTTGAATGTATTGTTGTTTTTGCTGCCGGGAGAGGCGCTTTAAAGCCCAATATAGGACACATGTGTAGATGTAATGTAAGAAATTTTGTAAACATTTGTAATGTTAGCTCAATTGTAATTAGTGTATTGGTAATAATTATCCCTACCTCTTAACCAAGAGTTATATTTACAAACACTCAAAAAAGAGATATGGTAAATAAATAAAAATATAAATAAAGCACAAGTATGGTAAATATTTATTTATTTTTATTTTATTTTATTTTTTTTACAAGTAAATAAAAATATAAATAAATTATATGTATGGTGAATAAATAAAACATATTTTTATATTTACTCCATAAACGTCTTTATATTTAGGAAATTTAAAGTTATGGTAAATAAATATAAATATAAATATAAATAAACTAGAGATATGGTAAATAAATAGAACCTCTTTTTATATTCACTCCATAATCTGCCTTATATTTACTAAGACTCAAAAAGAGGTTTTTTTAGTTGAAGCTTATGGGCCACCATGAGTAAAATTATTATTAATACCATGACAAAAAAGATTATTAACCCTAATATTAATATTAAAATAATATTATTATTATTATTACTAAATCTAATATTCCTATTAATATATTATAATATTAATATTATTCAATTTAATAACTTTGGATTAATACAATATTAAATTTGTTATATTATAATATATCTTAATATATCATGATATATATTAAGTCTAGATATATATGAGAGGGAAGAACAAAGACATAAAGTGAGAGAGGTGAAGAGATAAGAGGAATGACAAGGAAGAGATGGAGATAAATTGAAGGAGAGGGGAGAGAAGGAATGAAGCAAGAGAGAGGGAGAGGAGTGAGAGAGGTAGAGGGGTAAGAGAAGGAGAGGGAGACACAAAGATGGATCGGGGATAGGAAGAATGAGAGAGGGAGGGAGGTAGTGAGAGGATTGGAGGGCACACAGAGAGAGAGAGAGAAAGATGGGGGAAGAGAGAGGGAGGTAGGAGAGAAAATGAGAGAGAGAGGAAGGATGAGAGAGAGGAGGAGAGAGAGAGGGGTAGAGAGATGGAGTTGGAGGGGGGGAGAGGGAGAGAATAAGAAAGACATAGAGAGCGAGAAATGGAGAGAGAGTGGGAGTGGCAAGGGAGAGATGGAGAGAGAGTGTGTATGTTTAGGGGTGAGATAAAAAGACAAAATAGGAGAGATGGAGAGAAGGGGGGGAGAGAAGGAGAGAGGGAGGGATATAGTAACATAGTTGGAGAGAGAGGGGGAGAGAGAGAGAGAAAGAGAGATGGGGGAAGAGAGAGAGAGAGAGTTATGGGGGAAGAGAGAGTAATGGAGGGTAAAGAGGGAGCGAGAGAGAGAGAGAGTGACTGATGGGAGAAGAGAGGATATTGAAGGTTAGAGAGAGAGAGAGAGATGGGGGAGGAGAGAGGATTGGAGGTAAAAGTGAGAGAGAGAGAGAGAGAGATGGGGGAAGAGACAGGGAGGTAGGAGAGAAAGGGAGAGAGGGAAAGGACGAGAGAGAGACTTGAGAGAGAGGAGGAGGGAGGGACGGAGAGATGGATGGATAGAGAGATGGAGTTTGAGGGGGAGAGAGGAAAGGAAGAATAAAGGCATAGAGAGTGAGAAGTGGGGAGATAAAGGGAGTGAAAATGGAGAGATGGAGAGAGAGTGTGTATGTTTGGGTTGAGATAAAGAGATAAATAAGGAGATATAGAGGAAGGGGGGAGAGAACGAGAGATGGAGGGATATAGTAACAGAGTTGGAGGGTGAAAATAAAAAGGTCAGAGGGAAAGGGAGAGAGGAAGGAAGAGAGAGAATGTGAGAGAGTGCAGAGAGGAAGGGAAAGAGCGATGGAGTTGGAGGTGGAGAGAGAGGGAGGTAAAAATAAATACATAGAGAGAGAAAGGTGGAGAGAGAGAGAGGGAGTGATAAGGAAGATGAAGAGAGAGGTAAAAGGGACAACAAGAGGAAAGAGAGACAGAATTGGGGGAGAGGGAGAGAACGTGAATATAAATATTTAAATGGAAGGTGAAGAGAGGGAAGAAGAGAGGGAGGGAGGCAGGGACGGAGGGAGAAATTGATAGATATGGAGTGAGAGAGCATGTGTGTTTGGGGGGTGTGAGATAGAGAGACAAATAAGGAGAGATGGAGGGAGATATAAATATATATGGAGGGGGGAGAAAGGGAAGAACTTTTCTTGCACTAGATGCATTTCTTTCAGTGTAAATGGTGATTTCTAATTCTATTTGATTGCTTTCACTAGATGCATTTATTTTAGTGTAGATATTGATTTCTAATGTTATTTGATTGCTTGCACTAGATGTATTGATTTCAATGTATATAATTTATAATCCTATTTGATTTCTTACACTACATGCATTGATTTCAGTGTAGATGGTGATTTCTAATCCTATTTGATTGCTTGCACTAGATGCTTATATTTCAATGTAGATGTTGATTTCTAATTATATTTGATTTATCGCACTATATGCATTGATTTCAATGTAGATTATTTCTAATCCTATTTGATTTCTTGCACTAAATGCATTGATTTCAGTGTAGATGGTTATTTGTAATCCTATTTGATTGCTTACACTAAATGCGTTGATTTTAATGTAGATGTTGGTTTCTAATCCTATTTTCTTACTTTCATTAGATACATTGATTTGAGTCTAGATGTTGATTTCTAATCCTATTTGATTGCTTGCATTAGATGCATTGATTTTAATGTCAAAGTTGTTTTATGGTCTTATCTGAATTCTTGCATTAAATGCATTGATTTTAGTGTAGATGTTTATTTATGATTTGATGTAATTGGATGTATGATGGTACATTAATTTTAAAGTGAATAGATTAACAATGTGCATTGATTTTAGTATAAGCACAAAACATTATTGACAATGTACATTGATTTTTGTGCTTTAGTAATTCAACCTACTAATATTGGAGAGCAAGAGAGACAAGGTATGATGTTTACAACAAGAACTCGAGGAGATTAATCACAATGAAGACTAATTGTAATTAACTACATTCTTATTATTCACATTTTCTATCATTCAACACTATCATGGTCACTTTGCATTCAAAATTTTTATTTCATCATTTTTCATCATTAAATTTATCAACAATATTTATCATCTCAACTAAAAAAAATTAAATTAAAATGACTAATGATGTGATTAATTTAAGATGAACCACATTAGATGGTTCTAAACGTTGACCAAATCCTAAGGATGTGATTAATCCTAAAAACATTTATGTACATTAAAATGAGTAGTTAAAGCGTTCTTATTTGAAAACAACTTTCCTGAACTACTAGGTGTATTATTGTGCATCATTAATTTTGATGTTAGACGATTAAAATAATATGTACCCTAAGATTAAATAATGTTATTATTAATCAGTTACAAAGAAAAACAATTTTAGAAGTTTTTTGAAATAATAGACTTAATCATCCTGCAAAGCGAAAAATAGTTTTAGAAGTTTTAGAAATAATAGACTTCATCATCCTGTAGAGCGAGAATCCGCCAATGCCTGGGTTTGCCGCCATGAATCCAAGCTTATCAATCCATCCTTTAAAAACAGATCCAAATCCCCCTTGGCCGAGGACGCTATCTGTGCGAAAGATCCTGGTTACATTCTTGAGGTCATTGAAGCTGAAAGCCAAATTCATCGATGGCAGGATTCGACCTTCGGGTCTTGGAGTCGAAGGGTACTAGGAAGCTTTCGCTAATCGTCGTACCTCTTTTGCTATCTCTTCTGGCTATTATACTACCCATAGAAACTCTGTCGAATTGCGAAAATACTAATAAACAGAGTTTGATGTCTAATTTCTTTTTGCAGGATATCTTTGTGGCTGGAAGTGATACGATTGTGGAGAGGTTTCTGATGATGAGATGTGTAGCCATGTGGATTACAGAGGAAAACACTTCGCGCTGATACCGTTCAGAGCAGGAACCAGAATGTGCATGGGGCTTCCATTGGTAAGTCGGACGGTTCATTTAACATTGGGGTCGCTTATCCACTCATTTGAGTGGGCACCTCCCAAGGGGACATGTGTGGAGGAGTTAGACATGAGCGACAAATTTGGACTGGTGCTCCAGAAGGCCGTACCCTTGGAGGCAATTGCCACGCCAAGCCTACCATCTCATTTGTATTAGAATTTAGAATTAGTGTTACATTTAGTTTTTTTCCATATAATGTAAATTAATACCATCTATAAAGTAATTAATAAGAGGACGGTGTGCTTTTAGGGGTGTTTTTTTAAGCACAAGTGACTTTACAGCATTTTTCTTGGGGTTAATTTTACTTAAAAGTTAATTATTTATAACTTCAATTGTCTGTAAAGTTTCTCAGATATTAAATTTATTATTTAAAACTGAATTTTATATAATAAAAAAATATATGAAAAAAAACCATTTTATATAAATTATGGCTATACAAACTTTTAGAACTGTGAATTTCCCTACTGAAACATTTTTAAACCTAGTATTATCATACCAGTATTTTCTGCAAAATTGTGCATCGCAGCATAATAGTTTCCCTACTGTTCATAATTGCCATTATGGACGATTACACAGTGCAGGTTTGCAATTTATCTTGCAAAGCAACTGCCAGAGATGTTAAGCAGTTCTTCTCATACTCTGGCACAGTTAAGAAAGTCAAATTGGAAAGGTGCGTGGTGGATTTATTGCTTGAATTTCATGTAGAAGTGCTTATTCTTTATTTCTGTAACTACCCAATTTGGGAATGAAATATCAACATGGGATTTATCGGAGTTGAAAAGCACTGTTCTGTTTTACAGTGAAGTCATATGAATATTTTTATTAATCTAGACAAGAAACCATAGTTGAAATTTCATGTAGAAGTGCTTAATTTTTATTTCTGTAACTACCCACTTTGGGAATGAACAGTCAACATGGGATTTATCGGAGTTGGAAAGCACTGTTCTGTTTTACAGTGAAGTCATATGAATGCTTTTATTAATCTTGACAATAAACAATATTTGAAATTTCATATGCAAGTGCTGAAAGTCATCAAATAAGAGCAGTGGTTTGTGGAAAAGGTGGTTAATGAAGTAAGAATATACAAGAGTTTGACAGAAAATCATAAGCCAGTTAATAGCCCTGATGGTGTTCAATATTTTGGTTGTAGAGCTAGAGAACACTGGTTTACATAGAATTATGTCAATCTTAAAAGATTTTGTATTGATATCCATATTTAAGGTAGGTAAAATTTCCCCAAAACACCCTAATATTAACCTTTCGTTTTTTGGTGGTGGTGGCTGGACATTGGGCACAAGTTTCTTTTGTGACTTTCAAGGAGCCCTATGCTTTAGAAACTGTTGTCCTTCTGAATGTAAGTATTTTTTTTTTATTCTTTCACTGTTGGGCAGTAGGTTCAAAAGAATAAATTCTTGTGTGTGCTTTTTTCGGGTTATATATGAATTAAGATCTTGCATAATATTCTTGTTTATGATAAAGAGGTGGAATTCAAAATATAAGGTTATGGAGGATCACATTCAGACTATATTATTCTGATTTTAGTCTTAAGTTATTATCTTGTATCTGACAAATTGATTAAAAGGAAAAATGAGGCTTTGGTGTTTTGGTGTTTTTGAATTTTTGAACAGGGAGCCGCAATCATAGATCAGAAAGTGTGTATACTGCCATGGGGAGGATCAGAGGTAGAAATTAACCATTGGAAGAAGCAAATGATGAAACTTCAAGAAGAAGGCAAAGGCAAAGAGGGCAACACACAAGGAGTATAATCATTTACTTAATTTTCTCTCTACCTTCTCAATTTTTATGTGAGTGGGGGGCAATGTACAAATAAAGTCCAGTGAAATCTATTTATTCAAAATCCCCTCAGTACTGCAGAGAGAACTGCCTTCCCTGCCATTGTCATTCTTAGATCAAATTAATTTTATCACTTTTTTGTGGTCTCTATATTCTTTTACATGCCTGTGATCCTTTAATTTTGTTTTGATGATTTTGGTGGAAAAGTGTCATTGATGGGCAAACTGCATTAAGTTTATTTTAATTAAATGCTTGAGGGATCAAGATTGGATCATTTAGATTATTCAAAAGCCATTTGTCATTTTACTCAACACTGAAGGGTCGTACTCTGTGGATCTTTGGCTCTCAAATAAAAACTTACAATAAGACTTTAGAAGCCCAAAATATGCAAAAACATGAGCGACAAGTTTGGACTGGTGCTCTAGAATGTCGTACCCTTGGAGGCAATTGCCACGTCAAGCCTACCATCTCATTTGTATTAGAATTTCTAATTAGTGTTACATTTAGTTTTTTTCCATATAATGTAAATTAATAGCATGCATATAAAGTAATTAATAATAGGAAGGCTGTTTTTTTTAAACGCTAAGTGAGTTTACAGCATTTTTCTTAGGGTTAATTTTACTTAAAAATTTATTATTTATAACTTTAATTATCTGTAAAGTTTCTCAGATATAAATTTATTATTTAAAAGTGAATTTATATAATAATAAAATATATGAAAAAAAAAACGTTTTATATAAATTATGGCTATACAAACTTTTAGAACTGTTAATTAAAGTGCTCTTTCCACTCAACAAATAAATTTAATCTTTGCACATGATGGTTGTTTAGGTCATTAAATTTTCCGGATGGTACCGAGGAGACTTTTCTGCCTTTTTTTGGGGCCACATCAATTTTGGTAGTTACATTATAATGCCCATTATAATTATTGAAATTCTGGCAATTGTATTATAATTATTGAGCATTTTAATGTGGATTTTGTTTTTGGTTGCAAAAATAAGTTAATTTTTTATTTATTTATTTAAATGATAATTTTTGTTTTAGAATTTTGACAAATTCATGTGTTTTAATTTTTTAAATATAATTTAGGTGTATTTATCATGTGATCCTTGCCATGGAAATTGGTTTTCGTTTAATTTATTTGAGTGATTTTATATTGAAGTAATGTATGTAAAAATGGAAAAACGGTATTAATAAGTGGTTGTAATAAAATTGTGTGGCAAAGAAATAATATTAATGTAGGTAATGTAGGTAGTTGTAACTAAATTGATGGGTAAAGATGGAATTTGATTATCCATAGTTTTATTAAGTATATTTTAATGAGTTAATGGATGATTATTTTATCTAATTTTGATTTGAAAAATGTAATTCTATTATCCATAGTTCCATTAAGTATATTTTAATGAGTTAATGGATGATTATTTTATTTGATTTTGATTTGATTTTATATTAGCGTATTTTATATATATAAGTTAAATATTCAATTAAATTACACAAGATATCACATTTTTTTCCCTCTATACTACCTTTTCGTATATTACTATGTTACTATTTTACAGTGTTTCCTTTGTAACATATGGTGCAATTGCTAGTTACATATTATTGATAAAATTAATCATATCTTCTATAGATTTTCCTTGGTCGAACAATGAAACCAGCGTAGATCCATCTTAACTCCTGATCTATCAAGTGCCCAGAGGGATCAAATCTCTCTAGGTGCAAACCTTTCCTCAAGTTTTCCACTAAAAAAAGAGATTTGCACCTAGAGAGATTTGATCCCTCTAGACGCTTGATAGATAAGAGTTAAGATGGATCTAGACTAGTATTAAAACACCTAAATGTGCTAAATCATCAAAACTTACTTAAATTAGATTTATTTTCACCCTAACCAACATTTCCATCTTCGTTAGTATTTGATATCACCTTAATTGGTCTTTCATTTTCTGTTTTCTAACATATGAGATATTTGTCATTTCTGAGGGTTCAAGGGAATTATTTGAAGAGACCATGCACGAATAATTTTACTAAGGGTTTACAGTATTTTCATTAACCAACAGTTATAGGCCAAAGTGACGCAACAACAGCTGAAAGTCGGCCCTGAGGAGAGATGGGTCAATCGTCGTCGTGGCTCTGTCAATTTTTTCCTTGCTCCACGTGGTCTATTTCTTTTTATTAATTATCAAATTCGAGGAATTTGATAAATAATACTATCCGCAATGTTTAACTTTATATTATATCCCCGAACCTTAATTTAGGCCTTTCTGGACTTTATATTAGTCTTCCAAACTTATATTAATACCCCGCACTTGTAAATCAACTTTATAATAGAACTTTCGCTCCGGGCCCACCACTACATCCAACAACCAATCAAATGTACGACCGTACCTTAGGTTAAGCCTCGCGCATCTCCGTCAGGCGATCACCGTCTGATGACTCTGCGCCAGATCGACGGCCCTCGTCGATATCGCTCGGCGTCCTCGTACTGGCTTTAACGTGCGATGGGAATACAGAAGGGTGGTTTTGTACTCCCGTCCGGTGCCACATGTCGATAGATCTATGGAATCGCTTCAATTCAGGGAATACCGCCTTCTCCGCTAAAGTGGTGTGATATGGGCAATCTGCCTTTGGGAATCCACTCGTGGTTTTGCTACAGTGATTAACCAAAGGTCGAGTCGGGGTTGGGATGTCCTTCTTATGCCTTAACTCCGGTCTATAGCTTGGTTTCGTTTCAACAGAATTCGTTACAATTGTACAGTGGGGATTTCCACAATAAAGATATGGACAAAGGACCTACGATGGAATTTAACTCGCAGAGCGTATCCAACCAATTCACGGGAACAGTAGACAGATAATGTGGAATTATACAATCACCATTCTCAACGATTTCACCTCGAACCAGTGTACAATAGTTTCTCAATCAAACAATTTCTTCATTAATAAGAATTCAAGACAATTCAATGGTCGACGAACATTAAAACCATTTAATTGGAAACAATTGTTAACACACAGAGTTTTATTACGGGAACCTCTTATCCTCTCTCTCTCTCTCTCCCTTTTTCTACATCCGGAGAATACAATTTATACAATCAACGTATGTCCTTTTGGTTCCTCTGTGAGGACCTTTATGGTAACTCAAGAGCCTAATTACAATTATTTGAAACTAAAACATGACAGATGGACTAACTATTCGACTTCTACAACTTAACTAAAATAATAATACAATCAGCTAAGGTATTGACACCTAGCTGTAACAATTTGACTATTTTCAAACCCTCCTAGCCACAACATGTGGACAAAACTCCTACATTGCTGGCTAGTATCTAATGCCCCTACATCACAAAGGCCATGCATAGACGCCCATCAAACAAAAGGGTCAACTTCCGTCCATCATGGACCAAAGGCTGGGTATTTTACGGTATCCATTAAATTATTAATTTATGAGTGTAGTAGGTTACAATTCCATAATCACAGGAGCGGTCTGGTTATTTTCCGAGTGTCGCGATACCATAAGGGATCGCTGCTACGGAGTCCAAAGATTGCAAGTTCCGTTGAAGTTGTTCGTCCAAGTCATAAGGATCTGCTGACTAAGTCTTGAGCATATCGCTGACAACCGAATTATTGGGAGGTTGTATACAACTGTCGTGAAATATTTTGAACACCTTCCTTAATGCATGGGCCAATTATATTTTGGATTTGTTTATAGAGTTTCCAATTATAATTTTAAAGTAATCATGTTTGGTTAGATGAAGTTTATATTATGGTGACTCTTATTTATAATTTTAATGGTGTTATGGGCACTCGTGATATTCTTGTACTGTGCGTAGATAGTATTTGAAGAAATTTTATTAAAAAGTTTATTACAGGATGCTCAATGATCCATAAAGGTTTAGATCCTTTGCACCGACAGTAAATTGTTGCAACTTTGGAGGGATGAATACTTGAAGGAAGAATTTCAAATTAGGCTGCAAAAATCATTACAGAAAGAGATCGAGTCTCCTAGGGAAAGCTCAAGCCAACCTCATTGGACCGAAAATCACATATCTAGCAGACGATCAATTGAAAGGGGAAAAATTATGAAGTGGTCTCCTTGTGATTACAGAGATAAATTCCCAAGGTCGTGAGCTAGTTCTAAGTACAGTTGATTTGCGTAGGGTTTGGAGGTCAGGTTCTCATTCTGAAGAGGACAATTGCAGTGAGATCAGATCTAGTTTCCAAAGACATGGAGGCCGATTTCCCACCAGCATTTGCCTCCAAATCAATTGGCCATTGTGGAGATTAGAATTTTGTTTCAGTCCAAGTTTCATCTTCAAGAAGGGTTCGAGGATTCCAAGGTTATGCCTCCAGGCATTTCCTAGAATCTCCAGACCAAGGTGCATAATTCTTCTCAAAGCATTAGTTTAAAGCAAAGGAAGGCTAATTTGTGGAAAGGTGTTACTTCCTTCTTGAACCTGTTCAACTTTCACATTCTTTCTATAGTATTGGTCTGAGATGACATTATTCTGGCCATATCCCATATGCTTTTGTTTGTAACTCTATTCTCCAAAGTAGCATGTAGAAAGAAAATAAGAAAGAAAGAAATTATATTAATGTCCAACAAATGACCACAAAAGTAGGTCAATGGGATTGCAGAGTACAATGATGTCAATACAAGGAGGAGTACCAAAAGGTCTCCTATATAAAGAGCAAAAAATAAGAAATAAAGCAAGAAAAACACAATGCCTAAAAACCAAAATGAGGAAAGTCCTGGACTCCAAGTGCAGAGGGCATAAGATAATGGTCCATTAAATCTCTCCCCTAACACTCGAGGTCGAATGCAAAAAACTCAAGATGGAGTGTTGTCCCGAGGGAGGGCTAGGGGAAGATTTGGAGCCTCTGTTATGCCACTACCGAGAAGAAGTGATATGTCGTTGATGACTGGGTGATCTCCACTACTTGCTAGTAAGAGATCTGGTCTGGTAATGACTCAAGGGTCCTTGTGCTAGGGGGATGGTCCCTCTAGCCCGCACTGATCTAGAGTCTGAGGCAACAATGTGATTAACTTGTCGCTTCGTGCCTCTTGCTGATGGGAGCACTGTAAAAAATGACGTAATCCGCTACACAGGATCTGCTCTAGGAGGAGGTTGGAGAATCTGTGTGCGAATTCTTGTGGCCTCCTGTATGTACAAGGCTAGACATCTCTGGTCTGGGTATCGAAAGAAGCTAGATAAGGTCTAGATCCCTCAGAACAAGCAATGGAATCTCCCACGAATCTCATACTAAATGGGGCAGCAGAAGATGAAGTTCTCCTTCAACTCAGTCTCTTGGAGGTGGCACAACTGGAAAATCCTGTCTAACCGAACAATCTGATGGTTAGTCTCAATCTGCAGTTTATGAGAACCTACTCTGATCTGACCCAAGGGAATCCGAAGTGTGTGCATCCAATGGCGAAGCGTGTAAAGGGGCCGAAAAATGAGTCCATCTCTCAACAACATGAAGTGCTCAGCATAGAAAACCATCTTCGGATGTAACCCATCTTGAGGCTTTATCCAAATAACCTGTACATATTTCCTATAACTTTCCTCTCGGATGATTTTATTCATCTCTTGTTTGGTTGATAGGAGGTGACCCAGTGCACACAAAGAATACTTGAATGGAGGGAGTTGGTCTATCTTGATACCAACTGAAGCAAGGATATCTGAGACTCCACCATACCAACATTAGGATAGAGCTGAAGGACTCGCTACTACAATGGAATGTGATGAAAGGTAGGCCAAGTATGGATATCAGTCCCGCCCCTTCGCTGTATCCGCAAAATCCCCAAACACGGTGAAGAAGAGAGATGATACCAAACATTGTCTCAAGGAGAAAGGGGTGAGCTCCAAACTCTGCAAGAATGATGGGCTGAGGAACTATCTGCTTGCACCGAATGATGCGACAAAGAAGGGTGATCTGCACTCTCTCTGCAGAAGACCAATCAGACTCCAGTAAGCTAGGACCCCAAACCTCCGAACCATATAGAACTATGGGTCGAACAAGACTGTCCATCAGTGACATCTTGGCTGATATGTCCTGAAAATTATTCTGAAAACATTGTCTCTCGAGAAGGGCCAAAAATCCATAGCCCTTGTTGATTTGAGGCTGGAGTGCAGACTGCAAGCTAAAGCGAGGTCCTGTGAATAGTACCCACAGATAGGTGTATGAGCTGGTGATCTCAATCTCCTCTCCTTTGAAAAAGAAATGGAGGTCACAGAGGAACTTCTTCGAAATGTTGAAGATCATAACCTTGGTTTTACCTAGGTTAACCGTCAACTATCGAAGATCACTGAAAAGGGCTAGGGCATCCAACTGCCTCTGCAATCCGTCAAGAGATGGGGCTAGAAGGACCACGTCATCTGCAAACAACAAGATAGAAATCAAGACATGATGTAGAAGGCAACCATCACCATCTTGGATGTGTTCACGTAGGAAGGACTCCAGCTCATCAATATAGATCGCAAATAGTGTGGGGGACAAGGGAAAACCTTGTTTTACCCAAATGGTACTCTGAATAAAATCTGATAGCCCATGTACTGTGCGCAGATGACCAAGGAATGACTCATATAAGCGCATGATGGCTGACAAGACGGTCTCTGATTCTCTGATATAATTATTCTCTAGGGACCGAGTCAAAATCCTTTCGAAAGTCTAAAAAACAACAATAGAATTTCGAAGAGCAATGTCGTGCCTCCTCAATGATGGCCTTAAGTGTAAGCATGTGGTCAATAGTCTGGTGCTCAGGTCGAAATGCAACCTATCCTCTATCTCTAAGTTGTTTCCGCTCAAGTTCCTTGGAAACTTGGAGGTGGAGGGATGTAGCATATAGTTTCGATAATGTGTGACCCACCATGATAGTCCTATAATTGTTGGGATCTAAGCTGGGCCCCAATTTGTGTATCGGGTGAATGATGTGTTGACATCATGTCGATGGGAAACCTACACAGACCACATGGTTGAAGAGATCAACCAAGTAGGGAACCAGAGCACGAAGACCGTGTTTAAAGAACTCTGCCTAGAAACCGTCCTCATCTGCTGCTTTGTTGTTGTTCATCACCCAAATGGCCTCTCTGATGTCACTATCATAGAATACGAAACCTGAAGAGGGCGGAGAGGTCACCTGAATCCAGGGTTGCCCTGGGATGTCATAGAGGGTGGACACATGGGAAGACATGGACTGGGGGTTAAGGTCAAAGGGGAGGGGATAGTGGCGGGGGAGGAGAGTACGCCAGAAGTGTCTAGGGGAGTGAGCAAGAGAGGTACACAAGTCACATATTCTCTGGGAGACAAAGAGACGTTTCTTGCGATGGAGGAGGCGACGTTATGAGGCTTTGATGTTGGGGTAGGAGGGGTGAGTATGGATGAATGCATGTCGAAGTTGGCGGTGGAGAGCTTGTTACACAGTAATTTGTCACCGTCCCTACCATTCCCTATCCCGCACATTGGAGGGCCCATTATGTGACCTCGTGGAGTACCGTCATGCTTTGAAACCATTACTATTGCATTCTCCAACATGAGCTTCAATTGGTTCAAAGACATCTCTTAGGAAAACCATAAAAATATCCTTGTATTGCTGCGGTTAGCCGCTTCATCACTCGCGCCTAATTAAGGAAAATCTCGCAAAGAGGTCGCGCCAACTCGCGCTCTCTTGTCGAATGCACTGCGCTGCCCAATTTAAGGATGTTTTTTAAATAAGATGGCTGAAGCTTCATCCCAAAAATTTCGGACTACCCTATCTTGAGTTGGGACGTTTGGCTACGGATTTCCATAGAGAGGAAGTGGTTTTCCACCTCTCATGGAAGCTTCCTTGATGATAGGGCCAATCCCACAATTATAGGGATCCCAACTCCCCTTCCTCCATCTATAAAAGCTTGCTCATTGCCATTGCAAGCTAGTCTTGAAGTGCCTAAGCTTTGAATCTCAAAATTCCCAAGAGCCTTCATGCTGCAAGAGCCCTCATTTTTCCCTTAAGGCCGACTCAAGCAAGGAGACTATCGTGGAGAGACTCTAAGAGAGGCTTGTCCCATCCCTGGCAGGCTTTGCGAGACGTGCATGACTGGAGACCCCTCCGAAGGAGACCTCAGCGTCAGAACATTGGTTGTACTCTCTTTCGATTGCTTATTAATGAATGACTACTGGTTATGGTTCCACTTTGTTTTTCACTTATGATAATGATGAGTTATATCCTTTCTGACTGACATGTAGTTGCGTATTCTGGATTTTATGCTTGTATTCGTGTTGTTTCTTGCATGTGCAGGTGTCCATCCACGGAGATCATGGGGATCGTGATCTGCTGAGGCTGAGGAACGGGAACACTGTCTCTTCTACGAATCATAGCACTGGACTCCAGGTAGGCCTCCATCATTGGTCTGTTTATTCGCAATTAGGAACTTGCGCTGTAGCATTTGATGATTGTTGCTAGCCCCGTGCTGGGCTAGTAGGGATTGACTCTGTCCGCAGAGGGGATTACCTCGTCAACAATTTGGCGACTCCGCTGGGGATCGTCTAGTTTTGGTTGTCTCGTTTTGATTGTTTCGTGGTTTTCCTTGCTTGGTTAGCCTTCTGGGATGGGTTCTCTTGCTGTTATTTGCTTCTTGGTTTGCTTGGATATCATTTATCTGCTTCTGGAGTAGTTCTTTTTTATTTTTGAATGAGGAACTCGACTGGCGCGCTTTTTAGCTCGACATTCGCGCCAATTAGTGCATGTTGTTTTTGTATAGCCCACACCAATTGCTTTCTGGCGCCAGTTTCAACCTCACAGTCGCGCCACTCCTGTGAGGCATTAGGGTTTTCTCAGTTTTGAGCTCTCTGGGTCTGGTCAATGTTTTTCTTTTTGGTTTTTTGACTACCTGAGTGTGTTGGAGTCCTGTTTGACTGGGAATTTGCCTTCGTCCTTTGGTTGTTTGCTTTTCTCCATCGATTTCACGTTTTAAGCCCTAGGGCATCTAGTGGCTTTGTGCATCGAGCCCTCCTTAGGAGTTTTGGTGTTTTGTTAGTCCAGTCAATCCTCTGATTGTTCCTCCACATTCTCTTAGTAGTTGTTCACCGTTTTATTGCGATTTTTGAGTGATTGTTCTTCTCTGCACTCAAAATTCGTTTGGTCTTGCTTTGGGCCCAGATCACACGGTCCATTGGAACCTTTGGGACTTTTTCTCGGTTTTGAGAGATTTTGGTTGATTTGAGATCTGATTGTTGGTGTCATTGAGTGAAATTTGTTTGTTTTGCTCTCTTAATATCGTTTCTCAAGTTGTTCTATTTGTTTTCAGTTTGTTTAATGCAACTAGCTATCAAACATTGAAATTTAAAAAAAAAAAAAAAAAAAATCTCTTTTGCTTTGGTTGATTAGTGAAAATTGAAATCTTTTCGATTTTACTAGTAATTAGTGAATTTGAATGAAAAGTTTTCAATTTCATTAGTTGCATTAGAGATATCATTGATTGTCTTCCGATCATTTTGTTTGTGTCAAAGCTCTCAACTCTTCTGTAGCTAGTTTTCATCAAACGAAGTGATGTACTGTGGCATGTAGCTTTGCATTTAAGAATTTTTGAGACCACACATTCGTTAGGGCCTGAAAACTGAAACGTAATTGAAGATCAAATTTAAAATCTACTCAATTTACACTAAGGCAGCATTGAAATCTAACAAAACACATTTAGAGGTCTAGGCTAGAGACGTGTTCCGACGTCTTTAAACCTAGTAGCTGTCGTTCGCCTTTTGGCTTTAGACAGCGCTAGTACGGACTTGTGCTCCCCATACCGTCGCGTATATAAAGGGAGACCCCTCTAGGTTTTCAATCCTTTATCCATAGGAAGTTGAGTCTGCCGCCCTATACCCATGATACACCGAAAACAACATTTGGGGAGATTTCCTGCACGTACGGAAAGTCCTTGGTTGATTTCTTTTTCATTATTGAAACCAAGGTGTATATTGCAGTTCACGGTTATTTGGTACACCCTTTTTGCCTAGTATTCCTGAGCAGTCATTTGATCTTTTCTGACTCCCTAAACTTGAAAAGATCGCCAAGCGCTTGTCCTTTCACGCTTGTGTCAAATCTGAAAGAGATAGAGTCACCTTTTTATCGTTTCTCGACTCTTAAAACATGAAACGGTAAAGTTTCTTATTTTTCAATGTGGTAAAAATTAATCACCCACGATTACACGCCCTCTTAGATTTTTCTTGTTGACCGTTTGATCGTGTGTCTTGACTCTTTTTCAGCTCGTGTGTGTGTTTGTTCTTTTTTCTCTTGTCGTTTGCCACAGTGGCGGAACCTTCAGTTTCGTCTACTGGTAGTCCTTACACGGATGATTCATCAGAGGTTTCCCAATCCTCTGCTGAACCGCAGCAGCCTATTGTTTCCGAGTTTCCTGACGGGGGACCGGTTCTTTCTGAGCAACCCTTTGGGGGACCAGTTGAGTTCGATTGGCCCTTTTCGGACCCTGTGTCTGAATTGAGATTAGGAGCTGATTTCCTTTCTCTTACATCGGGTTCGCCTTTTATTGCTGCTGTATTTCCTCCTAGTCCTCGCCGTCTCTTACGAGATCTAACGGCAGGATCAACCATGAGTGATTCTGGTGAGGAAATCCCAACGTCTGGTGAAGACTATCAGCTCTTCCCACGAAGATTGTTTCCGGGAGACAACTCTGAACTGGCTGACATGTCAACAACCAGTCCCTCTTTACCGCAGGGATACAGATATTTGGGTCAGATCATTTCTGCTGCAGCCTCTATGGGAGTGTTAGCTCCTTCTCTGAGGCCAGTTGCTCCTACACTCGGGGTGTCTCCTCAGACACCCGTTACTTCTGTACCCGTTCGGCCCACTGTTTGTGTGGCCGCCTCTTCTCCTGTTGTCATAGCACCCTCTGCCAGGGCTATGCCAACTCCTGAAGATATCTATCTAGCGACTGCTATACTGGAGAACATCTCTCCGGAGGAGTATCGGTTGTCTCTGCAACAGCCGAACCCCGAGGTTGGACCATCCTCCCAAGATCCCAACCGCTCTTATTTTTCACAATATGCACAGGATGGTACACCCGTGTATGCTTTTCCATGTCAGTATGACGAGCACGGGGACATTTTACGTCTGCCCGCTCCTGAGGCTTACCTCCATGCTCAAGGTTTACCTTATAACCAGGCTTATAACCCGCAAGGGCAACCTTTCCAAGGCCAACCTTCGGGCCAACCTGGCTATCCTTATGACCCACAGGGGCAGCCCATCCAAGGCTATCCTGCAGTCCAACAAGGGCCATCGTACGATCCGCAAGGATAGTATTACAGCCCTTCCGGTCAACCTGTTCAGCCTCAGCCGGGGTACCAACCGGGACCGGTCTATGGTCCTGGGGGGCAAATCCAGCCTTCTCTACCAATGCAACCTCAGTATCCTATTGTTTCTAACGTTGCATATCAGCCGGGACCATCCTATGGTTCTGCTTCAGGTCAAACCGGTTTCTAGCAACCACCTGGCTCTGTTCCTCCACCAGGCCAACCGGCCCATCCGACACAACCTGGTGTTCCGCCTCCAGGCCAACCGGCCCATCCGGTACAACCTGGGGCTCCTTCACAGCCAGGTCAGCCTGTGCAACTGGCAGAGCCTATCTATCCGGGTCAACCTATTCATTCAGGGCAACCCTCTCAGTCGGGTCAACCTGTTCACTCAGGGCAGCCCGCTCATTCCATTAACCCTGCCCAGCAATCGATTCATTCGATGTCGCAGCCAAATCAACAGCTGCGCCCTACTTATCAGGCCCTGCAGGGCTCCACTTTTCAGTGGCCTACTCATCCTCAAGGTGGTTATTATCCTCATGGTCAATCTCAACCGAATTATAACCACCCCAGAGGCTCTCAGTATTATCCTCCTCCACCCGGTTTTACCTACACTCAGCAGCCAAATCCAAATGCTGCTTACACCGGGCTGACACATAATTAGGGTCCGTACTCTGGTTATCAAGCCCCACACTCTGGTTACCAGCATCCAAATCAGTCTGGTTATATGACCTACACCCCCTACGGTCAGAATCCTACGGGACAGAACCCATGGGGGCAAGGATATTCACAACCATTGTGGAGTACAGGTAATGGTCCTCATCCCGGGCCTGGCATGCCGGTTAATCCGCCATTGCCGTTCCTGGCCACCTTGGAGTTGCCAGATGTTTCAAAATTGACCAATGATCCGATTTTACATAATCTATATTGGCCTCTGGTTCCCACCAAGATACCAAGTGATTGCCCCAAGTTTGAGGGAAAAGTTGGAGAGGACCCCCAGGCACATGTGATGACGTATCATCTTTGGTGTTCGTCTAACTCTTGGGTCAACGATTCGATTCGTCTGCGCCTCTTCCAGCGTACTTTAACTGGAGCTGCTGCTAAGTGGTACATAGAGTTATCCCGTGGCATTTTCCAAGATTTCAATTCTTTAGCCATGGCTTTCCTCACGCACTTTCAGTTACCGGTTCGTTATGAAGCCGGGACGCACCTCCTGACTTCTCTGAAGCAGGATAAAGCCACTCACATCTCCGATCACATTCATGAGTGGCGGCGTCATCGTAGACTGATCAAGTTTCACATACCTTATCAGATACTAACTCACTGGTTCACCACCTCCTTCGTGAATAAAATCGCTCAAGATATTGCGATGGGAGCGTGTGTGACGGAGGAACAAGCCATTGCGCGTGCCCAATATCTGGATCTTGTATATTCTCAGTCCGGCACGCTTTATGATATCTTGCCTGATGCCCCGCGGTCCGGAACCTCTAAGGCTCCGCCTACCCCTGTGGTGGATGGTGTCATTGGTTCTGTCTCTCAGAATTCGAAGAAATCTTCGAATGGGAAGCAGAAGTCTAATTCTTCCAACAATGCTCCTACTAATCCCGCCCCGTCCGATTTTGGAAAAACCGCGGAGGTGAATGCCGTTCAGGCCAATCCTATGGAGAAATCCTCCAAAGGGAAGAAGAAGGGCAAAGGAAAATCTAAATCTGATGCCCCAAAGCCAGAATCTAAATCTCGCACTGAGGATGGTTCTCAGCGTAAACCGAAGTACCCTTGCCTCATTTGTGAAGGGGACCATTATACTAAAGATTGTGACGATCCGAGGTTAGTCAACTTCTCAAGGGCTCTAAAGGGACTCCGGCTATTCTAAAAGAGCCATTCCCATCTCAGCAGACCCAGATGGTCGAACAGTCGTCACCATCTGCACCATTTGGGTCCCAAGTTTTCATGATGAAGAGTGTTGCACCTATCTCTGTCGCTACGCGTTCGAAGGATTACAACGAATCGCGGCAGGCACCCGGGAAGGCAGTTGCGGATGGACTGCCTCCCCTACCTGTCTCCGGTTCGTTGGAAATCGAGAAGCCTACTCCTGAACCCGTTGTGAAGCCACCTTCTAAAGGTGTCTTACGAAGATCTTCTTATAATCCAAATGCTCGTGCTGCTCAACATTACAACATTGTTGAGGATTTGGCACAGGCACCCTCTGCTATGTCTGCACTAGAAGTTCTTCAAAGCTGTCCTTCGTAACGGAAGGCTTTATTGTCTGCAATTGGGGGCATTGATCCCGCCGATTCGAGTCTTCTCACCTTCGATTTAGATAATTTCACTCCCCGGCTTCCACATCAGATCGCTGTTGTTATTCAAGTCGGGATTAACGGTCTGAACATTCATAGGGCCGTGGTGGATGAAGGTGCTTCTACCTGCGTTATTTCCTCCGCTTGCTGGAAGGCCATCGGCTCTCCAGCCCTTTCGTCATCTCCCAATGCCCTAGAGGCATTTGATGGTCGGGAATCCAAACCCCTGGGTGTTCTCGAGAGTCTAGCAATCACTTTACAGGGGAAGACTGTCAACGTGGAAGTAGAAGTGGTTGACGCCAAACTCAACTACAATATACTTCTTGGCCGTAGCTGGACTCATGCCATGCTCTGCATGTCGTCCACCGTCTTTCGACTCCTTAAGTTCCTTCACGAGGGAAAAATTGTCACGGTGGATCAGTTGTCATTTTTCACCTCTACCTCTGAGAACAATGTGCCATACGTGGATCAAATTCCAAATCCCCCGGACAGTGTAGGACCTGGTCTCTTCAAAGACCCAATCCTCATGGGTATTTTTCCCACACCACCACCGCACACCGCTCAAGTTAACATGATTTCCAGGTCCGATGACCCCTGGCTTATTCCTACGCCTGAGCAGGTGTTTGAGTTTGGAGAATCAATGCCCTTGACTCCAGTAGAGATCAGCTACTGTGAAATTGTTGCCGCATTTGATCCTCCACCTCCTCAGCATGCTCCTTTGAGCATGGCTCTCGACGTCTACTCCCAATCCCCCTGGCTTGGTCAAGCCGATTCACCTGATCCTCTCAAAGATACTTTTCCTTCCGATGAAGCCATCATTGAAACTATGTCTCTTGAGGAGCTGCCTTGGGGCGATGGACATCATCGCTCCTCTTTTATGCCTAGCTTGGAGGCAATGACTGACTGTCTAGAGCGTTATGCTTCTCAGGTTCCTACCCCTCCTCTTCAAACGCCTATTTTGACGCATGAGGGTTTTTCGAAGGGAAACCTGAGTAACATCACTCAAACCATCCCGATCAACATCTCCGTTAACCGGGGATCGTTGAGAATATGCATGTGGCAGTGACTTGTTATCCCGATGAGATTCAAGTCTATACTGATCTATTTAAATAATTCAGAGATGTGTTCGCCTGGTCCTACAAGGAAATGCTGGGGATTGATCCCAGTATCGTAGTGCATGAGATTCCAACCTATCCTGGTGCGAAGCCCGTGCACCAACGCTTACGCCCCATGCATCCTCGGAAAGCCGCTGCAATTAAGGCAAAAGTTGAAAAACTTCTGAACGCGGGCTTTATTTATCCCATCCCCCTCACAGAATGGGTTTCCAACATTGTCCCTGTCGATAAAAAGAAGGGTACGATTAGAGTCTGTGTTGATTATTGCGACATCAATCGTGCCTGTCCAAAGGATAATTATCCCACTCCATTCATAGACCAGATCATTGACGAATGTGCTGGAAGTGAGATTTATTCCTTGATGGATGGTTTCTCGGGGTATAATCAGATCAATATTGCACCTGAGGATCAACACAAGACAACATTCATCTGTCCGTGGGGTACTTTTGCGTATAAAAAACTCCCGTTCGGCTTAAAGAACGCTGGAGCCACTTTTCAGCATGCGATGTCTTATGCTTTTCACGACATTCACCATATCGTTCAGCCTTATCTGGATGACTTGCCAGCTCATTCAGCTAAGCGATAGGACCATCCCGAACATCTCCGCCAGATCTTTCTTCGTTGCAGGCGCTACAATATTAGGCTTAATCCTCATAAATGCGTCTTTTGCATTGATGCTAGCCGTCTTTTAGGATTCATAGTCTCGAAAGACGGGATTCACCTTGACCCTTTAAAGGTTGAGGCCATCATTAATCTCCCATCACCCTCCTCCCTATATCAGTTACAGAGTCTGCAAGGGAAAGCGAACTTTCTTCGACGCTTTATCCCGAATTATGCCGAGGTGGCCAAAGGATTCACACGTCTATTAAAGCAGAACGTTCCCTTCAACTGGGATGAAATCGCTCAGCAATCCTTTGAGAAGCTGAAAATGTTGCTTGTTAATGCTCCGTTGCTTCATCCTCTGGACTACCACCGCGACTTCACTTTATATCTCGCCGCCGCATTTAGCACCATAGCCATGGTCTTGGTGCAGGATGACGATGACGGTAATGAACATGTTGTTTATTATCTGTCATGGAACCTTCTCGATCTAGAAACGCGTTATGCTCATGTCGAGAAGTTGGCGTTAGCCGCAGTACACGCTGTGCAGCACTTTCGCCATTACATCCTTTTGCGTACGATAACAGTGGTTTCGGATTGCAACCCTATGACGTATATTCTCTCTCGACAATTACTAGGGGGCAAGTACTCCAAGTGGATTTTTATCCTGCAGGAGTTTGACTTAGAGTTCACTACCGCTAAGTCAACTAAATCACTGGTTTTCCCAGATCTTATATGCTCTCTCCCTATAGACTCCGCTCCCTCACACTCTGAAGACCATATACCGGACGAAACGCTTTTTCTTATCAGTACTCGTGACCCTTGGTATGGTGACATAATTGTGTATCTTCAGACCTCGACATTTCGGTCTAAGTTGGATAAAACTGCCCGCCGTCGAATTCGGCATCAGTCCCAGCCCTACCGTATAGTAGGAGATACCTTATACCGCATTGGAGTAGATTCGGTGCTCCGGCGGTGCCTAACCTTGGAATAGGCTGAAAAGGTCCTAAATGACTGCCACAGTGGTGCCTGTGGTGGACATATGTCCGGATATGCTACTGCCCAGAAAATTCTGCGAGCAGGTTATTTCTGGCCTTCCATATTCAAAGACTGTATTATTGCAGTCCGTAAATGTCATGCGTGCCAGATATTTCAGCGCAAGATGCGCGCGCCGCCTCTCCCCTTACATCCTGTTATTACCGTCGGCCCTTTTGCAAAATGGGGCGTGGATTTTATGATATGTAACCCTCACTCGGCCGGGGGGCATGCGTATATAATTGTCGTCGTCGACTACTTCCCCAAGTGGGCCGAGGCGATGCCTACACTAGCTGCTGACGGTAAAATGGTTGCTCAATTTATATTCAGCCACGTTATTGCACGGTTCGGGGTTCCTCAGGCCATCGTCACCGATCATGATACTCATTTCTGAGATTATATGATGGCTGAGCTGACTTCAAAGTTGGGCTTGCATCACGACATCTCAACGCCGTATTACCCTCAGGCAAATGGCCAGGTTGAAGCAGTGAACAAGGTTCTAGTCACTATGCTTCGATGAACAGTTGGTATTCACAAATCCAATTGGCATCTCCAACTGTTCTCAGCTCTATGAGCATACCGAACATCTGCAAAGAGTGCAACTGGATTCACACCATTTCAATTGGTGTATGGTCTGGAAGCAACTCTTCCGGTTGAATGCGAGATTCCTTCTTTGAAATTAGTTGTGGAACTTCTACCTGATACTTCTGCTGAGGAATAACGTCTTCTGTATTTGGAACGGTTAGATGAAACCCGTCGTATGGCTGCTTTGGTTATTGAAGCACAAAAGAAGAGAGTCAAAACTCATTTTGATCAATCTGTTTCCCCCCGTTCCTTTATCGAAGGAGACCTCGTCCTCTTGTACGATCAAGCACATGACAAGCTTGGAGCTGGTAAGTTCCAACCTATGTGGCATGGGCCCTATATAGTAAAACGCGTTTTGAAAAATGGGGGTTATGAGCTTATAGATTATGAAGGAGTTCCGCTGGCGCAGCCCAGAAATGGGTTGTACCTCAAAAAGTACTATGCCTGAAGTGATTTCTTGGTGTGGTGTGTGTACATAGGTGTGTGTTTTTCATTTGTGTGCATGTATGGTGTGGTGTTCCTTGTAAACATATTTCTGCTGATCGGGTCTTCCTGGTTGTGCAGATGTCCATTCATCCATTTGTTGGTTTCGCGGATGGTGCCTCCCGCAGTACCAGGAATCTGTCTTCAGCAGCCTGGGTAATCTATGATCCTATTGGTGAGTTGGTCAACCTGCAAGGTGTGTGTCTAGGACGTACTAAGAACAACATCGCGGAATATAGTGCTGTGTTAGAATTATTAACCGAGGCAGTTAACCTTGGTATCCATGAATTGCTTGTGTATCTAGATTCGCAACTTGTAGTGTTACAGCTAAACGGACACTATTCGGTAAGAAACCCATCCATTTTACGTTTGTAGCTGTGTATTCGATTACTGGAAATGAATTTTGACTACATTACATATCAACATATACCCAGGCATTTGAATACATTAACAGATGCAGTAGCTAATTTGGTGTTAGACAGACATTTGCGCAATTTGTAAATCATCATCACATGTAAAGAAAGATCCATCCAGAAATAGATATGCATATATATATATAGATATCGAAGTGTTTACATAGCGTGTGTCACATAAAGTCAAAAATATACATAATCGTCTTAAATACATCCGGAGACGATATGTCTCTCAAAAAATATGTGTGGTAAAAGCCCTAAGAGTCTAATCCGCATGGTGCTCATGATAACATGTAACTGCACGCACTAAGCGTCTCAGAAGTCGGTGGATTCGACTACGTACTCCCACCGTATGTCGCTGGTACGCCATCGGTACATCCGCTAGCCGAGCATAGTCCGGGATCCCTCGGGCGATACCCTCGAGATTCTGGATCAACTCCTCCCCTCCTGTGCCCTCTGCCTGAGGATCAGGGGCGAGAAGAGTCCTCCGCGCGATTGGAGACATACCGGCTGGTCTCTCGGGGCCCACATCTGCATACACATAAAATGTGTTAGGACGATTGTGTATTAACAAAAAAATCATAAAACATAAAAATCAAAAGAGATGAGGTCATACCCAACTCCTCGTCCCAGTCATCTCCTTCTAGCAGTGGGAGATCTGGGTCTCCAGTGAAATTGGTTCCTGCATATGGCCAGTCCTCCACTACAATCAACTGGCACCGCAACCACCCAAAAAACTCCGGCCTCCATGACATCTGTTGGCCTCCTCCAGCTCTGGGCATTAGTGCTGCCCAACGAGCCATTCTTGGCTCTCGTGGAATCGGCTCAGCTACAATGGCCCCTTGGCCTTGGAAGATTGGTAATCGTTCCAGAATAAACGATACTAGGATGGAACCGTAGCCGAACTATTTCAGTTTGGCTTACTTGTATTTTGTGAGCTGTCTCTTCATGTTGATTGTTACTGCTGTAGCCCAGTTAAACAAAAGTGGAGTCATGCACTCTGAGGCCAGCAGGAGTTGGGCCTTTGTGGCCTCGTGCGGTGCCTGTGACCCTGCAGCCCGCGTGATGGTATGTAGGAAAACCCTAAATGCCAGATCGGGGATGGTGTGAATATCCACCTTTTTACTCCCTGATCCCATTTGTGCCCTTGGGCACACTCGTGCCATCACTTCTTCCATCTTCTCGCCGGATGGTCTGCTCCTAGTCAAGATGGGCACCGGACCTCTGCGAGACAGTCTGGTTATAAAGTGCACATCAGAGACCTCTAGTTCCAACACCTGGTCTCGTAACTTGAACACTTGTTCCTGTTCATCCCAAATATTGATTAGATACTGGAGGAGCTCAGGTTGAGCTCGTAAGCACGGTGTTAGGAAGAACTTCTTTAGCCCATAGTTTCTGAGGGCATTCATGCAAGCCTCATTTTCTATGGCATGTTCATCCTCTTCTCCATGCTCTCTTTCTTTCCACTCAATCACCATTTTTCTTGATTTCCTGCATCCACATGGTCACAAACCCTTAATTAGATCTCTGTTGGGCTTCAAAATTCATTCAAATTGGTTAAAATCTTGAATTTTTAGGCGGAAATTTGGGTTCGGCCGCTGGCGTGGCTGTTTTGTGAACAGTCGCGCCAGGTGGCGCGAGGCCTTTACATATAAAAGCCCATTGGCGCAGGTCCATGCCCGATACTCGTGCCAATGAGCGCAGCCCTAAAAATTTAAAGAGTGGCCACAGAAGTCTGATACATGAGGGAAAACTATTAAAAAGCGGATTGAAATGAAGTACATGGAAGCGCCTCTTACCTGTAACAAACGAGGATCTGAATGGTAAACCGGATCTGTCGCAATCACTGTCAGAAGTTTTGCACAGCAAATGGACCACTGCTGCTTTTCACCAAGGTAAATAGTAAAAGTAATTTTGTTTTTTACCATTTTGACATATTTATAACTTTTTCGACACAGGATAGGTTTTAAAAGTTATTTTTCTCAAATATTTTAATATATTATGTCGAAAATGGGTGTTACGCTTGCTTGGTATGTGCAGCAACAGGTTTTTCACGACTTTAACGGTGAAAACGAGTTGTATTTTATACTTTTTTGGACTCGATAAATACACGAAAAAGTCACTTTGGAGTCATCTTTCAGCTCTTTTCTGACTCTCTAAATGTGAAAAGATTGTCGAGGCCCTTGTCGTTTCGATCTCGTTAAAATGGACACGAATCTACATCTACCCAGTATACGTTTACCCCTTTTTCGGGCTGGGATATATTGATTATGAAAAAGGAATACCCTAGCCTATCGCGACTAGGAGGTTTTCTTGGATATTGTTTTCTACCTTTTCGGATCTGAGGAACTATTGACGAAAAGGGATCTTTGGAGTTTACTTTTCTGATGTCTTTTCAAACTCTCTAAACATGAAAAGGCGTCGAGTTCTTCCTTTGTCAGACTCGTTAAATCTTGATGACATCGGATTCAGTCGAAATGACGTTCTCCGAGTTCTTCCTTCCTAGGGCTCGTTAAATGTACTAGGATGGATTCGCTCGAAGGGCGGATTTATATTACAAGCATATGTTATCCCCTTCAAGCTTGTTATCAAAAATAATTGGGGTACTCGCCAGAAATGGTGGGGGAAAAATGGAACCATCATCATTGTCATGTCGGCAGTATGTCGCTCTTGAACATGGCACTTGTTTGCGTCTGTGTCGAGTTGGGGACATCTCTTCTCGTTTCTTCACTTTGCCTCCGTGGGTTTGGATAATCCCTTTTGACCTCCCATCTGCTCATTGCCTCGTCACCATGACCTCTGATCTGTTGATTTCAAATACTGCCAAAACCACTATTTGTGCCATTATATGTTCAAGAGAAGTTGACCTCTGCAAATATCAACCTTCCTCTGATTCTTGTATGATCCTGATTCACAACAAAAGCATCATGTTCCTCTGTCTCGTGTCGATGATGTGGGAAACATTATGGCCCACCTTCGATCAAGGTCACTTCCTGTCGACTTCAGCTCATTATCCAGGAAGCTGATCTAGAGACTCCTTTATGGTACCTTGGAGCCTGCATGCCTCAATGGCAGGTTCGTCGCATTCAACATGAGGTTCTCATCATTGGCCTCCAATCGAGTGATTCTATGGGTGTTCGACGCCAGCTCATTGATTCACATGCCGTAGATTGTACCTGTAGTACCTTGAGATACATCGTCATTATTGGTGGTTCCTCTCGTGTCTGTTAACAGCTCTCATTATTGGCTGGTAATCAGACGATGTTCTTGCATGTTCGACTTCATCTCACATATTCGCATGCTTGAACTTGTACTTTGTTTGGGTCGAGATGGAGCACAAGACCCTGGATTGTGTCTGTTGTAATCTAGGCTGCGATATTGTGGATTATTATGATTATTTACATGACTTATTCACTGGATGGCTGCGACCATACCTGAGTCTATTTATTGATCCTCACTGGATGGCTGCGACCATACCTTGGATCTGGATTATTGTATACTCTGTTTTGGGTGGCTGCGTCCATACCACATATACATCATGTACTTGAGATATCAGTTGTATTTCTCCACGCAGGTTTTCCGACGGCGGAGCTTCAGTTGGACACGTTCTCGTAAAGCATTTCACCCCTCTCTCTCTCTCTCGGGCCTCATGCTTTAGGGGGCATCTGTTACACAGTAATTTGTCACCGTCCCTACCATTCCCCGTCCCGCACATTGGAGGGCCCATTATGTGACCTGTGAGCAATGTCATGCCTTGAAACCATTATCATTGCATTCCTCTAAACATGAGTTTCAATTGCCCTAAAGACATCTCCTTGCAAAAAACCATAAAAACATCCCTTTTTGCATTGGCGCGGTTAGCTAGTTCATCACTCGCGCCAATTAAGGAAATCCTGCAAAGAGGCGGCGCCAACTGGCGCTCTGTCTCAGAGTCGCAGTCGCGCCAGCCAATTTAAGGAGTGTTTTTTAAATAAGATGGCGGAAGTTTCATCCTAACAAATTCCTGGACTGATTTCTATCTTGAGTTGGGACGTTTGGCTACGGATTTCCATAGAGAGGAAGTGGTTTTCCACCTCTCATGGAAGCTTCCTTGATGATAGGGCCAATCCCACAATTATAGGGATCCCAACTCCCCTTCCTCCATCTATAAAAGCTTGCTCATTGCCATTGCAAGCTAGTCTTGAAGTGCCTAAGCTTTGAATCTCCAAATTCCCAAGAGCCTTCATGCTGCAAGAGCCCTCATTTTTCCCTTAAGGCCAACTCAAGCAAGGAGACTATCGTCGAGAGACTCTAAGAGAGGCTTGTCGCATCCCTGGCAGGCTTTGCGAGACGTGCACGACTGGAGACCCCTCCGAAGGAGACCTCAGCGTCAGAACATTGGTTGTACTCTCTTTCGATTGCTTATTAATGAATGACTACTGGTTATGGTTCCACTCTGCTTTTCACTTATGATAATGATGTGTTATATCCTTTCTGACTGATATATAGTTGCGTATTCTGGATTTTATGCTTGTATTCGTGTTGTTTCTTGCATGTGCAGGTGTCCATCCACGGAGATCGTGGGGATCGTGATCTGTCGAGGCTGAGGAACAGGAACGTTGTCTCTTCTACGAATCATAGCACTGGACTCCAGGTAGGCCTCCATCGTTGGTCTGTTTATTCGCAATTAGGAACTTGCGCTGTAGCATTTGATGATTGTTGCTAGACCCGTGCTGGGCTAGTAGGGATCGCCTCTGTCCGCAGAGGGGATTTACCTCCTCAACAGAGCTTTTCATTCCTCATCATACCATCGATTCATAGGGAAATATTTGGGTTTATGCAAGGACGACGAGAGTGGGGGTAGGACTTAAGGGCAGCATCCAAAATGATGGATGAGAGATAGTTGAACTTGGTCAATGTGGAGTCAAATAGTGAGAATTGGTCCATGGCGGGGAGAATTTGGCGAAGGTGGGAAGAGAATATGTCTGGGTCACCCTCATCAAAAAGAAAAGTAGTTCGTGGTGGGCACTTGGGGGGAGGTGGGGTGAGAATGGGGGGGTTGTCAGCCCGAAGAGAGAAAGAAAAAAGAGCATGGTCAGCTAAGGGGATGGGGGAAACAAAAAAGTGATGAATGAAGGGGAGGAGGTTTTGGCTAGAGAGGACATAATCAACAACGCTTGCTCCTCCACCACGAGGCCGACATGTGAAAAAGCGGGAATTTGTAAAACACGGGAGGCCGTTAAGAATCAACAGCTCCTAAGATTCGCCCAAATGTAAAATATGTCGACCATAGGTAGTAAGGGGCCCCAACGCATCATCAGACATCCTGTGAAATCCAACTGACTCTGGATCGATCTCCTGGATGCAGTACACGTCCTCAAACCAATTGTGAAGGGGGATCTGGAGGGCTCTAGTGCGAGAGTTGAAGTCACCTAGAAGAATAACCTCTCCAATTGTTGAGTACTGGGCTATGCCGACATACAAATCGAAAAATGGGTCCCCCTCAAGCCCATTATGAATGGCATATGATGAAGAAGCAGGAGGGAAGTAACAAACATCAATTTAAATGTCCCTGGGGAGAGGAGATACCCCTCAAACCTGTACCCACATAAACCTCACAAATTCATCCACAACCACCAAATAAATCCTACTCTGAAATGAATCTCTGATGAAGCAAGCAAATCCCCCAGAACCTCTGATACCACCAGAACTCCTCGTCTCCTATCTACAAGTTGAGAACTTATGGTAACCTGTAATGTCTCGGAGAGGTCGAACAGGGATCTCATGCATCTCGGTGATGAATAAGATATCCTGTAGAAATTTGCTGAATAATGATTAATTATCCACTGAGACTATCCTGATCACATACAATTCGAATTTATATGCAACACATAATCTCTTCCACTCAGATCATCAAACATGCGGAAATAAAACAAGCGATAGCACATCAAATCATCATACACATTAACACATCATGTATGGGGAAAGCTTATAGCTGAAAACCCCGCAGCTATTGTGTATATTATAATGGAGAAATCATGTAACAAACTCAGTACAATACTCCTCACAAGTACTCAGTACTTTCTCATAAAGTTACACACCAACTAGCTTGGTTTTGAACAGGTTACTGGTTCAAAACTCACCACTAATTGCCTTGCCTCTATTGCGCAATCATGGCCTGTCTATATAGAGATCCAAGGTTCGAATCTCCTTGGCTTGACAACACAATCATCATGGGCAATTCCTCCAAGTGTGGTGCAAATCTCATGCACAACTGATGTCGCCACTGATAGCTAACTCCACCCTTTCATCTACCTCTTTCACTGGTCTCCACTGAACTGTCCATGCACTGTAGTGAACTGATGTGTTCTTGAGTTGAATAATGAGTTACTAATTAATGAATTAAATAATATTTAATTCACTCCACTCATTACCAGTTGATTAGCTAGTTAAACTAATCTCAACTAGTTCAACTAAGTTAAACCGAACACAACTCCACTAGCTGTCTCATTAACTCCACCAAACTTCTGCCACTGAAGTCCTAACTGAAGTCAACCATGCATGTGCTCACCAAAACCTTAGGAATAGCGTAATTCCTCTGTCAGATGCATGAGCCAATTCCAAGGCTCGAACTGAAGTGCTCCAAGAGAGTAAACTGATGTTTAGAGTCCAAATATTATTAAGGGTAAATAATATTTGACTTCCCTATTTTTAGGATAGGCAGTCTAAATATAGACATCGACCTATAGGTCAAAAAATAGAGGTCCATCTATTTTTACCAACATGACCAATACTCCAAGAATAACATATTGCAACCCCTGGACCATGCTCCATATGTCTAAAAATAGACATAGTCTAAAAATAGACTTTGCGCCAGAATTTGCCTGCGGGCCCACTTAGTGAAGGCGACTTCATTTCACTAAGCTCCATCATCTTGCTGAATTTTCAACATATCCAAAAGTAGAAAAGAATCATATAATAGACCTGGAGATGCCCAAAAAGACCCATTCCCATTCCAACAACTGATGGAAATTGATGCCCCTTATTGCCTCCCCCAACAAGCATGTTATTTGGGGGACCCAGAACGGGGCTTCCACCCAGGTGGAAAAGTGTCCCGAATCACTACTTTGAGGTTCCTGATCACTGTCCATTTCCCTGCTTGACGTGCTTCTGTAACCAACTCCCTAAAGCGTTTGAGCTCAACAACCTGTGTTTTAGTGAGGTGTTCATCAAGGAAGATTTTACTAGGAAGTGAGAATAGCTTTCGCTTAGCTCTAAGAGCCCGAAGGCAATCAACCGTCGACCTGAACCGGAGAAAGAGAGTGGAATCGTACCCAAGCCAAGCTCTATCAAGAGTCACATCCTAGAGATCTAATTTTTCATTGAGGAACAAGGTCCCAACCACCATGGGGTTTGAGGATGTGAAGGCAAAGGAAGCCCTCTCACTTTGAGGTTCAATTCTCGAGCTTGTCTAGTGCGTTCCTCCATGAGTTTAGATTGTACCACCTCCTCAACTGCGGCTAGAGGGGGAGCGAGGGGGGTATCCCTCCCTCTAGCAACCTGTGCCCATGAGTTGATGTGTGTTTCTATTTCTTGTTTAAAGGCCGCTTGTTGAGCTTTGATCTCCTCCTGTTTTTTTTTTTCAGATCAAGAAGTTCAGCGTGTAGAGTGTCATTAGAGGGGTGGTGGTAAACTGCTTGCTCCTTGTTGTCCCTCAACAACTGCTTCAGTGAACCATTATCACCTTCCATTACAACTACTTTGATCCTGAGTTCATCGACCTCTCTTTTTAGTGCCTAGTTAGAGGATTCAAAGTTTTTCAATCTCCTAAATAGTTCCTAAAAGGCCCTGTTGTCGCATCGAAATCCATAATTAGGCAAAGGTGACGGTTCTGACAAGGTTTGAAAGAAGTCTTTGACACCTATGTCTATGTCGGTAGGAGGTCCTAACGGCGTTGTCACCTGCGGTTGATCCTGTTGTTGTGGTTGGGTGCCCAGGGATCCAGGTGTCATGGTTTGCATCTTTGTATAGTTAAGTTCTGTTCTTAATGACATCGGTAGAGGCACCTTGAGGGAAAAATCAAGAAATGGACTCAGGTGATCAAGATTGTCGTGAGGGTTTTGTTTCACGGTGAGAAAAGCTCTACAATAAATTCTTCGAGACCACGGGTTTAGTGGAACATGTTTACTTCTCGAAAACCTACGAATTAAGAATGATGCAGCGCCTAATATTCAGCGAGGCAAAGGCGATTAGTTGTTGGTCGTTGGAAAGGCTCTTCAATATCCAGTAGCACCTCCGTAGCAAGAACTTTGAGTCTTCAAATATTTTTCAAGAATATTTTCCGTCTTCAATGATTTCGCTGAAAGGCCATTAGCTGTCGGTCGTCGGAAAGAATGTATAATTTCCAGTAGCCCCTCCATCACAAGAACTTTGAGACTTCTAAGATTTTTCAGGAATATTTTCCGTCTTCAACGATTTTGCCTTCCTTTCTCCTAGATTTTATGTCTTAAAGGCCAACGCGGGCTGCTTACAAGGATCTTGTTCCTGCAAGAACTCATCGGCCTCTTCTGCTTTAGTCCAATTTCTTCAGCTACTTCAAGAATTCAAAAATTTCTCTCTGGTTTGTAGGAAAGAATACAAGAATTAAGATTGAACTAGAAAGAAAATCATGGGAGGAATCTCGGCGGTAGCAAGAGGCTCTTGATGCAGAATGACAGGCGTGAAGGATTGAAGCTATTCAATCTGCTACTTCAAGAATTCAATAATTTCTCTCTCTCAGATGTACAGTTGTTACGGAACAATTACGAAAGAACACATCAAAATATCAAATATCAATCAACTTCTACCTGAATTTCCTGTCAAAACGTATTCACAGAGCTGCGAATTCGTGCAAGAGAGAAATTCAACGCTTCAAAACATTACACATGCTATATTCTTGAATTTTCAATGATCAAGAAATAAAGCCTATGAATTCCTCAAATTTGACAATGAAATTGCACCAAAACTTACATAAATTTCAATGATCAAGAATTAAATCCTAAGAATTCTTCAATTTTGACAATGAAATTGCACAAAAACTTACACAAATTCCTTCGAATTTGATGGTGAAAATTTCGGCAAAGACTCATGCGAATAGTTGTGTGCCTGTAAACTCAACTTTACTCTGTGTTTCCTGTTGTTCTGGCAGAAAGGAACTTAATCCTTTAGCTCCATAGCGGTATTCACACCGCCTTATGCTCAGCACTTTGTACTCTTTATCTTTTCATTCTTCAACTATGGTGTAGTTGCCAGATAGAAAAACCAGAGCCGAAAAGCAGATCATTCTGAGGTCTCCATTTCCCATTAGTGAAGCTCCCATTGTAGCAGCCTCCACAACTACAAATCTCCACGCGTGCAAAGAATTGCGAGAAATTAATGATGCGGGTCTTGCCTGTTATTTTCTTGATCTTTAAACTGTTCACGGCCGCAAGTTCCTTCTAGTCAAGATCAAAGATCCATAGCAAAAGATTGCCATTGAAAAGAGTATGAAGAAGATGGGATAGGCCTATTATTTTCTTGATCTTTAAACTGTTCACGGCCGCAAGTTCCTTCTAGTCAAGATCAAAGATCCATAGCAAAATATCACCATTGAAAAGATCGTGAATCAAGAAACTTCAATTTAACACAACGAATTTCTAAGCAATTAATAGTGAACAACATCTGAGCTTTAACCAAAGGGAAAAGGAAATCAACGACTGCCAATCAAGAACCTTCAATTTCACACGGTGAATTTCTGAGCAATTTCGAGCCAAAAACATCTGAGCTTCAACCAAAGGGAAAAGAAATTAAACAACTGCTTATCAAGAAACTTCAATTTCGAACATCGAATTTCAAAGGCGAGATATAACTGCGGAGATGATGGATGGGTCGGGGAGACTCATGAAAATAGCTATGTGCATTCGAACCCTTGGGCTTTGACAGAGAGAAACCGGGCTAGAGACAGGGCTCCGAGAGGAGGAGAAAGGCCCTAAACCGAGGAGATTGGAAGGTCAATTACTTCATGATTGCATGTCATGAGACTACTCCATATTGGTCACGCATAATCTGGTTGTCTATGGGAGTCTGACTAACCTATGTACCCTGTTTTCTTTTATAATTCTTTGTGCCTGCAATCTCGAGACCAAAGTTCATATTTTGGCTCAAACCGTCAGTTTCAATAAGAGTGCGACTAATTGGTGGAAAGTTGTTATTGCCTTTTTGGACCTCCTTAGTTTCCATATTGTTCACGTGATGTTGAATTGTGTTCATTGGAAAGACAACATTATTCTCGTCATATCCGACTTTTGTTTTTATGTAGCTCTACTATCCAAATTAGCATGCAAAATTTCACCAAGAAAAATACAAGACATGAGTATGATTAGGTACGAAAATTATTCGTGGGTTTAAGTATATTAAATAATAATAATAATAATAATTAGAGTATATCTCTTATTTTATACCTTTGACAGTCTATTTTTGGAAATGTCTAGTTGGTCTCATTCCTCTAGAAGCTATCCTACTGTGCTACTTCAGATCATAATTTCCTATGAATGTAGCATTTTATTCTTGGGAAAAAAAGAGTTGGGTTTAAAGTCATACAGTCATCCAATTCAATATTATTATCAGTGGGGGCTCATTATAGATTTTTTATTCCTAGTGATATTCATTTGATATATTTTCATAAATTTATTACGTCATATACAGAGGGAAAAATTTCCTTTGGAAGGATGATTCACTAGCTTCAAGGGAAAAATTTTTGGGTGATTTATTGGAAGTCATATTTCCATATCATTGGAAGACCTCCTTCATTTTTGGAGATGAATATTGTCGCAGAAGGTTTTCAACTAAGGAGCAATCCAAGATGGGTCGTCTTTAAGCGATATTGGAAAACACCCAGAAACTTCTTGATGAACTAGTATAGTTCTTTATGTAGCAATACCTCCTTAAACCAAAATGGTGGTCAAAGAAGCAGACCATTCTAAAAAAGGGTCAATGTCATTTTGTAGTCAAAGTAACCATGGGATGTGAAGGAAGGACATGGAAGATGAGCTAATATCTTTGCACTTGGATCTTAATTGTGATGAACAAAGTCAGTGATAGACCTTCATAAGTTGGAGGATTAAAAACATGTCTATCTGAGGTGGGGAAGCCAGAATGGAAGAATCTTGGTTGGGCTCTCAAGCCATCCATGCTTGCATTAATGCAACCCAAAATTCGGAAACATCCTGGTGAAGAGGTCAGGCTCACAGTTGCTTCTTGTGTCAGTAGGGTCATAGATCTCTAACATTTCCACTACTTCCCTACAACAATGATCTCACGACAGATATACTGTAACTGATAGTAGAAGCCCTTCAAGAGTTGAAAAACATCATGCTTCCTACCTTCGAGAATGGTGCAAAATTTTAAACTTAAGGGTGCAGTAGTTGTTTTTGGCACCTTTATGCTGAATTTGAAATGCGACAACTTAATCTTTCAGATACTACAAAGCTTTTACACCAACATTACATCATCTCATCCAGACTGTGTCAAAAAAAACATGCAAAAGATTATGTCTCTATTCTTAGAAGGTGATGGTGACATCTGCAAGATACTAAGATCCAAATTGTTGACCATTTGGAGGAAGGAACCATAGGGATCACTAGCTGCCTATGATCTAGTCGAGAAGTTGGTCACGAAAAACATAAAATTGCTTAGAAGGGTGCTAGCTACGAAGGAATTGAGAAGGATTGATGGAGGAATCAAGAACAAAATCTGTAGCAAGAATGAACTAAGGGGGAGAGGACTATGCTTTATCTGCAAAAGACCTTGGGCCCTTAACCATTCATGTTCAGGTGATAAGGAGGCAACAAGGGTAGAACAGTTAGAGACTTCTTCATATCATGGGGATTCATCCATAGTTGGGTTCACCAGTTTTCAGAAGAGAACCTAGGAAGGATCCAAGCAATCAAGTATAGATGGTGAGCAGCAACACCATGTTTTTCAGAGAGACCTGCAAGACAAACCGATGATAATCAGTCAGCTTGACAAAGTACATGGGGAAAGGAAGGAGGATGATGTGGTAGTTGAGTCCATAGATATCCAGGAGAACATCTATAAAGAGTATGGGCAATCAAGTATAGATAACAGTCCACAAGTACATCCATGTTTGACAATTAGAGAGGGTGGACAACTTATCCCCACATGTGGAGAAGGCCAGGAAGAAGACATTCAAGGAGAATCAAATGAGGAGCCGGTAATAATAAACAACACATAATGAGCATGATCATGTGGGGAAGCATGACAAATATAGTATGCAAGATGAGCCATTTCTAGTGGGTTAGTCAAAAGTTCAAGTTGAAGCTGTGGTCATGGGGCATCTGGTGCAGACATATATAGAGACATTTAGCACAACACTAGAGTTTCCAGTAGAGGCCTTTTGGGAAAGGATCATGCATTTCAAGACAAACATTATGATGTTGAAGCAGAGAGTTTGGATAGTTTGAGACATTGTCTTATAGGAGAACAAAAAAATTGAGGAGCTCATAAGGGTATGTGCCGAATCAATGACCAATCTTTCTAGTGTTGAGAAATGACTCAAGTCCCTCACAAGGCTACAAGAGGAGCACAGTTGGGATTTCCAGAGCATCCCTCTACAGGAGTACATAGATAAGGCTTGCAACACTATTGACCCACCTTTATACATTGGGAAGAGCAGGGTAGAGTTCTCCAAACACATCATGTTGGGTGAATGACTGGAGCATCGTTAGTTGAGCGTTGAGCATCATCAACATAATATATTTGCAGGTATTCATCCTTCCCAAGGCATATATTGGTGAGAGATTATGAGTTGGTACTTTATTGATGCGTTGATTCCTGGGAGGATACTCACAACCTAGGGCATATTACAGCTTGGGGCATTTTGGCACGAGAAGTGATAGAGGGATGGGATAGTACCATAACCCACACATCCTAAGACTTAGGCGGCATTGGGATCCAGGAGAATCCATTGGGGGCAGGATTGGCAAAAGGATTGTTTGGGATCCAGATGAATCTATCGAGGGAAGGATTGGTCAGAAGATTGTTTGGGATCCAGGTATCAAAGGATCCATTTAGGATCATGTAGCACGAAGGTATGGAATATCACACTGGGTTGTGTGGGATCCTGGTATCAATGATTCTGTTGAGGATAACAGTGAATTGCTTGAGGAAAAACAATCTTTGAGTAGAAGGATTTATAATAATTTATTGAGATTGTAATTATTGAGTATTATTTGTAGAATAAATTATTATTAAAAATATTATTTTAATTTATTATTAATTGAATAAATATTTTTATAAATTTTAAATTATATATTTAAAAATAATTTTTATTAAAGTTTATTTAAAATTATATTATTAATTAAAATTTTATTGAGTTTATTTTAATTATTATATATTTAAAAAAATTCACTAAATATTTGGTGAAATCATAATCCATTTTTTTTCATAAATTTAAAATAACAATTTGGTGAAATCCTAATCATTTTTTTTTCATACATTTAAAATAACAATGTGCAGTGTCAAAGAATACTACGAGGTTCTATTGTAATTGTAGTGTCGGGCCGGGCATCGAATTTGACGGAACACCTTTTTTATTTTTAAACGTGTTTGACAGGTTAAAAAAAATTCGCAAGTCAAAACTAAGTATAAATTAAAAAATGATTAAATTTTATTAAGATTAGTAATTTCATTTTAATTTTTAAGAATTATTATTAATAAATTATATAATTTGATTGAGAATTTTGTATTTTTTTAAAATTACTCCTTTAAAAAGGTAAATATTATTTTAAAAATTATTATTATTAAGTTATATATTTTGATTGAAATTGAAGTGTTTTTTATTTTTTTAATTAAATCTAACCAAAACTTTGGCTAAAAATGGTTCCATTTACAAGTTTAAATTATAAGTTTGTATAGAGATTTTGGATTTTAAGATGTTAAATTCACTTATACATTTAAAAATATATTTTATATAAATAATTGGTGTAAAAATTACTTAACCTAACTTGTAGATAATATTTTTGATAAAAATGAAAGTCAAAACATAATTTACGATTAAAAATGATTTGAAAATTTAAATAAAATGAAAAGAAGTTGTTTAATGAGACAGAGGAATTGTCCGGATAGCTAAAATTGGTTGGAATCCGGGGCAAAAAAAATTTAAGAAATTATACAGTAAAAGTGTTTGAATCATGATTTTGATGGTGGAAATGGATTCAGAACCATCAAATCATGATTTTGATGGTGGAAATGGATTCAGCACCATCAAAAACCTCCAGAGCACCCAAAATATTAAAATTTGATTGTTATAACGTGGATTTACAAAAATCCCTGCAGGGTTTTCTAAAAATCTTACCAGAATTTCCATGATTTTCAGAGTAAAAAAGCAGTGTTGTTAGACTACGTGGTTTTTTTTTTTCATTTTTTGTTTTTTAATCCTAATTTTTTATTTTAATTTTCTTTTTAAATTATTATTATTATTATTTATTTAAATTTTAATTATTTTTTATTTTTGTATTTTAATTTTTTAATTCTAATTATGTTTAATTTTTATTTTATTTTTAAATTTTTTTAAAATGATATGGTTTTTTTTTTTAAAGAAATTGTTTCTTTTCTTTAAATTCTGTGATTTTTTAAAATTTTTCTTTTCTTTTAGAGTGCAAGCTTAGCTTCTGTGATCTATAAAATTTTAATTATAAATCTTTCGGGAAATCACATAAGAAATTTTGGAACCGACGCGTTTCGAGCTACCAATTGTAGTTCATCATCAGGATAATGAGGATTGGCTGATCTGACATACACATTTATACCAAGAAGAGAGAAGCAACAGTCAAAACCCAAGAAAAATTAAAAATGTTAAAAAACATTCAAAAATAAGAATAAAAATATAAAAATATAATTAACCCATCCCTAAAATTACAAATGTTAAAAACAGTAAAAAATACAAATAAAAATAAAAATATAAATATAAATATAAAAAGAACCAAAATTATAAATACCCATCCTTAAAAAGGCAAGTCAAAACTAAAAATAAAAATAAAATATATAAAATCAAAACTAAAAACTAAAATAACACCCCTCCCAAAGAAATAAGATCATCAAGTTTTAAACCTAAATCAAGTCAATCAAGAAATCAAAGTCAAAGTCATAAATTATAAATAATTAAAAAAAACAATAATAATAATAATAAAATAAAATAAAAATAAAAATAAAAGATTTAATCAATAAATAAATAAATTAATAAATTAATAAATAAATACATGAATAAATAACCAAAAAAAATTAAAAACTAAAATTAAATACAATACAAATAAAATAAAAATAAATTATTTTTATTATATTTTGACATTAATTATTTATTTTAATAAATAAATAAATTAATAAATCAATAAATAAAATACAGTAAAATTAAAATAAAATAAATAAAATAATAGAATAAAAATAATATAACCAAATCATAAAAATAAAAATACCAAAGAATAAAAAATAGGAAGGACCCTTATAGGGAGTGAAGAGATGGAATCCAACAACTGCTAACTTTCCATTCATCATCCATGTTCAATGTACGGGGCCTCTTCTCAATCTCAATCGCCTCCCTAAATTTCCGGTGATGGAAATGGTCAACCCTAGCAAGGACTCTAGTGTCTTCCATACAGATGTGATGCTTCGTCTTCTCTGCATGCTCAACTAGCGCTGAGGACTTGGTTCTACCATGTCTAACATTTGCAGAATGCTCCTGGATCCTTTTCTTTTTTTATTTAATTTTCTAAATTTTTTGTTTTTTTTGTTTTATTTATTTATTTTTGTTTAAATTTTTTATTTTTACAAGTTAATTTTTTATTTATTCACATTTTTATTGGTTTTTTTATTATTTTTTATATATTTTTATATATTTTAGTTTTTTTGTCATGTTTTTCTTATTTTATTTTTATGTTTTATTACCAACATGAAAATCAAAACTCTAAAAAAAATGGTTGATGCTGCATCAACACTTTTCAAAATTAGCTGAAAATCACCACTCTAAAAAAATGGTTGATGTTGCATCAACACATTTCAAAATTAGCATGAAAATCACCAACATTTTAAAACAAATGTTCATACCTCCTAAATAAAAAAATTGAAGTGTCAAAAATATGCTAAAAAGAAAGGGTGATTCTACATCACCACTTTTCAAAATCAGGTTTTTTTTTTGCTACCACAAAAAAGTAGGTACTAGTTTAGTTACCTATTTGATTGATAACTATGTTTTAAGTGGAATAACTTACCCACTGAAGATTCCACATGGGAGGATGATAATTTTATAAAAGAGCATCTAGAACTACTCAAGTATTGAGGACAACATTTTTTTGAAGAAAAGAGGCATGTTAGTTCCCTATAATACTAGTGTAGCCCCCTTGTTGTTATTGTTGTGCCCATGTAGCTCCCATATTGTTATTGTTGTGCCCCATAGAAGCCCACTAGTATTGTTATTGTTTTTCCCTTACATTATTATTGTTATGTAGGCTCTGATTATATTGTGACCCCTTAAACTCCTATATATACAAAGGAGGTCTTTTCATGTGTATCATCAAAGAATTGTTCATTTATATAATGTAAAGGAGGTTTCCCCCACGAGGAGAATAATTTTGAGATCGTTGATCTATATTTTCTTCTATTTTGTGAGTTGGTTGCATAACAAGACACACCAAAAGTACACAGGGCTCTGTAGGGTGGAAAATATTTCTTGTTAGAAGGAACCCTCTTTTCCTAAGAAAGAGCACCTCCAAATAATTTTGGAGGGTTCGTATTGTCCCCTCTAACATCGAAGTGGTCACTGCGTCCTTTTGAAGTGCATGTAAAAAAGTTCGATCACATAAATATGGAACGATATTGATTTTATTAGGAAAACAATATGCAAATTGACTGATCCAGCATGTTCCCAAATGCAGTTAGTAGTCGAACTCTCTCCTATAGAGAATTAACTAAATGACTGGAGCAGCTAAATCATAGTACCAGATCCTCTTTTGATAGCGTGCAGGGAGCTTAACTCTTGATAGTCGAGCTACAACTCTATTCAATTGCAAAAATGGGGGTTCTAATCAAACAAGGGTTTGAACACAACACACACACACTAAAATCACTCACACAGTAAATAATCTCTTACCTTTATCTATTTACAGAGGATCAATAACACTTAAGTCTCTCTCACATCTTCATGGCCCTCTAGTGAAGGAGTTAAGCTAGTACCTACTCTAATACCATGTTAGAAATTAGAGAGAGGTCAGAGAGAAATTACACATAACATAAATCATCACACTTCATTATTTTATTGATAACAATAGTTACATATATAGAATATGGATCACAAAATTAAACGAATATAGATCTTAAGAAAGTGGATCTAGATAGTTGATATAACCCACACATAGGAAAGCAACTACTTCTAGATTAACACTGCGGGACACACAATGACACATGGAAGCATTACTTCCAATATTTGTATGGTAGTTTTTTTTTTCAAACTAATTTATTTATTTTGCAGAAAAAGTTAAATAAAAGAGACAAAAATGGTAGGAAACCTACTCGGCTTGAGCTCTGAGTCATTGGCGGGGTCGTTGGGTAGCTGGATTAAGTTCCTCCATCTCGGTTGTGCTTAGAAATATTCTATTGAACTCCCTTTCCTCTTGCGGTGTGAGAAAATTGACTTGTGCAGGTCGCTGTCGGGGTTTTTAATAAGAAATAATGCTCGATCAAGCCTTTAAATCGGGTTAGTAAGTGACTAGACTAAGGGTTTGTTTAAAATCCCGATCAAGCTATTTTTAAGCGCTTCAATAGCTCGACCGAGCGCTTAAAAATTGCTCGATTGAGTGCTTAAAATTGCTTGATTGTACATCCTTTTTTCACCAAAACGTGCCCTCGTTTCTCCAAAAAGTGCAACCCAAATCCATGCTATCACCCTCTTATTTTCAAAAAATGATGGTCAAGCATTTTTTTTCTTCTTCAATAATTTCAAGGTGCTATCTAGCTAGTAAAAATATTGGGTTTTTTTGGAATTAGTTTATACTATTTTGGACAAAATTATGATTTCTTGTTATTTAAAATGCATTTTTAAAAGCATAAATATATTCAAATTTTTGAAAAACCTATAATATTCTGATTTCACATAATTTCAACTCAAAACTTCTATTAAATTTAGAGAAAACATCTGAGGATTTGAAGAGATCACCTATGGCAAGGAATGCCTTAACAAAGCATCCATTCAACATCAATCGAAAGCCCACACACACGCAGACACACACACACACACACACACACACACATATATATAATAAAAAATAAACATTGCTGCTTTTGAAAAAATCATAGTATGTGTGTGAAATTTCTAATTTTTCTTTTATTTATTCCTTATAATCACTCAAGCCATAGTTTTTCAAAAATCAACCACCTATAATATGAATCCTAACTGGATTATTTACAAATACTTATTTTTTTTATAACAAACAAACTCCACACCCTCGCAATTACGATTATCATCATTTGAGAGGGAGTTTCAAAATTTAGGGTTCGAATAGCGTGCATCATGCTCTAGCTTCAGTGGCTCCCACTGGCCGACCTTTTATTGGGGTCAATGCAGTGTTGTATAGGCACATGATTCAAACACACAACAACACAGGTATTTCACACATGAAACAATGAGCTGTGGCTCTTCAATTAATCTTCAATCACTCTAAATCACAACGAACACAATTAACTCGGTGAAGGGTATTTAACCTAATTGACATGCACACACTCTCACATAACTCAACTTGATCAACTCTCAATTAACTCGCTCACCAAATATATCTATCACTCAACTCAACTAATTCACTTAACTGATTATCTAACAATGCATGCAGGAGGTAATTACATATTTTAACACTCCCCCTTAATTACGACCACTAAACTAAAACATAACTCATGACAACTCAAACATGGTTGTTGATCTATGACTCAGCTAGGCTTACAACACCCAAGTTTCTTTTGTGAAACTCAAACAAATCTACTGCTAATGGCTTTGTAAATATATCAGCCAATTGATCACTCGATTTACAAGGCTTCAAGTGAACTTCTACATTGCTCACAAGTTCTCGAATAAAGTGATATCTAGTATCAATATGCTTGCTCTTTTGATGAAACACACTATTCTAGTATAGTGCAATCGTTGAAGTGTTATCACAGTATATTGTTGTTGATCTTTACTGTTGCTACTTGAGTCCATCCAATACTCTTCTTAACCATACTGCTTGACATGCAGCTGAAGTTGCTGCTACATATTATGCTTCTGTTGATGATAGTGTCACAATAGGTTGTTTCTTAGATGCATGTGCTATCACTCCTAAACCAAGATGGAATACATAACTGGATGTGCTCTTCCGATCATCCAAACTTCTTGCAAAATCACTATCTGTGAATCCAAACAATTCTTTCTTTTATGTACTTGCATACATTATGTCATAATCTCTGGTTCCTGCTATGTATCTCAAAATTATTTTTCCAACACTCTAATGTGTGTCTTTTGGAGTCTCCATAATTCTGGAAATCAAAGTCACTCCATGCATAATATCTGGTCTTGTCGCTGTGAGATACATGAGGCTACCAACCAATATTTTTAATAGAGTTGGATTAATATTTGCTCCTTCATCATCCTTAACTTTGTACCTGTTGCAACTAGTGTAGGTACAAGTTTGCAATTATCCATCCTGAATCTTTTCAACAAATCTCTGGCATATTTATTTTGGCAAATAAAAATTCCTTTTTCAGATTGCTCAACTTCAATGCCAAGAAAATATTTCATGAGACCAAGATCTGTCATCTCAAATTCTTTCATCATGGCTGCTTTAAATTCATCTAACTCAAGATCACCTGTAAAAATCATATCATCAACATATAAGCAAATAATCAAAATCTGTCCATTCTCATTTATCTTTGTGTATAAGGTAGGCTCAATGTTTCTTCTGCAAAATCCATTCTTGATCATGTAACTATCGATTCTGCTATACCATGATTTAGCTGCTTGCTTAATTCCATAGAGCGCTTTCTTCAATCTGTAAAATTTATCTTCTTTACCTTCAACTTCATATCCTGGAGGATACTGCACATAAATTTCTTCTTCTACAATTCCATTCAAGAAGGTTGATTTGACATCCATCTAATATACTTTCCATTTGTTCTGAGTTGTTTCGGTTAGAACTGCTCTTACGGTATCCAATCTGGCTACCGGAGAAAATGTTTCCCCAAAGTTTATTCCCGGTTGCTACGAGAATCCTTTTGCTACAAGTCTTGATTTAAATCTGTCAATCTCACCTTTCTCATTCACCTTTTTCTTGTATACCCACTTTGTTGGGGTTCCTGTGTTTTGGTAGATTGGCTAACCAAAAGACAAGACAACATCAAAACCGCTTTGGGATCTCAGGATCTAGCCCTCCTAGATCCAGAGAGGGATCTCTCAATATGTTTATAAGGATATGTCTTGAAATGTTTTGGTAGTTAATTTTAGGCTAGTTATGAAGTGCAGGGTTGTTTGTTTTGTTTGGTTGGGCAAATATGTTTCATGTAGTCCGAAGTAGCATGGGAATCTACAAGCCATTAGGCAATGGAGTCATGTGAAAGTCCCAAAAAGTTCTGACTAAGAAGGAAGGGAAACCAAAGAGAAAATCTAACTTGGTCAAGGATCTGCTGAATAATATAGGTGGAATGGGATGAACATTAAGGACTAGGAGTGAAAAAACAAGCTAAACCCTTTCACAATGGCTTAAAAGATTTGGGGAATGCCCTATTTCCTCCAGTAAGCTCACTGCTTTGGACTTAATCGATATAAACACTCAAAGGAAAGAGAAATGCAGACTAAACCTTTTTTAAAAAATTATAGGATTCGGGGAACGCCCTATTTCCTCCTACAAGTTTACTGCTGAAGGTTCAATCAACAAAGACATACAATTGTATTCAAAGAAGAGGGAACGCCTTAGACATCTAGGACTATAATTATAGGGACCTTTAACACAATAATTACAATAAGAAACAGAGGGTATGATCGAAACAAACCTCACTGTCAAACTGCAAGCATTAATAATCAAAGGGAGATTTCAGATACAATATTCAGTGGTAAAGAAAGAGGGAACGCCTAAACAATCTTTAACGCAACTGACTTAACCATTTCTGAAATAAAACAAACTGATTATTTAAGAGAAGCTGTTAGACTACCCTGTCCTAATTTAGTAGTAGAAAACATATAAACAGTGAAGGATAAACAGGTCAGAGGTGCTTCTGAGATACATTTCTCTGCCTAAAATTTTTATCCTACTGTAAGTCAAAGCATAATGGAACAGAGTGATAAATGGGAAATAAAATTAACAATAGAGATTACTTCACCATAACCAGGCTCAGGGATCCAATGGTCTAGCCTCCTTCATCAACAGAAAACACAGAGACTTCCACACTCTTTCAGAATGCCAAGGCTTCTTCAAAGCAACAATATGTATTACTTTAGAAATCACCAAATGCCAACCTTTTACAATGAGACTTCGAAGAGTCTTTATAGGAAAAATGAGGAAAAGTAGGCAAGGAAAGTTTTAATGAACATCAAAGGTAGGAGAGAGCGTTCGGATGCTCCATCCTATGTCATAAACATAACATTAAATTCTAGATAGGATAAATAACTTTGTAGCTTGCTGAGACCATTTTGATATGATAGAAATTATCCACAGGGTGTCCTTGAGAGGAAAAACCATCTGGAGTGGTACTGTTATCTTCTTGGTGTGAGTTAAGTGGAAGAATGGGCTATGAGGACTCCCATACTTCTAAATAACTGCTTCTGACAGTTTGTAGTAGCTTCTTTGGTGTAATAACTACTTGGTAGGCCTTTGAGCGTGGAGATGGGCTATGTCTGTGTTAGTCAACATTCTGCACTAATAACTGCTCTGTCTCCTTGTAATTCAACCTGTTTTAACTCTGTTTATGCTTTCACTTTGCTAATTGCTCGGACTGCTTATATACTGACACCCTTTAACGTTGTTTTGTGGCCCTGAGATTGCCATCTGAGCTTTTGTGTCACCTTTGTGACTGTAAAACATTAATTCCTTCATCGTCCATTAAAAAACCTGCAAACACAAGAAAACATGTTATGAAATCCTGCGAGCTTGGTTTAGATTGCTTGCAGAGGCTCTGGGGTGGCGGAGGAGCAATGAGGAAGAACGTGATTGCAGCAGAAAATCGGAAAAAGCCCTGGCAGAGCAGCTAACCAGGTCAATGGAAGTTTGGGTGAGAGGATGAACGTGGACTGTTAGATCAGGATGATCTATGGTGGAGATCTCTTTATGGAGTCATTTGGGAGGGAGATGGGAAGAAAATGAAATGTTCTCACGATATAATATGGGCCGTGCAATCTAAGAGATCGACGACCAGGATTAAAAGAGGAAGTTATGTTGCGGAGGGTGGTATGGCAGAAACCGGGAATGGTTTTCATGCAACATAATGGGGGGGAGGTGGTATTAGCTTTTGGAACGCGATATAGGTCAACGTTCGACACGTGGATTTTGAAAACCACTTTTATCGCGTAAAAGTTCTGGACTGTGGGAAGGGCTCAAAAATTATGCGAGATTGATCATTGACCGTTGGATTGGAGGCTCCAGATCCAACGGTGCGGGTTGAACGCGATGGATGAAGAGTTGCGGGGTAAAGGATATGTGGCGGAGAAAGGTTTCATGACGCAACACCACGAAAACCAATGTTTAAACTGATTAGGCACAAAAAATGACCTTTAGCATTAAAATGTAAAAATTCGTGCATGGGCAAATACATAGGAAAAAAGTGAAAATGATAGGAAACGGGGGCGTTGGTGGTGGGGCCGGGAGTACGGAGGAAAAATATTGGGGGTGATCGGCGGGTTAAATTAGGGCCGTCGGATCATGATAGATCAAAGACGGAGATTTATCGATGGGTCGATGATGAAGGGATTATGAACGGAGCGCGGGACGATCTTAGTCGTCGGTTCTTGTGGATTCGACGGAAATTAATGGTGGAGATCTCATCGGAGCATCGTACTCCATGGAGGTCAAAGGGTAAGGGGACTGCTTCATGAGATGCAATTATGCGAGGGTTGTCTAATCTGAAATATGATCAACGGTCAGGATTGAATCGACGGGGTGATGATGGAGGGCTATGGGCGGAGCGCGATGAGATCCTAGCCGTTGGTTCTTGTGGATTCAACAGTCCAGATCAAATCGACGGGCACGAGTGATGAGCGAAGCGAACTGATGGAGCGATGCGATGGAACGTTGGCTGTTGGATTTGAAAACATTGACGGTGGAGATCTAGTCGGCGACCGGTGGAAAAGTGAAAAGGTGAAAGGAACATGTGAAGCACGATTGAATCATGGCCGTTGGTTCTTGTGTATTCGATGGTCAGGATCAAATCAGGGATTGGAGGAGAAGGGGCTCATCGCATCGGAAGAATGGAAGAATAAAGGAGAAGTCGAGAAAAGGAAACTCCGATTTGTGATTGGCGATAAGGGCTAGTGCCTGGTTATGGCTCCGGGTCATATGTAGAAAAGGGGCTAGGGCTAAGGCAAAAAGGGGCTTAAGGCCTTAATGTTAAAAAATGTGTTTTTTTAGGATTTTTGAAGGGTTTTTGAGGGTTTTTTGGCTTTCGGTAGAGAGGAAAAGAAAGGGTATTTAAACCTATAAATGAATCTTTGAGGGTTTAAAGGGGGTTTAAGGCTTTTAGAGGCTAAATGGAGGGTTAAAAGATGACAATAAGGCTTGATGAAAAATGAAGGGAAGTAAGTGAAAATAGGCAGTTTCAGTGGCCTTTGGAACAACTTTCTTTGGTGAATCAACATGGATTTAAGATGGAAACAACAATGAAGATTAATTCCAAGGGATAAAGAATCATCATAAGACTCAAAAGATTATGGATTTTCAAAGAAATAAATCTCTTGAAGGCTTGAACACAAATTTAGCCACCATTTAGCATATCAGAATTTATAGGTGGCTAACAGTGGCTCCACTTGGGGAGGACAGCTTTCCCTTTAGGTGTCCATAACCTTAGTAATCTCTGTATTTAGCAGACCAGTGCCTTTCCATTGGGCAGCAGTTTTTATTTCCTTGATTGGTCTTCTTTTGATCTAATAACCTTTGCAGCAACCTGAAAAAAAACTTTCATTCTTCAAAACAACGTCTCTACCTACCCATTCCTACTGTCCTAGAATTTTTTCTTCCTTTGAGTGCACTTGGACTGGAAAACTCTTTTTCAAACATTTTGTTCTGCAAAAAGAAAAATAAACCTATCTAATGTTACCCTTATTTCTCCATGAGTTCAGATTAAGCAGTTAAACTCATAAGTTTCTCTACCTAATCTAATATCTGTCAGGATTAAACATTCTGACAGATTTTCATTCTCTATATTCTGAGATAGAAATTGAAAAACATAGTCAAACTAGGATTAGACTGTCTGATTTGTTGTGGGTCCATAGCATAAAGACAAGCTGCACATGAACTAAAACTAGCAGAAATTAAAACAAAACTTGGAAGGTTTAAAGATCTGAAAATCAATAACATTCTTCCTTCTTGATGTGACTTAGATTTTGAGCTTTTAGAGTCACCTCTCTTTCTTCATTTCAGCTCTGGTTTTGATCTTGTTAGAGCTGTTCTCTTTTACTTTGCTGGTTCAAGTTTTGAGCATGTTGGAACTAGTTCTCCTCTTCTCTTTGGCTCAAGTCTTGAGAGAATTAGAGCCATATTTTCTTATGATTCTAGGTTCAGATTTTCAGCATGTTTGAACCTTTATTTCTTCTATCCTAATCTGTTCTATTGATAAACCAAGATTAGATAGTTTGGCATATCTTCTTCATTATCATATCAACAGTAAATTGAAATCTACCCAATCATGATTAGGCTGTATGATTGGACAGTAGTGCTCCTTAAAGTGGTGGCATTTGAGCTTGCACACTTTCATATTTTCCTTTCTTTTTGGTATGGGGCTATACATTTCTTGTTTTATTTCTACCCTCTTTTCTATTTTTTATTGTTTTTGTATTTTTCTTTTCATTTTTCTTGATGCAAATGGTATGTACAATGGATAAAAACTCTAAACCTAAGACTCTTGACAGAAGTAGTGTTTAAGCATCCTGACATTGACAGGACCTCCCAACACTTCCTCACCATTCAGTTCTTGCAGGGAAAATTCATTATGCCCTCTTATGGAATGAATAATGTAGGGCCCTTTCCACAGATTTTCAAACTTACCATGTTTTCCTTTTTCTTCCCTCCTTGAATCCCATTTGAGAACCACATTCCAAAATTGGAAGTCATTTGCTTTAGTCCTTCTGTCAAATAACCTTTTGATGTTTTCTTGGACTTTTTGAGTTCTCTGATAGACTTCCTCTCTGGTCTGCTGCAAGTGGATGGTCTGATTGATCCTTCTCTGCATATCATTTTCTTTAGCTTGGACTTTCTGAAGGAGTTTAATGACTGGAACCCCTAAGGATGTAGGGAAAACAACATCCATGCTATAGACCAGCTGATAGGGGGACATGTTGATTGAATTTTTGGTGGTTAACCTGTTAGCCCACAAGGCATGAACAAGCTTACTATGCCATGCTTTCTGGTTCTACTCAAACATCTTTTTGATGATGTTGATCAGGCTCTTGTTTGAGGATTCAGCAAGTCCATTTCCTTGGGGGTGATAGGAAATGGAGTGGCCCAAGGTGATCTAGTATTTATGGCAGAAATCAACCATCTTCTTGGATTTAAAGGCCGTAGCATTGTCTGTGATTATTTTTCTAGGACAACAAAAAATGGACAATATGTCGGTCTTAAGGAATTTAATAATGACAGAGTCAATAACATTCCTAGTGGGTATGGCTCTATCCATTTGGTAAAATAATCCGTGGCTGTGAGGATCCATTTGTGCTGGGCTGAGGAGGATGGATGGATTTCCCCTATGAAGTCCAAACCCCATTGTTGAAAGGGTGCTTCAACACTAATGGGTTTCAAGGGTAAGGGCAAGAGCTTTCTTCTACCATAAAAAAATTGGCATTTGTGGCAAGACATTACTATTTTGTGGGTGTCTGGGAAAATGGTGGGCCAATAGTAATCAGATTTGAGGATTTTGTTTGCTGTGGTCTTCCAATTTAAGTGCCCTCCACATTCTCCTTCATGCATTTCGTGCATGATTTTTCCTGCATCGTTCTCAAGTAAACATTTTAGTAATATCCCAATAGAAATTTTCCAATATAAAACTCCATCTATCATACAATAATTTAAAGCCTTCTGTTTTACAAATATGGCTTTTGTTTTTGACAAAGAAGGAGGAGCATTTAAATAAAGCAACACATAAATGATGTCAGCATACCATGGAGAGTTAATGAATGTTTCTTCAGTAAATGGTGTTGGGAATTCTTCTATCTCTTCTAAGGCATCAACCATATTCATATCTAGAGCTTTGAAATTAGACTCAGCGATGAGTTTTGCTAATCCTTGTCCCTTGATGAGTTTAGTAGGCCTGATTTCCAAGTCATATTCAAGGATAGTGGTAATCCACTTTCCCCTTTTACCATCGGGGTCCTGACTTAGAATACCTTTGACTACGGTGTGTATCACAAAGGCAATGATATGTGAATGTAAAATGTACACCCTAAAGTCCTTTAATGCTTTTACCAGTGCCAAGGCTTGCTTTTCCATGATGTTGTATTTGAGTGGAGCATCTCTTAAGGCTTTGCTGAAGAAGTATATAGGTTGTTCTTGCCCCAAGCTATTCTTTTGCAACAATACTGCAGCTATTGTATGTTCAGATGCAAAGGAAAAAAAATAGAAATCTCTGGTGAAATCAGGACTGATAAGGACTGGTGCTTGAGTAAGGGCTCGCTTTACCAGTTCAAATGATTTTTTAGCTTGCATTGTCCATTTAACACCTACTTATTTTCTGAGCATGTTAGTGATGTTTCTTAATAGCTCAGCAAGGTTGGGGATGAACCTCCTCAAAAAATTAATCTTTGCAATGAAAGACTGTAATTCTTTGAGATTTCTAGGGTGGTTGATATTCAGTATGCCCTCAATTATTTTAGGATCTATCTTGATCCCTTCTTCAGAGATTATATGACCAAGAAGCTTTCCTTCCTAGAGGCCAAAGAGTGTCTTTTTGGGATTTAAAGACAAGCCAAATCTTTTGCATTTCTCAAAAACTTTCCTTAAATGTTCCAAATGTTCTTCATTAGTTTTGGAGAAGACAGTAATGTCATCAAGGTAAATGATTATAAAATAGCCTATGTCTTTTGAGAAGGCTATGTCCATGGCCCTTTGGAAAGTGGCCCCTACATTCACCAAGCCAAATGGCATTTTGACATACATGAATGTCCCCCAAGGTGTGGTAAAGGCTGTTTTATGCTGATCACTTGGGAGGAATAACACTTGATTATAACCTGAGAACCTAACTAATAATGATATTCTTTTTGACCCAACTACCCTTTGAAGAATGTGGTCCATTTTTGGCAAGGGGTAGTTATCTTTCAGAGAGGCTCTATTAAGGTTCCTGAAGTCAATACATATCCTAATCTCCCCTGTCTTTTTCCTAACAAATACTAGATTGGAAACCTAGTCTGAGTATCTGAGAGGAACAATGATCCTTGCATCGTACATCTTCCTAATTAATTTTTCTACGGCAGGCAGTAAAACAGGGTTTATCCTCCTTAATTTCTGTCTGAAAGGTTTCTGATTTGCCTTAAGAGGAATTTTGTGCTGAATGATGCTAGTGTCATATGATTTCAAATATTTATAGTCCCATGCAAAAACATCTATAAATTATTTGAAGAGTGCTATGTATTGCTGTTTGATGTGGGCAGGAAGGGTGCTAGATAACTTAATCATTTTAGGCTCAGTTGGGCTGCCTATGTTGTGCTCTTCCACATTAGTTTCCATGATTTCTCGCTTAGGTTCCTTAGCTACATCGTTGAAATCAAAGAGTTGTTCTAATGGAGCAAGGCCTTTGGTTATCGCATCACCTTTACACTCTAGAATTTTCGAGGTCCTTTGGCCTGATCATCGCATAATTTTTTTAGATGATACAAAAATAAATATTATCATAGGTTATAAAGTTTGAATAAAATAATTATTAATTTAAGATATTAAATTAATAATTATTATTCTAGAATATTTAATAAATATTTGAGATACTTAGAAATAGAATTTTTTTATTAAAAATAGGACTCTAGAATAGAGTCGTTTCCTAGGCTCTAAGTTAGGAGTAAAGTTAGTAGAATAGTTAGAAGGTCATTTAGTGTAAGTGGACACTTGTTATTTAATAAGTGATCCATAATTAGTGGAAGTTAGGACATTGAGCTTATAAATAGCTCATTGCAAGAGTGTTTTTGTTGTTCGGGTGTAAACTCTTGCATAATTCCAATGTAACTGTTCTTTCTGATTAATAAAATTACGTGTCTGAGGACACTTCGGCCATTAAATTTTTCTTATAAAAGATGATCAAAATGATTTATAATAGAAGGAGAAGAGGACTCTGTTTCAAGAAATGGTTCTTTGTTTAAACATTCTTTTTCATGGCTGAAACCTGGTGATGCTGTGGAAAACTCATTTTTTGACTGCAGGAAATCCTCTATATGTTTATCATTGTTAAAAACCTACCAATGATCTTCGTTATCAGGCACTGCTGGTCTATTTTTCACCTTTATAATGAACTGCTCATTGATTTGTGGTATTTGGAAATTACTATCAGTAAAAGCCAGTTCGTTTTCCAGGTGATTTTGGGCTCTTGGTATGAACATAATCTCATATTTTTCGAAGGTTTTCAGGAGATCTAAAACAGTGTTTCTATATTATCTGAGTCTGGGGTTTTTGGTTGAATATTCCTCTTTGATTTGTCTCATAATTAACTCAGAATCTCCCTGTACTGATATCCTTTTGGCCTTTAAATATTTGAGTATGTGCAGACCTAAGAGAAGGGCTTCATATTCTGCAATGTTGTTAGTGCATGAAAAATCTAATTTGCAGGCATGTCCTTTGTTTATGTTGTGTATCTATACACTAGCCCCTGCACTATTTTTGCTGCAAGAGCCATCAAATCTCATTCTCCAAAGTGTTTCTGTTTCATTCTCATCTGTTTTGCGTTGCTCTAGGCTACTGGAAGTTGAGATATCTAGAGGTTGAGAGGAAGACCATTCTGAATGCTTTGGTGCACTAATGTCCTGTTCATTTTCTTCCTTTGTTTGGTTGATTTCATCTTCATTGTATAAAATAAAGGAATCTAGATTTGAATGGGTGGAATAAACAGGAATGTTGTAAGGTTTGTCCTTACTGCTCACCATGTATTTCATGAGGGTTTCACTATATAATATTCTGGTTTGACCAAACACTGGTATAGTGGCATAAGACATATCCATTTGAACGGTGCCCTGAATCTTAGCTCCCCATGATCTAGACAAAAGCATGCCATATTTTGGGGGAATGTCAACTACTACCACATCCATTACAAGATTCTTGGCAGGAATTTGAGACAAATTGAGACACAAATCTTTAATTAACCTCAAACATTTGACTCTTCTGGAATCAAAGGAATATAAATCTTTATATGGTCTAATAATCTCTAAGCCTAAGCTCTCCATTACCACCTTGGGCATAAGGTTGTGTGATGCTCTTGAATCAAGCATGGCATTGTGTAAGATTTTGTCATGTATGTTTAGACTGACATAGAAGGGAGGCAAAACCCATTCTTGGTATTTTCCTTCAATTTTAGGACCAAACAACAACTCTGGTTTGTCATCTGTCAAGTTCAAAGTATCAGTATCAAGATTTATATTCAGAGCTTTTAGGACCTGGTTTTTGTATACTTCCTGAGTCACTAATTCAACTAGAGGTATGTTAATTTTGATCTTTGCAATCTCTCCCTCAAGGTTGAAAGGAAGTATTGATTTTGTTGTATTTACATCTGTTTTTTCAATTGAATTTCTTTCAGCAATTCTGATTTGCTGAGTTTTATTAGGATTGTCAATCTAGGTTGTTTTAACAGGGCCACTAGCAGAAGTACTAGGGAAACTCTGTTCCACATTTGGCTGACTGCTTTTCCCTTTGTTTAAATCTGTTTTCTTAGCCAAAATGTGGGTTTTATCTGCTGCTTTCTTATGCTGATTTTCTGTATTTTTCCTAACAGCAGAGCTAGTGTTTTTGTCGTTTGGATTATCTATGTTCCCTTTGCTTCTTAGATTGTAGTGTTTGTGTACCTCCATGATTGCGTTCTCAAACCCCAATCTATAATCTTCAGACTCCTTATATGTGTCTTCTTTTGGTTTTGAGGAGAAGAAACTTGTTCTTCTTCAGTGAGGGAAACATTATCCTCACTGTCTGATCCAATCAAGTTTACATGGTTTTCTCCCAATCCTTCAATTTCCCTTTCTTCCTCTTGATCTACGTAGTTTTGTTGGAAGGGAAGTCTAATTTGTTGGTCATTATCTCTTTGCCTATCTTGATTGTTTTCTCTTCTAAAGTTCTGATTTCTATTTCTATTTTGGAAGTTGTTTTGGGGTTCTCTTGGTGGCACTCTATCACTCAAGTTTATCTTTTCAAGCATTCTCTCCATTACCTTCACTAGGTTGTCAATTTTGGTATCAGAGGATGAGGTTGGGGGTGCACAATCATATTTATAAGTTACCATCTTCTCTGATCTCAACCTAGCTCTTTTCTCAATTAAGTTTTCTTCTACACTCACTGCTCCTTTTTGCATGTCTTCTAGAGTTAAATAATCTCTCTCCCTTAGTTGATAGGCCATATCAGCATCGAAGCCTTCAAGATATCTCACTAAGGCCATACCTTGGGGAGGTTACATGTGAGGTGGAAGAGCATTGTAGATACTGTTAAACCTGGTGGAGTAATCCTGAACACTCTCTCCTTGATTTCTTTTAAGACTGTTATACTCTACTAATATTTGGAGAGGGTTGCTTTTGATCTCCCATTTGTTTAGGAATGTTTGATGCAAATATGGAAGGTCATTGATGCTATTAGGAGTTAAGCCCTTAAACCACTTCTTTACTTCTCCTCTTAAACTTTGAGCAAAGATTCTCATCTTAATGTTCTCATCTTATATTTCCATATAATCAAAAGCATCTTCCATCCTATCTACATGTTGTTGAGCTGTGGTAGATTCTTTTACAGTGAAATGGGGAATTTTAGATTGATAGTCATTTGGCAAGGGAGCCATAGGTTGTGGTAACACTAATGGGGCATACCATGCTACCATGGCTGGAAAGAAAGGTGGATTTATAGCAGGTGGATTTACAAGAGGGAAAGTGGGTTGCAATGGAGTGTTTTGGACAGTGGTGGTATGGTTTGGAGTGGAAGAAACACTTGGGCCAGCAAACTGGTTTTGAGCATATTGGTTATGAAAAAGGCTAAAGTGGTGGAGAAGCTGTGATTCAGGAGGAGTAGAGGGTGAAGCTTCCCTACTAAAGCTCTATTGCAAACCTGCAGTTTCAAGATCAGTTTGGTTTAAAACATTATGAGATCTGGTTCTAAAGATGTTCTTAGTATGATGTAATTCAAAGTGTAAATCCTCCAAGACATCAAGGTTTTCAGGGAGAGATTTTATTCTTGGAATGTTCCTATCGGCAACATATTTTCCAGCTCTAGAAGTCTACCACAGAATTCTCTCTGGATTGTCAACTATTGTAGGAGGGTTAGGGTCTAGATGGGATCTAGTGTTGATCTTATGTGCATCTAGACTGCTTTTCAAAAATTGAGAGAGGCTGAAGTTTGTAGGAACTGCTTTGAAAGTTTTGTCTCTTAGAATGTCTTATATAATATGGTACTAGGCTTCTCAACTCCTTCAAGGCTAGTTAACACAGTACTAAAGATATCTGGAGACCTAGATGGGTAATAGGTCTACTGAGGCTAATGGAGTCGCCAGGTGGAAAGTTTTCAGATTTTTTTGAAGGTAAAATTGCTTTATGGTTCCACCACCATGTTTATTATGAAGCCAATCTGAAATATTTTTGGATTTTGTACATTTTAATGGTTGTAAGAGTGTCCTATGTTTGATCTCAACACTTAGCTAAGGTGCTCAAACAAACAGAGTCTACTCTATGGCTTACTAACTGGTTTTCTTAGAGATTTGTAGGACTAAAGAGTGCACAAGAGTTAGCTAAACTATCATATACTCAATAGGTCCCACCGTGATCGCCATTATGTTGGGGTTCCTGTGTTTTGGTAGATTGGCTAACCAAAAGACAAGACAACATCAAAACTGCTTTGGGATCTTAGGATCTAGCCCTCCTGGATCCAGAGAGGGATCTCTCAATATGTTTATAAGGATATGTCTTGAAATGTTTTGGTAGTTAATTTTAGGCTAGTTATGAAGTGCAGGGTTGTTTGTTTTTTTTGGTTGGGCAAATATGTTTCATGTAGTATAGATAGAGCATGGGAATCTACAAGCCATTGGGAAATGGAGTCATATGAAAGTCCAAATAGTTCTTATTGAGAAGGAAGGGAAACCAGAGGGAAAATCTAACTTGGTCTAGGATTTGTTGAATAATATAGGTGGAATGGGATGAACATTAAGGACTAAAAGTGAAAGAAAACTAAGTCCTTTCACAAATGACTTAAAGAATTCGGGGAGCGCCCTATTTCCTCCAGTAAGCTCACTATTTTGGACTTGATCAATATAACACTCAAAGAAAGAGAAATGCAGACTAAAACCTTCTTAATGAACTATAGGATTTGGGGAACGCCCTATTTCCTCCTATGAGTTTACTGCTGAAGGCTTAATCAACAAAAACATACAATTACATTCAAAGAAGAGGGAACGCCTTAAACATCTAGGACTGCAATTATAGGGACCTTCAACACAATAATTACAATAATGAACAGATGGTATGATTGAAACAGACCTCGTTGTCAAACTGCAAGCATTAATAATCAAAGGGAGACTTCAGATACAATATTTCAGTGGTAAAGAAAGAGGGAACGCCTAAACAGTCTTCAGCACAACTGAATTAACCATTTCTAAAATAAAACAAACCGAATATTTAAGAGAGATATTAGACTAGCCTGTCATATTCAGTAGCAGAAAACATATAAACAGTGAAGGATAAACAGTCAGAGGTGCTTCTAAGATACATTTCTCTGCCTAAAATTTTTATCCTACTGTAAGCAAAGCATGATGGAACAAAGTGGAAAACAGGAAATAACATTAACAATAAGAAGTACTTCACCGAAACTAGGCTCAGGGATCCAATGGTCCAGCCTCCTTCATCGATAGAAAAACAAACATCTTCACACTCTTTCAGAACACCAATGCTTCTTCAAAGCAGCAATATGTATCACTTTAGAAATCACCAAATGCCAATCTTTTACAATGAGACTTCAAAGAGTCTTTATAGAAAAAATGAGGAAAAGTATGCGAGGAAAGTTTTAATGAACATCAGAGGTAGGAGACGGCATTCGAATGCTCCATCCTGTGTCATAAACATAACATTAAATTCTAGACATGATCAACAACTTTGTAGCTTATTGAGACCATTGAGACCATTTTGATATGATAGAAATCACCCACAAGGTGTCCTTGAGAGGAAAAACCATCTGGAGTGGTACTATTATCTTCTTGGTGCGAGTTAAGTGAAGAATGAGCTATGAGGACTCCCATACTTCTAAATAACTGCTTCTGACAGTTTGTAGTAGCTTCCCTGGTGTAATAATTGCTTGGCAGGCTTGTGTGCATGGGATAGGCTATGTCTGTGTTAGTCAACATTCTGCACTAATAACTGCTTTGTCTCTTTGTACTTCAACCTGTTTTAACTCTGTTTATGTTTTCTCTTTGCTGATTGCTCGAACTGCTTCTGTACTGATGCCCTTTGACGTTGTTTTGTGGCCCTGAGATTTCCATCTGAGCTTTTGTGTCACCTTTGTCACTGTAAAACGTTAATTCCTTCATCGGCCATGAAAAAACCTGCAAACACACGAGAAAATTTTATGAAATCCTGCGGGCTTCGTTTAGACTGCTTGCAGAGGCTCTGGGGTGGCGAAGGAGCAGTGAGGAAGAATGTGATTGTAGCAGAAAATTGGAAAAAACCCCGGCAGAGCAGCTAACTAGGTCAATGGAGGTTTGGGTACGAGGATGAACATGGACCGTTAGATCAGGATGATCTACGGTGGAGATCTCTCTATGGAGTCGTTTGGGAGGGAGATGGGAAGCAAACGAAATGTTATCGCGATATATTATGGGTCGTGCGATCTCAGAGATCGACGGCCATGATTAAAAGAGGAAGTTATGTTCCGGAGGGTGGTATGGCAGAAATCGGGAAAAGTTTTTGCGCAACAAAATGGGGGGGAGGCGGTTTTAGCTTTTGGAACACGATATAGGTTAGCGTTCGACACGTGGATTTATAAAACCACTTTTATCGCATGAAAGTAGTGCACTGGGAAGGAGGGGTGAAAATTGCGTGATATGGATCGTTGACTATTGGATTGGAGGCTCCATATCCAACGGTGCGGGTTGAACGCGATGGGTGAAGAGCTGCGGGGTACAAGGGTATGCGGCGGAGAAAGGTTTCATGACGCAACATCATGAAAACCAGCGTTTAAACTGAGTAAGCGCAAAAAATGTCTTTTAGTGTTAAAGTGTAAAAATTTATGCATGGGAAAATACATAGGAAAAAGGCAAAAATGAGAGGAAACTGGGCCGTTTGGTGGTGGGACTAGGAGTACGAAGGAAAAATCCTAGGGGTGATCGGCAGGTTAAATGAGGGTCGTCGGATCATGACAGATCAACGATGGAGATTAAAGATGGTGGATGAAGGGTCAGGAGGATGACAAAACTAAGATGAAGTGCGAACCGTTGGATCCGGCGGAAATGAATGGTGGAGGTCTCATCGGAGCATTGCATCGGCGGAGGTCAAAGGGTAAGGGAATAAGCCTTTGCGATATGCGATTATGCGAGGGCCGTCTGATATGAAAGATGATCGACAGTCAGGATTTAATTGGCGGGGTCATGACGGAGGGCTATGGGCAGAGCGCGATGAGATCCTGGCTGTTGGTTCTTGTGGATTCAACGGTCCAGATCAAATCGACGGGCGCAAGTGATGAGCGAAGCGAAGAACTTATGGAGCGATGCGATGGAACACTGGCCATTGGATCTGAAAACATCGACAGTGGAGATCTAATCGGCGACCAGCGGAAAATTGAAAAGGAGAAAGGAACATGCGAAGCGCGATTGAATCATGGCCGTTGGTTCTTGTGGATTCAACGGTCCAGATCAAATCGAAGATCAGAGGAGAAGGGGCTCATCGCATCGGAAGATTGGAAGAATAAAGGCAAAGTTAGGGAAAGGAAACTCCGATTGCGATTGGTGATAAGGGCTAGTGCCTGGTTATGGCTCTGGGTCATGTATGGAAAAGGGGCTAGGGCTAAGGCTGAAAGGGGCTTAAGGCCTTAATGTTAAAAAATGGGTTTTTAGGATTTTTGAAGGGTTTTTGAGGGTTTTTTGGCTTTCGGTAGAGAGGAAAAGAAAGGGTCTTTAAACCTGTAAATGAATCTTTGAGGTTTTAAAGGGGATTTAAGGCTTTTAGAGGCTGAATGGAGGGTTAAAAGATGAAAAGAAGGCTTTATGAAAATGGAGGGAAATAAGTGAAAATAGGCAGTTTCAGTAGCCTTTGGAACAACTTTATTTGGTGAATCAGCATGGCTTTAAGATGGAAACAATAGTGAATATTAATTCAAAGGGATAAAGAATCATCAAAAGACTTCAAAGATGATGGATTTTCAAAGAAATAAATCTCTTGAAGGCTTGAACACAAATTTAGCCACCATTTAGCATATTAGAATTTATAGGTGGCTAACACACTTCACACCAATAAGATTTTTATTGTTTGGTAAATCAACCAAATCCCATTTATCATTCTTTTCAATTGAATTCATTTCTTCATCCATGGCTTGCACCCAATTTTCATCTCTGATTGCTTCTTCAAACGAATAAGGTTGGAATGCCAACAATGCAAAATTTGAACTAACATCCAAATCATCATAATTATCTTTTAAACTTCTCAACTTTTTCTTACCATCACTTGATTCATTACCTGATTGGCTGCTTGGAGAATTTTGGTATGTTGATCTTCTTGAAGATCCATGCTGCTCTGAAAATCTTGGAGTCCTTGCTTATGTGACTCTGTTTGGTGTTTGCTCTCTTGGTTCTTGCTGCTCCTTTTCTTCTACATCATTCTCCTCCATAAATGGTACTTGTGCATCGGTTGGTTTGTCTACAGTCCCATTCCATGACTCTTGTTCTTTAAACACAACATCTCTACTAATTATTGTCTTCTTGGTGATAGGGTTATACAATTTGTAAGCTTTTGATTGCTCATTATAACCAGTAAAAATGCATTTTTCATTTTGATCATCTAATTTGCCTCTTATTTTCTTAGGAACATGTGCATAGGCTACACATCCAAAAACTATGAAACGAGATACACTACATGACATACCTGACCATGCTTCTTCTGGAACTTTGTTCATCACACTCTTTGTAGGAGATATGTTTATCTCATAAACAACACATGCAACTACTTCTTCCCAATACTCATTAGACAAGTTTCTTGCTTTCAACATGCTCGTCATGTTCATGATTGTTGGGTTCTTTCTCTCTGCTACACTATTCTGTTGCGGTGTGTATCTGGTTGTAAACTATCTTCTGATTCCATGTTGTTTGCAGTACTCATGGAATGTCTTCAAAACATATTCTCCACCATGATCTGATCTCAATACCTTGATCTATCAATCACTTTTGGTTTATACTAGGCTTTGGGCTCTTTGAACATTGCAGGCAATTTTGAGACTTAAACAAGTAAAACAGTCTTCTGCTATATATTCGATCAATAAAGAAGCTGAAGATGCTCTTCCACCAATGAGCTGGCGCAGTATACTTACGGTCCACAGGTGAACCTGCTCTGATGGTTTCTTTGCTCTATGCAAGAGCTCTTCGAGAATTTTCACGGTGCTTACAAGACGAAGCCTTTCTAACAAGTGTAGTAGGTTCTGATGGAGGTATACGACCGTTTGTTTCTGCTGCAAGAAATCTGGCCTTGAAAATGCAAGTCATTCTAATAGAGGTACTGCAACTGTTGTGTACGACATGGTGAGTGAGCCTTTGATCATTGTGTTCACTGAAATTGGGCTGAAAATATTCTCGTCATTTGCTGCTGCAATCTATTTTGCTGCAAGAGTTGTTTCCTAAAGATGCTTTGTATCGCTGCTATGGAACAGTAACGACACTTTCCATTGAGTTGGGTCAAGGATTTCATCCTGCATACAGTGCAGTTTGGCTCTGCCCAAAGCGATCACCGATGTTGACTACTCTGTATCCATGCATAGTCTCTTTTTAGTCCCCGACACCTCGTCTTCACAATACATCCAATTTGGCGTGGTGGCTGCAGCGTCGATGGTTGCGCAATACTTTATCTAATAACCGGACAATATCTAGGCGGTTCAGCATGGTGTTTATGCGGAACATGGAGTTATTATTCTCCATACTATATTTATTATCTCTCGTTCCTTAGTCAGCCTCTTCTTCTACAATCCTGACATAATGACCAAGTATTACAATAATAAAACTACCTTGGTATCCTTTGATTGGTATGGCTGTTCCTTGCTTTTCACTTTGATGCTCATGCTCTTCTCGGCCATCTCGACCACCTGCCGTACGCTCGTCCTGCAGCTCGATGACCTCGGTCGCTTTCACCGAAATATAAGCATGACTTTTGAAACGGTTATAGAGCAGATATATTTTGTGTCTTTCGCCTGCTGCCATTAAAGGGATCCCATCAACTAAGCCAGTCATGGTGGCCTTTAATCCTTGGCTTCGCTATGACGCTTTCCATCAACTTGTTGAGTAAAGGTAATGAAAAACCTTCCTGGTCACCGCTTAAGTCGCAGCCATCTTCCTGCCACTGAACGCAGCGCTTGTTCGTAACGGACATGACTGACTGAAGGAATCAATATCTGCTACACCACTTCTCTGGGCTTTCAAAATCCTGTCTGTATTCACCAGGCCAACAATAACAACGACGCCACCGACAAACATGCGTAAGACACCACATGCTTCACTTCGCGGAAGAGATATCGTATTATCTTCTGGCATTGCTGATCCACTCTGGATAAAACAGCGCTGGCCATTCGCTGACATCGCCTTTCATTGATTAATACTTTTTTACTAAGGGCTTTTCGCTCTGCGTCGTTTTGAGGTTTCAAACGAGCTTGACATAGTCTCATGCATCATGCTTGCTTTCGTCTCATTTTTAACCACAGCCACATCCGTCTTTTACCAGGCAGAAAGAGAGTAACTAAAAAAACTTACAGTATTATTATCTTATACAGAAGAGTATGAGTGACAGAAATACAATTTCATTTTATATAAATAACACACAAATATTTAAAAAATACTTTCAATAAACATAATATAAGTTTTGTAAAAAAAGTTGCTGCCAAAAAATATATTTAAAAATATGTCACTATAAAATATTCGTAAATCTCTCTTCTTTTATGATTTTGAGGAACCTTTTTAAATATTATTCTTGATAAGGTAAATCTTTCTAACCCCTTTCTAATGAGGAAAGGGACTCTTTTTGGAATACGTTAAAACAAAATCGAACTTAGCGAAATTGGCTATTCAATGACACTGCTCAGACGGTCCCCGAAGTTTGTAAATTAAAAAAAAAATTAACGCCAACTAATGCGTTGACCACTCTAGGCTGTAAAGCTCTAAAACTGACTCCGCATCCCCAACAAAAACTGTATGTCAAAATGCCAGTAAATGGCAAAATGCAAGTTTTTTCTGGAAGTTAAAATTTTTCAAAACAATACGGGACTTTGTTTGCTAAAAATTTGTTTATTTTACTTGTAGTTTTTCTACTCATAGGTCTGATCTTTTCTCGCTCTATTCAATGGACATATAAAACGAGATTCAAACACTATAACACAAGTATTTCACATGAAACAACAGATCGGCTCTTCAATTAATCACAATCACAACAAACACAATGAGGTGACACAGTGAAAATTTAACCATTACCACATACCTTACATGCTTTCAACAATGCTCTCGATAAACTCCTCTCGCTCTCTGCAAATATATTTTCTCATCAAACTCAATAAATTTATACATGTTTTGTATTTATTTTACTGAAAATCATATTAGACAGGATAAACAAAGCATCCAATATAAACTACCTTATGGTCAAAATGTGCTTTTCTGTTAAACAACGTAATCAAAAAAAGATGGTTGTTGGGGTTGGATTTTAGAAATTCTAACAGAATACTGTTTCTTTCAAAAAAACCAACCTTTCTCATTATTAATGAAACTTCTTCATTTGGTAATATTCACTATAAGTTAGTTTACCAATTTTTATATAAATTGCTTATTTATTATTTAATACATAAGTAATTTATTTTTGAAAAAACTAAAATTTTCAACTTATAATTCAAATAAATTTTTACTAATTTTATATCAAATTTAAACAAAACAATTCTCAAAATATATAATTTAAGAAAAGTAATTTTTAAAATAATATTTAACTCTCCAAATATATAATTTAACAAAAGTAATTTTTAAAATAATATTTAACTTTTAAAATAATAATTTTGAAGACAAAATTCTCAACCAAATTATATAATTTCTTAATACTAACTCTTAAAAAATGAAAAAAGAAATTACCAATTTTAATAAGAATTTTATAAAACTTTTTGAAATAATTTTTCACTATTTTTATAACAAATTCAAACACGCGTAAAAATTAAAAAGAAAAGATGTTTTTGTCGTATTGTTAACAACTTCAAACACAATAGAATACAATCAAGTCTTCTTATTTTTGTTGCAATTTAATTATTTTAATTTATTCAATAAAGTAGTTATGATTTCACCGAAAACACTTTTAAATATATAATAGAACGGATAAATTTTTAATTAATAATATAATTATAAATAAACTTTATTAAAATTCTTTAAATATATATTAAATTTTAATAAGTAAGTATTTTTATTTAATTAAAGTGAAATTTGAGCGAAGGAATTTGGGCGGTCAAAATTTTGGCGATCGAAGATCAAAAATTTAAAAAATACTAGAAGCAATGTTTGAATCCACTTCTTTGACATTGGAAATGGATTCAGCACCATCAAAAATCCACGTAGGACACCCAAAATAATAAGCTTTGATAGTTATAACATGGGTTAGAAAAAGATTTCTGCAGGATTTTTCCAAATGCTGAATTTCATATTTTGGGACAATTCCTCACGGCATTGGATTAGACTACGGCTTTAATTAATAGAAATAAAATAACTCATTTTAATAATAATAAAATTATTCACAAATAATATTCAATGACAATCCAGAAAAGACCTTGTTTCCATTTTAATAGCTAAAAATTCTGCCATTATTATATTTTTAAAAATATTGCTCCGGTGTCAATAAAGTCCTCCAACATAACCAAAGGTAGAATTTTCAACCACAGACTTGATCTCACTTAGCATTATTGAGGGAACCTAGAGGTGCAATTTACTTTAGAAAGGTCAAAGGAAGGTTTTAAGTATAGGTGGAATCTTGATGCAAGTCCAAGTTTGATACTCGGTGTCAAGTTAGTTTCCATTGAAACCTACACATCCAAGTTCTGGAAACTCTAGCAGGCCATGGCCCAAGTCGATGACAGCGTAACATTGACAACCATGCACTAGCTTAGGTCCGCATCGTCTCGAAGCAACGATCTCTCTACCATGAATTCCAAGGAACCTGGAAATCGAAGACGGGGGCTGCTAAGGTCACAATCGGTGACCCAAAATGCGTCGAAGGTCATGCAACCGTTCGAAACTATCATCTATTTCGATGGTGCAGAGACAAAGTCAAAGACGATATTATGGATGGAAGAATTAGCGTATTGTTACCAAATATCACCTGTCCCGTTTGGGTGGAAACCTTTGTAGTGGTAGTGATATCTTTTTGGATTCTCTACCTCCTCTTCCGACGATGAAAACCTCAGCGGTTCTTCAATTTTTTGATATAAAAGAATTAGTTCTGAGAGTTTTGTGACGACAGTCGAAAGTAAATCTCCAGAAAACAGGAATTCTTTCTTTGTAAAATCGTTAAATGCAATTCTGCAAGAAGATAATCTATCTTTTTTGCCGTAGGTAAGCAACAACCACGTTAAGGAACCTAGCCTAAGAGCTGCTAATCATACCTTGATGATTTTCTTATATCTTTACTGGATGATACAGTTACTTTACATAAAATGTTAAAAAGACTTTTCTAACAAATCATACAGGTGATGGTTTCTTATCTTTACTGGATGATGGGTCATTTTACAAAAGAGATTAAAAGACTTTCAATTGTTCTTCAGTATTCCTGGAAAAGAAATTATCAAGCAAGGCAACTCAATCTTGAAACAATATTTTTGAGAAATTCTTAGAAAGTAATTATCTAAATGTAACTTCATCAGTCTTCATAAATCAACTTATTTAATTTTCGCCAATCGGTTTGCATAAATGTATGTAGAAATCTGTATTTCTTCCATATATCTGGGCCATTGACAGAGGTGAGTGAAGCGGTTTCTTCGTCTGCGTATAGGGTTTCTTGTTATGAAACTTTTGCAAGTAGCCACATCTCCACATAAACCCTGAGTACTTCTTCCCCAGGACAGTGTTCATTGAAGGGCTTATCCCTGCTCGGCTGGCTAGATTTTTTGGTCATGGATTGCAAGGCAAATTCCCGTAACTGAAATTTACAATGGATACAATGCTATAAAGGTCAAAACTTCTAGCTTTATTCAAATGTTCAGGGCTTTCTTTGTTCTGGCGATGGCTCTGTTTTGTTTCTATTTTGGTGCATACCTTCGGATAGCTGGATACATCACAGAACATTGTTGTAGCAGAGATCTTTGTTTTAGTTTATTCTATTATTGTTCTTTTTTATCTGGTTTAAGCTGCTTTTATTGAAGTTTTTGACGCCCTTCAGCCAATTGATGTGCTGCAACTTGTTCTTTGACCTTCTCTCTGTCACTGGCATAACTTTCTTCGGTTCTAATCAATGGAAAACGGTAAGTAATTCTTAGCTCTCCAATTCAATTAGCTACATGCCTGTAGGCTCTATTTCCTTTAAAAATTCTATATTCTTCCCATTTCATATTGTTTTAGCCACTCTAAAATCCAAATGTGCAAAGGCAATTCGTTGATATTGCCATGTAATCAGACTTTCAAATTTGTTGACATTCTCAACACGAGATGCTCTCTCAGTTGTTCCTTTTCACATTGTCAAAGGAATTGATCAGTTGAGTAGAATGGCCCAATAGATCTTGCTACTACCAGACATCCGTTTTTTTTCTTGATGACACTTCAGTTCAGTTTAAAACAATGTGAAAATGTTAACGAAAGACTTTGTCTGGAAAGAGGATTAGTGATGTAGAATTACCTTTAAATACATTAAATGAAAAATAGGTAAAACCTAAACAAAATTTCCGCTGCCATTAGTACAGGTCTTATCATAAAATAGAAAAACTTATCGAACTACAATAGTTCAAGGACAATTTTAATTTTAAATACTGTAATAGACCTTGAAGAAATTTTCATTACCTATCATTAAAGTCAGTCTATCAGGAAAAAAAATGTCAGCATTATAAAGTCATCCCGAAACCATAACGCTGGCTACCTAGACTATCTTTAGAAGATCATACCAAGGCAACTATAATATTTATCTAACTTTAACAAGGCACTTCAAAAAAATCATTCTTAAAAAGAAAGATACAATACACGTAAAGTTTCGCTATTTGTCATTTGCAAATGACCCAATATTACTATATAACAGAGTACAAATTGCTTTAGGTTGGAAGTCTGTTTTTTTCTTATTAGAAATTATTCTTTCAAAAATTATTGGGCATAAAAAAAAAAAAAAACAAACTTATTGGAATTTTATTGTTTATAAATTATTTTTTTTATTTGCAAACTATAATAATTTTGATTTTTAAAATTCACTTCTTCTTTCGAAATTTCGAAATCTGACACTTTGAAATTTTAAAAGATTATCAAAACAACAAAAAATTAGTTAATATAATATACTGACATATTGATACAAGGTTACTAAAAAAATTTATTATTTTAAAAGAAAATACAACTACCTTTGAGTTTTTAGGTTATCATATGCAAATGACTAAATATTGTATATTATATGAGGACAATTTCTTTTGGCCAAAAGTGTGTTTTTCTTTCAATTAAATTATTTTTAAAAGATAGGTGATACTAAAAAATTCAGCTTACAGTATTAATTTACCGTTAATGCACTAGTTAATGCTTCTTCATTAGAAGGTTTCAAAAATCTATAAATTTTCAATACTTGAGACTGCGAAAAATTTTCAGAAGCAATAAGATATTATATCTGTATATATGTATGATGATACAGGTTATTATTATTTGTAAAAATATAAGTTTGAATTTAGAATTATTAAAGACATAAAAGATATTTACTTTAATGAAGATTTCCATATTGTAAACTTCCTTGTGAACTTTATGTTGTTTTTAATAGCAACAATTTTCATTTACCAACAACTAACAACTCTCCAATTTATACATTTATTTGAATCGTTGAATTTTCAATGTAAAATATTTATATGATTTAATTGTTGGTATAATCAATCTTCCAATTTGAGTTTACTGAAAAACCTGTAACAATCAATTTGTTTTATAGATGTTAGACAACTACTCCTCGAGATAAAGTTTATTTAAGTGTTACTAGAGTCGAAGGCACAATGATTCTTGTTTTCTTGTTGTATTTATATGTACATTATTGTATCATTATTTATTTATTCATTAATATATTGTTGATTTGTTTCGAGTTTGTGTCTTATACAGAGTAGTATCGAAGCGAGTGAGATGCTCTGTTGATTAAAAGCATGGATTCTTATGCTTTCATCCCCAAAATGACAGTTTGGTAATACCAAAAACATTAGACAATGTCATACATTTTATTATGGAAGGAAGACACAATCAAGTTTGAGTTGAATCAGAAGATTACTGTTTAACTCACATATACATGTTAGTCAAAAATGAGCTATCGAGTGCAAAAGAAGTTCAAGATGGTGGCGAACGGAAGAGTTTGAAATATTTGCATTCTTTGTTCCTTTGTTTTTTATTAAAGCACTGAGTATTATTGCTTGCGTTGAATGATATTCCTCTCATTATGAAATTAAGATATTTGTGATATACATATCATATATTGTTCTACATTAGTAGTATGTATTTATAAAAAAAAGAGAGGAAAAATGTTGTTTGAACTCGAAACTGTGTTAAATTTACCATTGGCCCACATAAATTTTTTCGTAAACTTCTCACGAACTGTACAAAATCCTAGATTAAAATGCCCAGTTCTATATTTGGACATATGCATAGACCATTAATTAAATATGGCAAAAACACACATGAGAGCAATGATATAGATAAGAGCTTGATGGCGGTGTGTTACTATTGATGGACCAATGGGTCAAATTACGATGAGTGCAATCGCTTATGATTATATGAACAATTGTTAAATTGAAGTTTGGGGAAGTCTTCTAAGGAAAACCGTATCAGCTTGTAAAGTCTTTGACTGTCCGTTAGAAGAACATCAAGACTTGAAAAGGCACCTCGATGTTATTCAGTTTATGTGATAAAGTGAGTCTTGTGAAGGTCTATACTATTTTTTGTCATATTGTTAAGGTGCTTATATTTTGATGTTATTGTGATACAGCAAAGTGAGTCCATTGTTGGACATGACTATTACCGAGAAGCGTGGTGTTTATATGGCGGTCAAGTTCAAATGCAATTAGCTTTACGGTTTGAAGCTAAAATAAAGAAAGAACAAACAAAAAACAAGCGATTAAATTAATCGCTAAAGCGTGTGGAATAGTATTTTGGTTTAAATATTGACTTTACAGTGTTATTTATTACGAACAAAAGGCGTATCAAATACTAACGGTTCAAGATTAACATGTTGCAGTTAATGACATTGATTCACCTAAATAGCATTTTGGTTCTGGTATTTCTTCCTTGACGGAAAAAGAAAAGCTATATGCCTGGAGCGTACACTGGAAAACAGATTCTACTGCAGAATCGCTATCATTTTATTTTACGTGCAAAATTTATGAGTGCGGCAGGATATGATCGAGTGCTCGAAAATGAAAGTTTGCGAATAATTAAAGCTTAGCGAGCAGCAGTGTATACATTTCGATCTGGCCCTTAACTTCGTTAATGGAAGAAAATCGACATACAGCCTGCTCGCGTACATTGTCCGCTGTCTGTTTATCGTTTTTTAATTCAAGTCGCTGTCGGTATTTTTGCGCCTTCGCGGGCATACCCACTATGTAGAAAGCGGTAATTTTGCATGATGGTTTCTCTTTTGGCGTATGTTGCACGTAATGGCATTGACAGCCGTTTAATGGTGGAAGCTGGATTGGGTGTGACGGTTAATCCTGTACCACAGCGAAGCCAGGGGCATACTTTTGTCGTGGCAGGGCCAACAAAATTTATGTTGAAGTCTGGTAAAGTTGGTACTGGTGAATTATGGCTTCTCCAGCCTTATTGAAACGCTGCCGTATTTTAACTATGTTTCGCGCTGCCAAAGGTTTTGGGTGCTATGAACAAATGTTAAAATCCTTCGGCGGAAGGTGTAGGTAGCCTCATTTCGTCTGCTTCGTGAAGACCATGGGCGGTAACCATCCTACAATGATATAACGTTAATAATTTAACGCCGCTTTGCTGTCCCCGCTAAGATTGGCGAAATAAACTGATTAACTTTCATCATGGCCTTTTTATTTTTTAACCATCATTAGGTTGAAATTCTGTTTGCTATATGGAAAAATTAAGGCTGATGTTCACTGTTCTTTAGCGTTATTAGTGCTGGTGCGGCGAATTCCGGGCAGATTTGTAGGATGGGTACCGGATTTTGAAATTTTATGGATGGTTAAAATTATTACTTAGCTTATGAGGGGAAGATATCTTATGATTTTGACCAAATATATGCAGAAAAATTTGCGTTTTGGGGCTTTATAGAGAGCGATAGATGCGTTTTAGAGTTGTTTAACGAATTGTAGCATATGTATCACTTACTTTTGATGCATAGCCTTGAAGAGACCCAAGTATTGGAAGTTGGAGCCAAGTAGCTTGAAGTTGAACTCTATATCTCATGTTATTGTATTCTTGTTTATGATGATAATGTTCATGTGTTAGATTTTGTTGTTCAATTTTTTTAAAAGTATTCATTATCAGAAATTCACATAAAACATATAAAACTCATGGAAAACTTTTGAAATTAACCTATGATATAAACACTTTTTATTATGAATTAGTCTGCTGTAAAAATAATATTCCCACATTTAGTCAAGGTTATAACTCGGAGAACTAGGTTGCACAGGAAGTTGCTTACTTTTAAGTGTTTAAATACTTACAAAGTTGAAACTCAGAGGAGAAACATGGGTAGTTCTCTACTTGGGCAGAGAGGGCACAGTTACCACAAATCTACCCCAAGTTCTACCTCATTTTACTGATAGAAACTTTGGCTAGAATTTCTATATGAAGGAGGGCTGTGCCCTTGACATAAATGAGAGGATTTTGGGCAGGCTTTCTTGACATGAGCAGAGATGGTGAGAATTCCTCTATGAAGAGAGATACAAGGTTGCGAGGGTGGCACCCGGGCTCCAGCAGAGGGTCTAGAAGGAGAGATTGTGATGATGACAAACACCATCTCACATCATCTACTCACTCTTAGTAGCTCTTCATCCCTTTCCCTGCCACAACCACTAACCTTTCCTCTTACTACCACATTTAGGTTAATTTAACAATATAATTAATTAAACAGATAAATCAGCTTTCCCTTGTCTGATAATTAATATTTTTTCTTTTTCTTTTTTAAAAATTCGACGTCATTGACTATACTTATAAGGAAACTTGATAAATACATCATTACATAAGGTATCGCATAATTGATAGTCATTACCATATCTGAAAATGACAAAATTTGAAAGCAAACGGCATTTTATCGTGGCAATGTTTATCGACCTCTGCGTAGTCACGAAGAAATTTGACGCATATATGTAGGGCCCGGATATATGTAAATTCCCCCCATCATTGTTATTATCCCAATAACTTTGAAATTTTATACTGAAACGGATATTTTGGAGGTCGTTTGATGGACAATCATCACTAAAAATACGATGAGGAAAATTTCAATAAGTTCCCTCGAGACGGACAGGGGCCATGGATAATAGGGGGCTTGAGGATAGAAAATGTTGCTAGCAAAAAAGTGGGAGAAGCCCAAATAAAGAGCAACAACAAAACTAAAAACAGTAAGACATATGGACATCACGAGAGCAGATGATATCTATTATTAGTAAGTACTTAACTAATTATCATCATGCTACCTCAAGACTTCATATTATATTTATTATACATGCCATAAAGGAACAAGATGCTAGCAGGATTCAAATATGACGTTAATTTCACAAGTGACAAGTCTTCTACAAAATGTTATTTTATTTTTATGCATTGGAAAATATCTCAAGTGAGTTTAGTGGAACATTATTATCATTTAGGCATTCATAAATATCTATGTTGATGAATTCTGATTAATCCTGCTAGCATTAGTTTGGGAACAGCGTATTTATGGTAGTCGAGAACAACTGTTGTACTGGTTAGTTGAATTAACATTTATGGTAGTTTGCAGTGTATTTATGCCTGTTCGTTTTGAATTCCTCAACGATCTATATATATATCAAACAACATATATATATAACTATAGGTAAATATGTTTTATATTGTTCAAATTTCACTTCGGAACTGTTTTCTATCCTCGTATAGGTTTTCCCTTTCTTTATTCTTTTTTCTTTTTTTGATGTCCCTTTTCATATAATATTATTAATTTTCTTTTCAGTGCTATATGTTTCTCATCTACCTTGTTTCCTCGTGCTAATATTCTCTGAACCTTTTCTATTTTAAATTCTACAATAGCGCCTTTTTTAGTGCTAGGCTACAATTTCTTTTCTTTGTTCTAGCATTGATTTTCAATTGAGCTATCTCTAGTGATATTTTCTAGTGGGCCCTCTTTCTAAAATCGTTGATTTTGATGCCCTTTTCAGTCTTGGAGCCTCTACAAATTCTCTAATTCCAATAATTGTCGGTTTTACGTTGTTCCTTTTTCCAGCGATAGGTTTTGAAATAGTCCTCTTTTGACCTTTTCCTTCTTTCATGCCTTTTCTTGGTGGTTACAAAGGGGGCGGTTTCCTTAGACGACAAAATTCTTCAGCATGGTCTGAAACAGGATAATAAGAGATAAGAAGAAGCTCGTCATCATAGAGGCATTTAACCTACAAGATGGGTGGCACAATATGACTTTAGATGAGATTTGAAATGTTCCAATTGATATATTCTGGATATCTAAAAAGGATGATTACTGTATATATAGTGGTCGTCAAACTTGATAACTTGCTAGGTAATTAAACAAAAAGGAAAATCACACACACACAAGAGATTGACATTCTACCTTTTTACTCTCTCTCACGAAACTGATATAGAATGAGTCTTTACTTCTCACCACTATTCAATAGCTCTTAGTAGAATCCCCAACAGTTTTTCTCAAATTACTCAGCACAGACACATTCTCATAAAGGCAGCAACATAGCATTGAACTCTCAAGTGTTTTTTAGAAATTAGAAAGACTAAAATAAAGTAACTTTTCTACTAAATGGGTCTTTGTTCAAGAGTAATATCGTAGAATTTATTGAGACAAAGTAGGATCAACATCTTTGTTTTTTGGTGAATAGAAACTAAATCCTTTGGATATTTCTTCTCGTCTTGCTTTGAAAATCTCATAAAATAAAATTCACATGATACTTTATAACAACATCTCATTTTTTGTCGCTCTTATCGTTTACAATCAAATCATTAGTTTGATTATCTTCTCTCTTTAAGACATTTTCTCTTTTCTCCCCTCGGTATCCCCATGATTTTGAACATCAAAATCTCATCACTATAGGATGCTGCTTTAAATACATTTTATCTGCTGCGCCTCTTCTCGGAGCAAATGCTTCACCTGTTCTTCTTTGCAGCTCTTTATCAATAACATACTCTTTTCAGCTCTAAACTTATTTTCTACTTTCAATCCATGCCAAATCTTCCCTTTTTTAAATGACTTGAATTGTCACAGTAAATAATGAATCCAAAGAAGATATAAGCAAAAATATGACTCTCAACATTATTCTTGCAATCATAAATAGCGAAAAGAGCGTAATAATATATCTCACAGCATGTGACCTTCATATTTTGCTATTCACCTTAACACGTTGTAAGTGCCTCAAAATATTTGACCTGCTCCCGATTAGTTAGGCTGAAATCCACCGTGGTGTTGAAACCTTCACATATCAAAGCTACTTGAACTGGTACAAAATAAATCTGACTTATTTTCATATACGCAAATAAATTTTTCTGATACTATGATCTGGAGAAATGAAAGATATTTAACATTTCTCTATTAATTACATCTAATTCTGAATAAGTATATATGCTTGTTAATCAAAATGCACTCTAAACACAAAGCATAATGCTCTTCTTTAAGTTTGATTATTTCCTCGCCCTTATTATTTCTTGATTTGATTTAGGCATTATCATTTCTTTTAACAGCGCATCATACTAATTAATTACTTTCTCTATCAGTAACCACTAAATTCAAACGACAAACCCCTTGGCCTCTCTTGAAGGTGTTTTAAGTGATATTCTTCACTCACGCCTCCGTTTTCTATCGTATCTCGCTAAATACTCTACGTTTTTGATGATATACTTTCTTGCTGGCATATGTTTCATATAATAAATATTCTACCAAATCATTAACCTTGCTTTTTCTTGAATGTATTGATAGAATTTTGAGCCTTTGATGGTTTATCTCCCAGCATTTTGTTGAAAATTAACAATATGGCTGTCATGATGATCAATTCCTTGTCCTCCACTACAAAATAATCCTTTAGTTTACTAATTTGAAATGATCAATCCCATATCAAATGCGCTTCTATCAAAACTCAATTCTTAACTTCAACTTCTTGCAGTTGAAAATATTCACCTGCTTTTCTCCAGAAACTTTACCTTTCTCTTGGTCTCAACTAAGTTTATCTAAATCAGATTGGTACCCAATCTTCCTCTCGTCTACCTTTGAAAGCTAACCCAAATATTAAATCAAAGAGTTGACTGATTGATCTAATTTCTCTTTGGCTCTTTCAATTGCAAAACTTTAGCCTTCAAGTTTAATGTTAAAAGCAAATCAACATCAACGTTTGCCCTTCGTCCACGTGGCTCTTGGAGTGGGATGATCGTTCTGACATCTTCAATTTCTTCAAGGCGGAATCCTCTTTTTAACATCCTCCAACAAGTTTCTTCCAACTTATTTTCACTAGACTTCCCTTGATTTTCTCCAAATCTACTTCTAATTTCTGGATTTGATTCTTCATCTTACCTGACAGCTTCTTCAACAATTTTATATTCCAATCTTAAAACCAGTATATGATTGCTCTTGTAAAATGGGCTAGAACATGGTGAAAATGAACATGCGAGTTTCTTCCTCCGATAAATTCCTCTTGCGTTGTTCACTGTCATTTGTATCATTATAAGAAGAATTTTCTTATCATCCATAATCTTGGGGCATTACCATGACTTCTACCGTATAAACAATGACATCTTCTCAATACTTTGAGATGACATTATCTTACTTTATTGAATGGACATCTTTTTCATTTCAACCTCAATCTAAAGGCATCTTCTGAGGATGAAGCGAAATCGATACAAGGCGTATGATTGTTTCTGCAACTCTTCTACTACTAACATTGAACTTCAAATTCGTCCAAAACATGTGTGATCTTCATAAGAGGAAGAAGAAACTCTTCTTGCCTACAAAGCTCTTCCCCTTGCGTTCTTTCTTGATCTTTATCATCTTCAATTTCCAAGTCTTCAGGCGTATACGCTGTAGAGATTTTCCTTCTAACCTGCGGCTCTGATAACGCCAACAAGCGCATAGGCCATATTTTTATCATGGATTCTAAACACTGTAAAGTTCAGACCCCATAGCATGAGAAGCGGTCACCTATGGTTCAAACTATATGTCTTTATTTGTTAATGAGACAATTGATTCTTTTTGCCATTTCTTCCGACAAGACACATCTATTCCATTTTCACCTAGTGTATTCCCTAGGATGTACACAACTGTAGGCTGCAAATTCATTTCATTTTAACAATTTCCTCTCTGATAAGCAACAACGGCAAATCATATACCTAAAGGTTAGCTTGTCTCTTTAGATTTTATATTAGCTTCCTTTTTGTCTTGAAAAATACTCAATGAATAATAGCACTCAAAACTTCCCGGAAAACAAATCTTTGGGCAAAGAGGCAATTGAGGTGCAACAGGATCATAATCTCTGCTTATAAATCTGCTTGTGACAAATACTACTTGCTATAAATTATTTTCTCTATTTCCGCATCTTACTCACTCATTTCTCAAAAATCCAAGTAAAGTTGAATCATAAAACAATTGACCTTTAATTATAATTTCTAGTAGCAAATTTGGAAATTAAAAATCAACCTTCCGATAAAACTAAGATCCTCATGAGGAAATCTACAATTTTATATCTGAGTGCAATTTGATTCTCTTTTTCGTCATCTTGAAATAATGTTTGATACTCAAATTCTGTTAGAAATTAGTTTTTCTAGCGAATGGTACTGTATACGGCTCTAAAATGCGAAATTAAGGCACGGGTACATTTGACTCACCTATCTAGGCATCTATCATGACCTCCAAAAACAAACTATCATCGGACACAAGGCGTGTTTACTAATAAGATATTCTTCATTGAATGGAATCTTTGAAGATAAGGCATTTGATAAGAAAAATATTGCTAATGTTACTTTGATTTAACAACATTTTGGTAAACAATGAAAATTTTCATTTAACTTTGCAATTGTTCGAGACTGAAAACAGAAAATTTCTCTCATGGTCATCATGTGAACTTGGGGTTAATAATCTTTCACTGGTTGGGAATTATTGACAGTGTTTCATTTGCTGTCATATAACCCTCAGAACTTCTGTATTCTCTCTGCAGCTGTGAAATTTCACCTGGAAAGTTGACCACATGGAGAATGCTGTGCAGACCTCATTTTAATAGGAAGACTAAGTCAAAGAGCCATGCAGAATGGAGACATTCTGTCTGAAATTCTCCAGATAGTTAACGGTCTTTAGTCCCATAAAAAAACAATGCTAACCCACTGCTGCTGATTCCATGAACTCTACCCAAATTCTTAACAACAAAGGAAACTAAAATACTGAGATTTTCTTCAGAGATGTCCAACACAGAAATGTCCACCATATCCAACATCTATTTTTTTTTTCAAAAAGCTAATATTTTGTATTATTATCTACTATGTTCATTAGATTAATGGGCAGTCTGTGTTTCTATCTTAGTTTCTATCCATATTTCCACAGAGAAAAACCTTAAATGTTTAATTTAATTTAGTTCCCTTGGAACAACATCCACTGACTGAATTCCACAAGATCTGTGAGGATATTTTAACATTCTAATTATTTTTACATGTTTTTTTGTTTTATCAGTTTCATCTTCAATGAATTTCACATTAAATGATCCAAAGTATAGTCTAGGTTATCTGATGGACCGCTTTAGTGAGAACAAAATGATTTACAGACTGGCTTTCATTGATGTGAGTTCTCCTCAGTGACTGATATTAATGTTTTAACATATAATGTGGAACTAGAATAGTTATGGGTCAGACCTTACACATGATGATCAGAAGCAAAATAAGACCTGTGCCTTAATAAATTTACCATTAAAATTATAACATGACTGTGAGCTACCTACCTTATACTTGGCAAATATTTCTATTAGAGAATTTCTGTTCTGGAATATAATTGTCTCAATGGATGACACATTGTGCAGGTAGAAGACATTTCAGTTAAAAAACATGGCAAATTCATTTATATGCAGAAAAGACAAAACGAGCTGAATACACTTCTAGTAACGTTGAATTTTCAGTTAGCTTCCGCCGTTCTATGACTCTTTCTAATAATTTCAGTCCAAAGGTAGGCGAAGACCTCCCTTATACTCACATTCCAGGCAAAATTCAGTTTATGAAAAGAGAAGGGTCCATTCGGAGGAGAGCACCTTGCGGGAAGAGTTTGAAGGAGCAATTGTCTACAACCTGCAACAATCCTCGGAGAAACATTACAAATATTCTGAAGATATATGAGGGATAGAAATTCGATAAGGTTATGTTGGAAAACAAAACTATGACCCCAGCTAGTATTTATAGGAAGATGAAAGGCATAATAACAGTCTGGGTCCATTTCTAGACAAGAAGACATTTTCTGAATTCTCCCTCTTCATCAACTACAGAATCCTCCAGATGTAATATAGCGGGTGGCTCAGTAACAAATCCAAAACCTCTGCTAGTACAAGAAATCAAACAAAGAAATAAATTTTGGTAAAACTTCTTGCCAAGTTTTGGAAAAATATATCAACAAGAGCTCCTATCATCATTTGACACCCGAAGAGGAAAATGCAGTCGATTCTTGCAAACAGTTCCATTTGCCAAGACACCAACGAGGACATTACAAAGACAACTAGACTTCTGTCGTCACAGTCGATGAAGATTGACACACCAATCTCAAACAAGTAATTATTGACTAGACTCTCATGACAACTTCAAAGCTGTAGGCATAGTCCATGACACAGTTTATAGAACCAGTAGGAAAATCTCATTTTGGAAAGGGTACTAGATTAAATTTAGTCATTAAGAAACTAGATTATGACTATGATGATATATACAATCACGATGGAGGAAATAATAAGAAGAATGTTGACATAGAAACAAAGAGAGCGTGGGGCATATACAAAGATCTGAGCGAAAGGGGTGGGGAGACAGAGAAAAAAGGAGGGACATGTTAAAAATAAATATATAATATGGAACAGAGAGATGGAGGACGGAACGAAAAACTACTCAAAAAAAGAGGTAGTTATACTGATAACATTGTTACCCCTGTCGTGCTGGAAATTTAGTTGGCAAATTAAAATCTTTAAATAACAATATTTTCCGGCAAGAATTGTTGTCATGATATTAGCCGGAAGATAAAAAATTGTCACTAAAATTTGCCGGCAAATTGAAATTTGCCGGCAAATTTGCCGGCAAAATTTCCGGCAAAATTTCCGGCAAAATTTCCGGCAAATTTGCCGGCAAAATTTCCGGCAAAATTTCCGGCAAAATTTCCGGCAAAATTTTCCGGCAAAACAAACTTGGCAAAAAGTCAAAATATGAAAAAAAATACACGAAAGGAAGTATACAACAAAAAACCGACAACTATACAATCAAATTTCATATTATTACTGAAACAAATTAGAGCTATAGATTGTAGATAGGACAATATGCATGAGAGTAGAAGTTTCTGAAAGCTTGATGATAGTTAGAGAAGAAATGCCAACTTTAGGCGTGTCGAATTTCATAAAGTTTCATTGTTGAAATCAAAGGTTTTGAATTTAGTAGCATTGAATGATAAAATTGACCATCTTAGGTATTTAACCAAGGAAATTGTTTACTATTTCTAGGAGAGATAAATAAAATTTTGCAGAATTTAAAGGAAACACTCAAGAGCCCGTTTAACAGAGAGCAGGGTTTGTTCATGTCTCAGCATAGAAATTAACCTCAACCTGCACTGGCTGAAACCACCTTTTGAGAAACCTATGCGAAGTTAGTGAAGACATATAGCTAATACAAATTTCTATCCCAGAGTGAAGAAATGTGGATGATTATGTGGATAGTAAAATGTCTTTCTTTCCCAAACAGATTGGAAGATAGTGAAGCAACACATTATTGGGTCCCAATCATTAGTATCATCATCAACAAATGGATTCCAATGGATTCACAAACTCCTCAATTTTAACATATTTATTTGATAGTTTTTGATATTTTAGGATATAACCAATATTTGAAATCAATTCTTTATATCTTACCTAAATACTTAAATTCAAAATTCAGTGTTAGTTTATTTGAAAATATTAATGTATATTCTAAGCAGACTAGAAGCAGTAATCAGATTTTAGATTCTACAAACAATACTAGGATTCTTAATATTTTTTAACTAATTGAAATTCATCTACTCTCCTTGTAAATTTGTTTTCTCTTTGTTATCATATATTTTTCTAAAATTTGAATAATTCTAAGAAGATAAAAGTAAAACTTGTTCATCTTACATTATGTCTCTTTAAAACTAGAATAGTTTTAAACTTATGATATTAAATGCAATTCTTAACGGCTACGTTACACTAATTAGATTTCTAAATCTTTTCCCCCTTCTCTCCACCTTAGATCACTAAGGTCAAATGATTTTTCCCTCACAAGGTTATATAGGATTCAGCACTATGCTACATGGCAATGAATCTGTCCCGTGACTCATTTTTAATGACCTATCTTCATAGTTTAAAAATACAAAAAATCTAACTTTGATATAGCTAGCCTAACCACCTAAAGTCAAACAAAGCTAAAATTGTAGAGGAATTCATAACTTTGAAAATGGAAGAACTAAAATTCCTGTTCCAAAAAGTGGTTCTAAGGTTACCTCTGTGGTTTTCTCTACAATATAAAAATTGATGATAACTGGTGGTATTACTGTCTTGTCACCCTCCACATGCCTGTGTTGGTATAAGGAACACAATGGATAAAGTGGTTACCTCTACTTGAATGGTGATAACACTTCCTTCCATGCGCAGCAAAAGTGACCCCAGCAGCTTGTAGGTCTCCATCCACAGTCATCCCTTGTTTGCAAGAAAAATCTGAGTTCAGCGATTGGAAGATCGGATCGAGCATCCAAACTAATTTCCAACAAGGATAGCCTCACTAGGCGAGATAGATGAAACAACAAGAGGAATAAACAAGTATTGAAAGAAGTTTTGAGTGAGTGGCTTGGGTATTTTTTACGACACAACAAACAATGTCTCTTAAGCAATGAAGAGATGACAAATTATGCCCAAAATTTCTGATGTTACAAAGGTGTTGCAAAATATTTGTGTTATGGCATACAGAATTGGAGTTGCTGTATCTTCATTTCTAGTTTTCACATATTTCATCTTAAAGAAGTTATGGTGACAACTTCTAGTTTGACAATCCTAGAGAACTTTGGCGATGAAGGAAAAAATCATATTTTAGCCTGGCAGGTGCTCATGGAAAAAGAGCAGGAAAACTAAATCTCAACCAATTTGAAGTATCTCATTAGTGGAAGAACTTACCCATTTGAATATTCCCATGGGAATGAAAATTTTATGACATCATTTACTCAAGTATTGGGACAACACTTTTTTGAAGGAGAGGCATGTAGGGTCTAACAGTGCCCCTGACATTGTTGGCACTCCTTGGCTCCCCATATTTTATTGTGCTTATATAAACATTATTATTGTGCACTTACATTGTGTATTTATGTAGGCTCACCGGTGTATTTATAGCTCTCTATATATACAAAGGAGGTCTTTGTTTATCATCAAATGTTACCATTTATGTAATGTAAAGGTTTTATAAGATGATAATTACGAGGTTGTTGATATCTTTCTTCTTGTGAGGTGGTTGCATAGCAAGGACTGCAAGTACCTGCAGACTTTGCGGGGTGGAAAACATTTATTATTTAGAAGCCATCTTTTCTTAAGAAAAGAGCACCAAAAATTTTGGAGAAGTTTGTATTAATTCCCTCTAACATGAAGCGGTCCTTGCGTCTTTTGAAGTCATGTAAAAACCGATCACATAAATATGAGACAATATTGGTTTGTTGAAAAATATGCAAATTGATTGATCAATATTCCCGAATCAGTTGACGTTAGTTTCTCCTCTAGAAAGTGGGTAAACTATTTGGGCTTGACTAATTTCATAGTAGTCCTCTTTTGATAGTGTCACGGGGAGCAACCAAAAAAAAAGATAGTCTGACTCTCTTCATTGCAAAAATGGGGCCCCAATGGGAACAGACCCGAAAATTTGCTCAATTTTAAACCATTACCGCGTAAATAATCTATTTTTTGTCTATTCTGAAGTCTTCATTAACGCAAATTCATCTTTGACCCTCCAGTGGAAAGGAGTTAAACAATTTTACTACTCTAATACCCATGTGTAGAAAATTCGAAGTCAAAGAGAAATTACACATAACACAATCAATACTTCATTCTTTATTAATCACAGTGGTTACATATATAGTATATGGATCACGAACTTTGGCAATCCGTCTAGAAAATTGATGGATCTAGATAGACAATACAACTCGACATGGGAAACCAACACTTCGTTATTTTTTACATGGGTAGAATGACCTATGACGAAATGCTGACAAAGCATCCATTCATCGAGTATAAATATATATATATAATAAGGGTAAAAAAATAAAAAAATTATCAATATGTGTATTTCTGTTGCTGCTATAGAATTAATTATGGTTTTTCAGAACAACCACCTAAATTGAATCCCACAACAAGCTTATTTTCAAATGCTTATTATTTGTACAACAAATCCACCTGGCAATTGATGCAAATCACATACAATAATTTGATTATTATTGTTGGGGAGTTTCAACTTATTTAGAGGTTCCGAATAGCGTGTGTGATGCTGGCTTCAGTAGCCTGCGGATTCCATTCTGGTCAACGCAGGACATGTTCTGTATTTACTCATGGAAGAAAGGTCATAAGGAAAACACAGCCAATCACAGCTGTAAAGCCACTTTTCAGTCGAAATGTCAAGGATCGGCCATATTAAAAGATAAGATGAGGAAAGTAAGTTAAGTCAAGTAGTTGCAGTTTATCGCCATAGTGGCGCTGTAATCAAAGGTATGGATCGCTAAAGTTCTTGTTTTTCATTTTTTATACAGATAGTATATTAAAGAATTATTTCTTTAATTGTAATATAAGTTAGTGATATTTCTGAAAATTCAGGTTAACTTGCTGCAAATATAAATTATTTATCTAAATGCGTGGTACCAGAACTATAAAATTGAATTAATATTTCGAAAAACCATTTAATCCTTTTGAAACATAGTCAACAATTGTTTAGTAAATTTTGGTCAAATTTAATTAAAAACATACTTAAAAAATAAAAAAACTGTACTTAATAATAGTAATTTTAAAAATAATATTTAACTTTTAAAAATAATATTAATAATGTATTTAAAATAATAAAAATTCTCAACCAAATTATATAATTTATTAATAATAACTCTTCAAATTAAAACGAAATTAACATTAATAAAATTTAAATATTTTTTAATTCATATATAAAATTTTAAAACACATTTTTATAACTTGTCAAACACACAAAAATTAAAAAGATGTTGTGTCAAATTCCGAAATTTTTAATGGCCCCGGCCCATTTAAATTAGCAGGCAATATAGTATTCTTTGACATGGCACGTTATTATTTAAATTTAATAATACAAATCGTTCTGTTCACTTGAATTTTTAGAAATATATATATTCAATAATTTGCAAGTTAATAATATAATTATAAATTAATTTTATCAAATTTTATTTCTAAATATATAATTTAAAATTTATTAAATATTAATACATTATTAATAACTAATAAAAACTATTTTTAATAATAATAATAATTATTCTAAATATTGAATAATTAAATCTCAATTAAAAAAAAAAAAAAGAAGCTTCGATCTTAATCTAAATAAAAATAGCTAAATTATAACTCATTTTTCATTTTACAATTTTTTATTTAAATAATAAAATATATTCATACTCTATTTTAAAAATATTAACTAAAATGATATAAGTCACTTCAACATAACTGAATTAGGGAGATTACTAGCACAGACCTATGATCTCATAGCATTAATGAGGAGGCACGAGGATTCTTTAGAAAGAGTGGTCGAAAGGTTCAAGCTTCAAGATTGGACATATCTTTGATGCCGGTCCCACGGACCCCAATTGCCAAATTCTCAAGTTCGGTTTCCAATTAAACCCTAACACGGTCACTGAGCTCTTGTTCCATGAGTCAAAAATTAGGCAGCATGACGCAATTGACAACAACATTTGAGTCCATCGTCATACAGAAGCAGCGATCTTGCCATAGGTGGGCGGAAGTGAAGGTGAGCGTCACTTAAGGTTGTGAGATGCGGCCGTTGCGGGCGAGTCGATGAGTCATTGCTTGATTTCGAAACCTGTCTTGGGATGGTGCGAGGACAAAGTGGCGATCATGGGTAGCTTGGAAAATTGTTGTATTGTTGCAAATATCACGATACTGTTACGGGGAATTCTTTGAGCATTTTATGCGGACATTTTATGAGATTTTGGAGTACAAAGATCTAGATTTAATGAACCAAACTTGCAGAACAAAGTGAGCCTGAATGGAAAACTAATAAAATTAATTCATATTAACAGTTTTGGAATCAATACATAAAAGCAACTAAGTTAATCTTAGTTGTACATGCAGCAAACTATGGATAGTTAAACTATTTGGCTATGATTGTTAACATGTTACATATATTGCACATGCACCACATGCAAACTAAGACTAACAACTAAAACAGAACACACGTATATAGCATGGTGCTAGCTAAGAAAACAGGTACATCACACAACTATCAGGGACAGAACAAAGCTAATTAAGTTACTTACTGGGCATGCTATCTTGCAGCCTCTAGTGCAGCAAATAAATACAAGTGCACATTACATAAATCTAGGTTGAACTGGGTAATCTATGCATGCACTAGCACCCCCCTTAAGCATAACTAGGTGAGTGTGATGCAAATGAATGAGTCCCAGACAACACGACCATTTTAGGTATCCATATAAATGCATAAAAAAGGAGGAAAAAGTGAAAACCAGTGGGAAAACCACCCTGCAGCCTTCTGATATAATACAAGTAGAAAGACAAGCTACTAGGAAGTATGTATCCTTCACCACGAGATTGAATCTCTGGAAATCAAAACTACTTGCTCAAGGAAAGTCTCGGTGAAAATATCGTATTCTGCTGGGCTTGGGCGATGCGAAGATCGATGATCCCCATCATGAATGAGTTCTCTAATGAAGTGCATATGGACCTCGATGTGTTTGGGTCGTCGCTGCGGATCTGCTGCTTTAAGCGTACTTTGATTGTACGCCAAATGACGGTTGGACGTGGACCTTTGATCCCAAGCTCGAGATAGAAGGTGTTGTACCCGAAGCGGTTGTGGTAACTGCTCACTCCTCTCGTACTCTGGCGTGTCGTAGCGGCGCTCTTGCTTGACCAACAAATTAGGTGGGATCCCAAACCAGTACAGCCAGGAGTCGTTTGATCATTGTTATTACCGTAGCCCATTGTCGTCTGTGGTTTAATGAGTCCGAAAGAACAATTCGCGCATAATGAATTCACTGGAAGTGATTATCACGGATATCGAAGGATGTGCTGCGGCTTTCCGGTGTAATATACCTGCGAGAGGAGAATAACGCGCTCACGGAAACTTCGGCATCTGAAGTCAGGCGAGTGGTGAGGATAAGACTTACGAGGTGGTGAGTACTGTTGCAATCAGCAATGGTAATGACACCATTCAGCTTTGCTCTATTAAGAAAGGTGTGAGTCGTTGTAAACTGCGGTCACTCATGTTAATCAGTGCCGTATCTCCGCCTTCTTTAGTTGCGGTAATGGTAAATCCCACAAGTATACGTTGATCTCTGTCAAGGAAAAGCTGGCAGTAAATCTGTATAGAAAACCTTACGCTTAAGTAACGTCTGATAATGACAATTTACATATGCTCAAAAATATCGTAGAAGTAGAGTACTATGATCAACAGGAGTCCAAAATTTTCTTCACGTAACCTTGTTCAATTAGATTTGCAGCGTACAAAACTTTGAATGTTTAATAAGATCATCTTACACTTTATTCAGAGTACACTTCAGTGTATAGAGAGCTCTTCTTGTTGAGTCCCTCATTAATTCTGCCTTTTATCATGTTTGCTCCATTTGAATTTCCTCCTCGAAGTGCCATGAAAGAAAGGCAGCTCTGCATCCATGTGTCCCTCCCATCCTCTTCTTTCTTAAGTGGAAAGCCAGCAGAATGGTCACATTTTCACTAGAATGAAAGTCTAATGTGTGTCCTTTATGTGAAACCTTTTGCTGCCAAGCCTTGGTAAGCATGTAAGATAACTTAAGCCCATTTGACACTCTTGGTCACAGTAGACACTACAAGTTCTGGTGGAAGGTGAAACCAAATCCCAAGTCTGGTTCTCAATGAGAGAGTTATATTCCTCATCCATTGTTGCTTCCCATTCAGGATGCCCAGTTTCTTCTACATAAGTCTATGGATTAGATGCATGCATCATATAAGCATGCATGGGCATGCATGGCTCCATAGCTAAGAGTGCTTGCGGATCTTCCTCAAACTGAGGTATAGAGGCAGGATCATCAAGGATATCACTCATGCTATGCCATTTTTGTGTTGAAGGTGGTCGAGAATCTTCCGAATTACATGCGAACGTATGATCTCGATGTTCAACAAATGGTGGTCCAACAGGTGTCACAGGAAAAGACTCATCTTCATCATAATTCTGATCTGAAGTTTCATCTACATACTCATCAATGAGTGGTGACGGAAACTTGGTAACAAGTTCACTACCAAGTTCATCCGCTGGTGCATGAAAAATATCTTCGTCAAACTTTACACTCCTTTCAATAAAGAGCTCTTCAGTGTTGATATCAAGCAATTTGTACCCTTTGACTTCATCAGAGTATCCAACAAACATGCATGCTTTACTTTGAGGCTCCAAAGCCTTTCTCTTCTCTGGAGGACTGTGGGCCCATGCTCGAGATCCGAAAATGCGGAAATGACTGACTTCAGGTTGTATGCCAGTCCAAACCTAAAAAGGTGTTTTTCTAGTAACAAATTTATGAGGAGATCTGTTCTGGATGTATGAGGCACAATTGATAGCTTCAACCCACAATTTTGACGAAATAGATCTTGCATGCAACATGCAATTGGCCATCTCTTTCAAAGACCGATTCTTCCTTTGAGCCATGCCATTTTGTTGTGGGATGTAAGGAACTGTATGTTGCAACTGTATCCCTGCTTCATTACAAATATTCTTGATATATTTGTTGACATATTCTGTCCCATTATCTGTGCGGAGTATCTTGAAGTGTTTTCCAGACTAATTTTCAGCATGTGCTTTTAAAATCTTTAGATGTTGAAAAACTTCAGACTTGAGTTTCAAGAAGTAAACCCAAGCGAATCTTGTGTAATCATCTATAAATGACAACACATATCTTGCTTTGCTCATTGAAAGCACTGGAAATGGACCCATGAGATCACTGTGTACAAGTTCCAAAGTTGAAGAGGCTCTCCATGCATGCCCCTTCTCGAACTCTTCTTGTGGATGCTTTCCAAGAGCACATCCATTACAAACACCATTTGAAAATTCAATGGTCGGAAATCCTTTGACCATCCCTTGCTTGCTAAGCTGTTGCATATATCTGAAATTCAAGTGCCCAAATATCTTGTGCCAAATCCTACTTTCTTCATTTGCATGCGTAAGTAGCAAATGGAATCTGATTGAGGAACAAAATTAGAAAATGTATACAGATGAGATTGATCATTTACCTTGCCAGATGCAATCTTCAAGTTGGTTTGCATGCCATAAATGCTCACGGAATCTGGGGTAAATTCCACTTTCCTTTCGCTGCCTGTGTGTGTCATCTGATACAATGAGAGAGGATTCACAGAAAGCCTTGGAATATGCAAGACATTCTCAAAAATTCCATCTTCGAATTGCACTCTTCCTTGTCCAGTTGCTGCAACAGCAGAGTTATCCCCCATGAGAATAAGAGGTCCTGAGTATGCATGTAGAGAAGAAAAGGATTCCTTTGAAAAAGCCATATGATGTGAAGCTCTTGAATTGATGATCCATTCTTGTGGTGCAGAATGAAGAGAAATCAAATCATGCCCATTACCTCTTGGATATGGTGCTTTTTCTCCAGACTTCTTCTTAGCATTCTTAGGAATGTGGTTTCCAAGATTGTGTTGTTGGAGTGTCTGCACCATAAGATCTATAGTCTTCTTCATGCATGCAGATTCAGGGTGAAAACCACGATGGCAATAGTTTCACATTGATTGCCCTTTCGTTCCTTTCCTTTCCTTTGAGCTGGATGATCCATCAAAGAATTTGAGATTTCCTCCATTTCTTGGATCAGGATCCTTCTTCCCTTTTTCTTTCTGATGGTCTTTGGAATTTTCCTTTCCTTTTGCATGCACAGTAAGTGCATGCGCTTTGGAATTTTTAAGTGTGCCCATTTTGATGAGCTTATCTTGCTCATGCATCAAAGACTGAATAAAAGAATCTAGTGAGGGAATCTTCCAAGCTGCACTGGTTGCATATCTTACTGTGTGGAATGTAGAGACGAACACTGAATACTCTGGACCAAGTTTTGATAAAATGGAAAGAATCAACTAATTTTCTTGCTTGGATTTTTCAATCCCGCATCCTTTTAGGTGAAGCAACAAAGCTTTATACCTTGTGAAAAAATCTTGAATGTTCTCAAAATTTCTCGGATCTAATGAGTTTAACTCATTTTCGAAAATGTGACTTTGCATTTCATCCTGTTTTCCAAACAATCCTTCCAAAGTTTTCCATACTTCATTTGGAGTTGAACATGATTCAACATGAAATAGCAGTTCTGGAGAGATAGATAAACATAGGATGCCGAAGGCCTCGTCCATGCGATTGAAATATCTTGTTTTCTCCACTGTCGATGTTGGTTCAACTTATGTTTCCATGGTTACTCAAAATAAGCCTCTACTTCTAAGATGAAGTAGAATCTTTGGCTTCCATTCGAAGTAATTATATGGAGTAAGAATTGCAGATTGTGGAAACTCCAATTTAGACTCCATTCTTTGTTGTTGCTTCAATCTTCTGAACCTGCAAAAAAAAAAATTCTTCTGCACTGATTACAAATCCCTGTGCTCTGATACCATGTGATCCCAAAAGATAATCTAGGTGCATGTACACCAACACATTTGTAGTGATATCTTCTTGGATTCTCCTTCTTCCTTTTCCGACGATGAAAAAAACCTTAGCGGTTCTTCAATTTTTTGATGTAAGGAATTACAGTTATGAGAGTTTTGTGTAGACGTGGGATAGAAATCGAAATGTCAAAAAAGAAACTCGAATTCTTTCTTTTCGAAAAAATCATATCTTTACTAAATGATAGAATCATTTTACAAAAAATGATAAAAGACTTTTAGATTGTTCTGTCCAATATTCCTGGAAAAAGAAATTATCATTAAAAGCACGACAACTCAAAATCTTGAAGCAATATTTTTGAAATTCTTTGAAAAGTAATTATGTCAAAGACGTTTCTTCATGGTAAACGTAACTTCATGCATCAGTCTTCATGAATCAACTTTATTTATGATGAGAGGCGGAGCCACAAGATTTTTTGCTCCAAATCGGTTTGCATAAATATGTATGTGAAAATCTATGTATTTACTAACAAAAAAATATAGTATATGAAAAATAAGGATACAACATAAACACACAAACCATTATTATTAGTGCAAGTCTTACCTCAGTCCAAGAAAAACTTATCATCCGACCTACTTTAGTTGGTATACTTTTAAATACAGGCCTTGAAGAAATTTTCGTCACCTATCATTAAAGTCATGCGGAGAAACCATAACGCCGGCTGCTACCGAGACTATCATACGGAAAGATCATAAAGCCAACTATAATATTTAACAACCTATAAGGCAACTGAAACAAACATTGTTTTAAATGACCAAATATTGTATACATATAACAGGTACAACTGTTTTGGATTGGAAGTCATTTTTTTTTTAAATGATTTTTTTTAATTTATTTATTATATTATGTTTGTCATTTGTAAATGACTAAATATTGTATACATATAACATGTACAACGGTTTGGATCGAAAGTCTATTTTTTTTTAAATTAAATTATTCTTTTAAAGAATTATGGGTAGATAAAAAATAAAACAAATTTATTGTATATAAATTATTTTTTATTTTGAATATAATGTTTTTGTTTTTTAAAGAAGTTTTAAGAGATCCAAGGTGTTTCAATAAATGTGAGGATTTTAAAGATGGTTAAGAAGCAACAAAATTAAATCATGTATATAATATCATAGATATATTGATATAGAGTTTAAAAAAAATATTATTTTAAAAAGAAAGATATAATACACTAGAGTTTTTAAGTTTGTCATTTGCAAATGACTAAATATTGTATACTTATAACAGGACAACTACTTTTAGTTGGAAATGTGTTTTCTTTTAAATTAAATTATTCTTTTAAAGAATGATGAATAGAAAATAATTAAAACGTAATCGTTGCAATTTATTACATATAAGTTATTGCTTCTCTATAGAGGTTTCAAGAAATCCAAGGCCTTTCAATAAGTGAGGATTTTGAAAATTTTCAAGAAGCAACAAGATCATATCACATCATGTGTGTATCATATGTATGATGATACAAGGTTATTTATTCAATAAAAAATAAGTCTGAATTTGAATTATTAAAGACATAACAAAGGAATATTTTGCAATTAATTGAGAAGATTTCCACTCTTAAAAGCTTCCTTGTGAATTTTTATGTTGTTTTTTAATAGCAACAATTTTTCATTTCCCTTAGCACATTGCTCAGCTCTTCAATGGATCTACCATTGTTGAATCATTGGGAGACATAATGTAAAATATTTATATGAATTAGGAAGATTTAATTACAGTGAAGTATCTCGATCAATCTTCCAATTTCGTTTATAGAAAAATTATAAGATCCAATTTGGTTTATAGAATGTTAGACAACTAATCCTCGAGTTAGTTTGTGTTAGGGTAATTGGTTATTAGAGTCCAAGAAAACTTGGGAACTGATTCAACGGTTTCTCATTGTATTTAAACGTACATTATCGTACATCATTATTTGAGACATTCATTAATATATTTTTCAGTTTGTTTCGAGTTTGTGTGTCTTCTAGTGGTATCAGAGTAGGTGAGATGCTCTGTTGATTGAGAGTATGAATACTATGCCCTGTCTAATAAAAATGAGCCATGGTTTTGTGGCCTTCTTATAGAGCGTTGGTGTGCTGGCTGCTTATTGTTATTGTTAGGAGGGAGAGGCCGATAAGTTTATGAGTTGAATTAGAAGGTACCATTGCTTGCTTCCACCATATCTGTGACAGTGATGGGATAAAGAGCATCGAAGCTATCGAGGAGTGCAAAGGACGATTCACAATTTCAAGATGAAATCGACAAAACAAAAGGATTTGAAATCTTTGCATTATTTGTTCATTGTTTTTATTGAAGCACATTGTTGTTATTAACTTACGTTGAACCATGATCCTCCCTCTCTCATTATGAAATTAAGACACTGGTGTCCATATCCACACTTATCGTACTGGGATGTTATTCACACTGAGTTGTATGTATTTAGGAAAAAGGAAAAAAGTTGTTTGAACTTGAGAAACTCGTGGCCAAATTTTCCATTGTGACCCACATAGATTCTGTCGTAAGAAACTATGCAAATTGTATAGAACAGATCCTGGATTAAAATGCCCAAACTATAAGCTTGTTGTATCACCTTTGTTATGTGGAATTATGGATTACGAATAAAACACATTCCCTAAATGTGGTGCGCATTTAGAGAAAAAGATTAAAGGCTTTGCAGACACTTTTCCTAAGAGTAAATAGACACACAGAAAGATGGAGAAACCTAATTGGAGTCCAAGCGCTTCCTATTATCCTTTTATCGCTCTTGCTGTAGCTTCCAATCCAACATTAATCGCCAGACTAGTTCCTGCAATTATAAATACTAAATAGCAAAGAGATTGCAATATACAGATGGATATTTATCTTAATCAGTTAAATCAATGAAACATGAAACATATACATCAGCTAAGAATCCATAATATGAAAGATAGAAACTTATACATATACATATGTGGGAAAATGAGCAACACTATTTATTAATGGATAGAAGGGGGAGGTTACAACCAACGATTAATTTGATGTCACCAACTCCAGCATCATCCCAACCTCATCACAATGAACATCTCTCTAGCAGCATATCACTCAAACCAAACACTCAATTGAGAATCCAACAACATTTGTCTACCAAATTTATTCCTTCACAAGCACTAGGATATGTGCTCAATTTATAGAGGAGCTAAAGGTAGTTTCATAATCAATGAATTTCTAATAATAGGAAAGACATGTTCCCAAGATCAGAGGTGTTGAATGGAAACATGGATTCGAAGTTTGACACATATGCACTCTTATAGAAGGCATTGGCCATGTGGAGATTCCGGAACAATGAGAATTTCTCTCCTAATTGACCAACGCACCCTTGAGTGTCGGGAAGTGCTTTGTAGAGCACCCTTGAATGGAGGTGACTGCATATGCAAAGAAGTTAGTCCCTTGAGAGACTGCATTGGTGACCTCATAGGTTATATAACATATACTTCAAATCTTGGAAACCTTGCAACGAAAGTCATGGATGATTTGTTCTTGTTCTTTTTCTTAGGGAATGTAGCAACTGAAATGATAGGGGATGATAGACCCTATTCATTGGTTCTAGGGATGATTTCCAGTTTAACGAGGTCATTAGGAATGGTGCCCAAATTGACCTATAGCATATTTTCCCCTAAAGCATGAAGTCAGAATAATAACAACAATATTTTTTGAATGAGATGCTTTACACTGTGATGGGATGAAGCTGAAGTGGAGTGGCGACCTGCACCAATATTACAATACATTACATCGTGATATATCTTCTTTATCACGAATTGCTGAGGGAAGGCATGCCCATGCTCAACACATAAACTATCTAATAACATGTGCATAGTGCAGAAAGTCGTCTACATTGGAATGTTGCCCAATACAGACATGCCTACAGATATAGACCCATGTTCGGATGATGATATATATGTAAGGTCATTGTATAGATGATGTGTACAACAATCCTGAAATCGCAGTCCGGATGGCTGAAACTAGATCCGGGGTCTTCTTATCTCGTTCACTCGATCGTTCGGGTACAAGTCTAGCCATGTGAATATATGATTTGTAGTCGCACATGGTAAGACATCATTTGATTACCAAGCAATGATGCGAGATGTTAACAAACGCGAGAGAAACACCATTAATTTTAATGGCCTTCAAGGTACTGCAATACATTTCGTAAGGCGTGAATAGATGATTTGATGTCGAACGCAAAACAAAATATTTCGGTCAAAAGTCCGGAAGCGAGGATCTTGTCGATGTTGTAACAAGCCTCATGGTACTGGAAGATGATGTTCCTAATATAAGGGGAATTTTGAGGTCTAAAATGGGCCTCCTAAGGAAATAATAAAATAATATTTATGAATTTTTAATTCACTTTTTGAACCACAATCAATGTAACCATAGTTAAATTCAATTCAAAAGTTGTACCAAAATAAAATTAATAAAAAAATCGTATTGATGTGACTATAAATAAGAATGAGATTTTCAAGAAAAAATCATTATCATTGAACAACTAATGCATTTGTCCTTTGTACTTAAATAAATAAAATAAAATATAAATATAAATTCTTAATTATATTATATGCTATTAATCAAAATTTATATTATTTAAATTGTATAATAACATGTAATTAATATACTATATAAAAACAATATAATATAATAAATGTATAGGGATATGCATTGTTTCTTTCAAGAAATATGAAATGATGAAATGACAATAATATATTTTTATCTAAAATGTGTGAAATGAAATTTAATATGAGTACTTTACTTTGACTTTAAAAGTACTTAGAGCACTACTATGGTTAACCATGATTTTTTATCCACCATTGAGAATGTGACAAGTAAGTACCTTTAACTCAAGCAATGTCACCTCAACCATTAGGGATGATGTAATCCCCTAAAATGTAATTGGTTCTCATAAAGTGATTTTTGATTGTACATTTTCCTTAGGAGGCCCATTTTAGACCTCAAAATTCCCCTAATGGTAAACTTCTTGGATGATGATTTGACGTCGACAAGAAGTCACTTTATTGTGAAACAGGAGTTATTGATTTTGGAGACAAAGTATGACTTGATATAACAATGTTCAGGGAATGACTGTCAAGAGAATGAAGGTTTATGAGTATTGCAGAAGGATGAGTATTCACTGGATGACTTCTCCTGAACATATCGGCGAAACTGAGATGAGTTGGCAGCATTGACCCAAAACTGAAGTGAAGGTATGATGAACCATAGGTATGAATGAACCATCAAGAGTATTACCTAAACCAAATAGTCACAATGATGGAGTGAAGTGTCATGTTCAAGAGCGACTTGCTACTGTAAAAAGTTCTGTTCACTTTTCCAAATTTTCCCCGGTCATTTGTCAACTAGTACTTCTTTATTTTTTAACAAGCTTGAGGAGGATAACATATTCTTGATCTATAATTCAACCCTTCGGGTGAATAATGTATCGCTATTCAATAATTTAACGAGTCTAGCGATGAATGAAACTCGATTCTTGCCATGATCAACAAGCCTGTCGCTATTTTATGTTTTAACGAGCCTAACGACAATGACAGCCCAGTCCTTTTTCATATTTAGAGAGTTTGAAAAAGAGGATAAAAGAAAACTCCATAAGTAATTTTTTGTAAAGTTGTCGCTCAGATCTGAAAAAGTGTAAAATAATATCTTAGAGAACCTCTTTAGTCATGTTTGACTAAGGTATTCCTTTTTTCGTAAATAATCTATCTTAGTCCGGAAAAGGGTGAAACTTATACTGAGTAGATATCAATTCATTTACTTTTACAAGCTTGAAAAGACAAGTGCTCAATAATCTTTTCACATTATCGGAGTCTGAAAAGAGCTAAAAGAAGATTCCAGAGGTTCCTTTGTCACTGTTATAGAAGCTTGAAAAAGAGATAAAAGTGCGCTTCAAGTCCTTTTTCATTTCTAACAAAGCTCGAAAAATAAGGATGAAAGTATTCTTTGTGGTCAAATCATTCTTGAAAAAAATATGCACGACTAATCTGCTCATCAGTTACAAAACCTGTTCAGAGCAACATCGAATACATTAAAAATACATGTTTCGTGATAAAAATAGAATAAAACCATAGTCACAGAAATAAATATGATTTGAAAATAATCAAATGACTAATAAAAAGAGTTTTACTATTCATTTTTACCATTTTAAAGTTACCATTTGCATTTTGGAGCTCTAAACTTGTTTTTGCCCTCGAAACTTTAGTCGTTGATTGCGATCGATTCTGTGGATGGTTTTCATCGCCGTTTGATCCAGGTTGGTGCCATGAACCCTCTCTTTCTTTCATTAGTCAATTCATGTCCTTTAATTGTAAATTTTTTAGGATTTGGGCCCCTTAGGGTAAATTCTTTTTCCAAAGAGGGAAACAAACCCTTAAGCATAAAAAACTGCATTGTGGAGCACCTAAATTGAAGCCCATGTGCATATGCAACGCACTGTCCCTTGTTCAAGACTGCATTGGATGTAATTCACATTTTTTATTCTTGCATTTTGCCCAAAATTTGTCTAATTTTTTTCATTAAAAGGAATCTAATGAGTCTTATGGTTATGTTTCAATATTTCATTGGACTAGAATGACAATTACTTGGAGAGAAAGAGAGCATGAAAAAAAAAATATGGTTTCCCTAAATGATCTGGGTACAATAAAAGCCCTAAGAGATTGTGGGTTGTTAAATTACTTCCGCTTGTCAGGGATGAGGCAACAAATAGAACTCTTGGAGTTCCTAGTTTGAGCATGGGATCCGGCTATTGAGGAATTTCACGTTAGGAACAAAGTGGTTCCTATTATAATGGAGGATGTATAATTTCTCAAAGGCTTGTCGAGGAGAGGCTTGCCCATTTCCCTCTCAGGGTTTGCTATTGGAGGAGAGACAGTGAGATACTATGTTTTTCAGTATTTCTATCCAGAGGAAAATCCAAGCAAGGATGGGAAAATAAACATCTATGACGTTCGAGATTTTCCTTTGAGAACCATCCTTTTCATGATCGCAAAATTTGCTGGCACCGTTACACTAAATGTAGCGAATAGATCATATATGCAGTATGCACTAGAGTGCATGGAACCAACAATCTTCAACTGGTCTGAAGTTGCACTTTCCCAAATAAAGGAACAAATGAACAAGGAAAAGGGAGGAAGGAAGAAAAACTTTAGTAATGGATCAATCCTCATTTCATTTGCCTTAGAGAGGATTCCACTGATGCAGCCTCAGCATGTGACACTGGGTATGTTTAACCCTAGAGATCCGAGGATGCAACGATGGGTAGAACTAATGGCTAGGCATGCAGGCTAGTTGTCCATTATGTTATCGACTGTGTTCTTCGCCTGGTTTAGGTGACAGGTTGTCGCCATCGATGAGTATGCATACGCAGGCATTGATTTTTGAGGAGATCAAGACTTTAGCTTTACCAGAAGGCACTCAGTGGGGTGCAATAGGTAAGAATGTTTTGACCATGTTTTTTATTTTTCTAAGGTTTATACAATGTTTTTTTATTTTTATGTTTTCCCAAGACAAAAGTAAAGTTTTAATGTAATTCAGTTGTTGGTTGAGTTCAAATGGTCGAGGAACTACAGCATGGAGTGGATGAGCCAGTAGATAGGGTTGTCGAGAGAGTAGTCCTTCAGGATTTAGACATGGCTGAGACTCTGTCTAAAGTTCGGTAGCACATAGAGGGGTTGACCTTTGGGATTCCGAATTGTCGGATCGAAGAGTTACCCATGCGATTGCAGCGCCACACTATAGGTGTTCCTAACCATTGGATGCAGTTACTGCGTAGGATATCTAGATCTATAGCATGTTACCATGAGCATCACTGGTTTACTTTCGACATGTTCCATACATTTTGAGGTCAGATGACCAATGCGTCTTGGGCACAAATTTTTGTAAAACCTATAACTATCTATCTATTTGATTTCAATGTTTTCTTATGTTTATTAGGAAATCCTATTCAATTATGTGAATGTATCTTTACATGTGTTGCAAATGTCTGTCTAAAGCATGATTAGCTAAAGAATCAGTCAATGTGTTCAAGTTTCTGGAAATGTGTTGATATTGAATAAAATCAAAATGTCTTTCCAGAAGTCAAAATCTTAGGAACAAATGATGTAATGTTGGATTTCTAACAGTATAAACACTAGTAAGTTGTAATTTCACAAGTTCTGAGTCTAACTTTGTGATGATGAGGTTAATAACCAAATGAAATGGCATCAGAGAGAAGTTTGATCAACATGCTATACTCAGCGATATTGTTTTTCGATCTACCAATACAAATCCCTTGAAAACTCACTAACTCGTTGTTCGGAGCAAAAATGGCCCACGCTGCAGAGGATAGATTCTGCGTACTATGAATAACACCATCAACATATCCAACAAATGGTTCCAAAGATTCAGACATCTGCGATGAAATGTAAAGCGGATTACTAACATAAAAAAAACTCTAAAAAACAAACTAAGACAGTGAATGCAAATCAACAACATATATATACAATATAATAAAAAAAATTAATATGCTCATTATTAAGCATAGTAATGTTTCAAATACAACCCATTTCGGGGCTGTGCCAATGGAATTCCATTTTAATCCACCAACTCGTAGGCACCCTTAGCAAGAACTCTTTTGACAATATAGGGGCCATGCCATAATGGCTCAAATTTCCCTGTACCTATTACATTAGCTTCTTGATCATAAATAAGGACCAATTCGCCCTATGAGAAAATGTGAGGCTGGACATTTTTGTCGTATTATTCCTTTATACGTATCTTATGCGCTTTGTTGGCCAATTAGGCTTCATGACGTGTTTCATCTAGATGGATTAGGTTAAAAAGACGTGCTTCTTCTTCTGAGGTGTCAGGTAACAAGTCGATTGCGAGTTTCAATGATGGTATTTCACATTGGATTGGCAAGATATCTTCCAGACCATACACCAATTGAAAGGGGTAAATCCGGTTGCGTTTCTCACCGAGGTTCGGTATGCCCACAAGGCCAATTACAAGATCAAATGCCAGTTTCTTTTACGAACTCCTATCATTCGTTGAAGCATACATTTAAGAATCTTGTTGATAGCTTCAACTTGTCCATTTGATTGTCGATAATAAGGAGTAGAATTATCATGTGTCAATCCTAAGTTGGAAAGTAATTCAATCATTATATGGTTGCAAAAATGCTTCCCATGATCTGTGACCATAGCATGTGGGACCCCAAATCGTGCAATAACATGATTAAAGAAAAAAAATGCAGTTTTTTGTCCTATGTTGTTGAATGTAGGCATCGCTTCAGCCCATTTGGTAAAGTAGTCTACTGCGGAAATAATATAACCATGCCCCCCGGACAAACGAGGGTTACAGGTCATGAAGTCAATACCCCATTTCGAAAGTGGTCCTACAAAGACAACACGATGCATTGGCGCTAGCGGTTTGTGGATTTTATGATAAAAAAATAGCATGAATGACAACTTTTGACTGCGAGGATGCAGTCGTGAAATATGGTAGGCCAAAAGTAATCGACGCAAAGTATATTCTTCGCGGTAGCGTATCCAGACAAATTTCCACCACAATCCCCAACATGACAATCATTTAAAACCTTTTCGGCCTCCTCATGATTGAGGCACCTTCTTAAAATTGTATCGACACCACGACGATAAAGTGTATCGTCGACGATCAGATAATCTTTGGCATGGTATCGAATACGTCACTGTTCAGAGCAAGAGGTATCAGGCCGAAAATTTCAGGTCTGGAGATAAATGATAAAATATCCATACCAAGGATCAGATAATCCGATCAGAAGCAGAGACTCGTCAAGAATAGATGGTTCTGACATAGTAGAAGTACTATCATAGGGAAGGTCACAGAGAAGCTCAGACAAAACTAAATACTTCTTTGAATTGGATATGATGAATTCCAAATCAAATTCCTGCAAAATGACAATCCATTTTGAATACTTTCCCCCCAATAATTGACGTGATAAGATATAAGTCATGGGGTTGCAATTCGAAATGAAAATGGTCTTCCGGAACATGATATAGTGGCGAAATATTTGGACAGCTTGAACAGCTGCTGTTGGCTGGATAAATCGTTCTTGCGGACAAGACCGATCTCCCTAGTGTCAGAAGACAATCTAGCAACAAATGAACAACTAAGTTTGTCTTTCTCTAAATATATTCGTTTTATAAATAAATGTTATGAAGGTGTCGATCCTACCTTAGATCCAAATGCTTATTTGTGGTCATAGTGCTTTCGTCGCATCAATAATCGTTCTGTCGCAACAAGAGTTCTTTCGTCGCAAGAAAGTATCGTTTTTCATTGATCTACAATCACAAACAAGAAAATATCAATAGCACCTGTATAAAAAATAATCATAAAACATACCTATCATAGTGATCAAGGAATCTATGAAATAAATGATCAAACGACAGATTATTTAAATAAACAATTGAACGACAATTTATTGAGAAAAACATAACTTGATTGTATTAATCTTAAAATATACAGAAGAACCTTACAACCTTAGCCTTGATGTTCGAAAGGCCTTCCTGGGGTCCGAAGCAGGAATCTCCTCTACTTTGATAAGTCTTGCACTCTTCTTCCAGGAGCATAAAAGGTATGTGATCTTTCCTCTCAAAAGCTCAGCAGAAAGAAGACTAAATCTCAATAGCACTTCAACTCAATCACACTTGAAGCTTGAACTCTAATTCTCCATCTCCAAAATCTCAATCTCCAAAAGCTTAACCTTTGCCCCCTTGAGGCTACCCAATGCCTCCTTTTATAGAGCAGATGAGGAGGTTAGGATTCCACCTTTAAAGGGATAGAACCCTCCTTCAAAGGGATAGGCTCCTCACATCAAGGGATTAGTTCCTTAAGGTGTGGGATATATGCACCTTACTAAAGCGTACTCATCCCCAAAAAATCTCATCTAGAACCTTCCAGAATTGACCAAAAATCAACTTTTTCAGTTTACTTTCGCGCTTTTTGACTTTACAGGGGTACCGCAGGCATTACACTGGAAAAATGCGTTCTAGAACGCAGTTTCTCTTCACATTACCTGCGTACCCTAGCTAAAAACGCAGGCAGGCTTCATGTTACCTGCGTACCCAAGGCTTTTTTGAGTTTTAAGGGTTTTTCCTCCATTTTTAGGGCTTGGAATGAGGAACAAAGGTTGTAAGACTTGCAGAGGAGGCATGTATGAGTGTTAATGAGCTCATACAGTCAGCAAAATGTCAAGGTGACAGTTTTCAGTGTAACAAATTGCCCCCTAAAGTGCGAAGTCTGAAATAGATGAAGATGAAGTCTGTCATATATGAAGAGTGAAGTACTTTATCATTTCAAGGATCATCTTGTGGACACCCCAGTCGGAACCTGTAAAAACATTCAATGCAAAATATATATATGTAAACATATCATATGTGAGGTAGGCATTCCCATACTCAGATCAAAAACTAACTAGAACTAACTTAAATTGTTCTGATACAAGAATGATTTTGAATACATCACAGTATAGACATATGTCGACACAGCATGGACGCAGCCATCTTTTTATAAATAGTCCACTGTATAATAACAAAACTCCTTGCAGCCTGGATGGTGGAAACTACATCCAGGGTCTTGATTTCCGCATCTCGAACTAGTACGATTCTATCCATGCGATTAAATGTGTTGAAGTCGAACATGGTAGAAACCACTTGATTACCAGTCAATAATGTAAACTGTTAACAAGTGTGAGAGAAACCACTAGTAATGTCAATGGCTCTCAAAGTACCCAGTACAATCCATGAAATGTGAATGAATGAGCTGAAGTCGAACATCTCACGGAATCATTCGATCGAAGGTCAATGATGCAACCTGTCGTCGAAGGCGAGAAACCTGCCATTAAGGCATGCAGATTTCAAGGTACTGACGATTTCTAGATCAACTTCCTAGATAATGAGTTGTCGTCGATAGGAAGTGATCCGTCGTAGGCAAGCCCACAACACAAAATCATAGATCAAGTTTTGAAGAAATATATTGGCAAGGACTGACTCAGGGATGGTCAAAATGGAAGACAAATATTTTGCAGATGAATGGTTTATTTGAACTGTCCTCTTGAACACATAACGACACTGCAGATGGCTTGGTGACAATTGACCCAAAGCTAATACCCAGAAATCGGCTGAAGACTTTCAATATGGTTTGATTAACTGTTAGGCAAAGGATTTCCCAACCTAGGTGGACAAAAAGTGTCGTGTTCAAGAGTGGTTAATGGTTTTCCGAATAATCAAAATGTAACAAACAGGTTCGTTTTTCTCTCTTTTCCCCCACCATTTCTGGCAAGTACCTCTTTATTTTTGACAAGCTTGAGGAGGATAACATTTGCTTGTTTATAAGCTCATCCTTCAGATGAGTCCAACTTAGTTTAAGATTCGAACCCTAAGAAGGAGTGGTTCGTTCCTGTTGAAAATTAAACAGGTTCTTTACTGTTAAATTTTAACGAGTCCAGTATAGGAGAAACTCGGTGTTTTTCAATTTTAGGGAGTCAGAAGAAAAACTTAAGAAAAATCCGTGGGTGTACTTTTTCGTAAATTTAGTCTCTCGAGCCTGAAAAAGGATAAAATAATGTGGGAGAGAACTCTATTGACCGTATTTAGTCAACGTATACATTTTTCGTAAATAGTCCATTTCAGTCTGTAAAAGGGGTAAACTTATACTGAAGGGACAATTATTCATTTACTTTAACGA
>CM076582.1:188272286-188392134 GCA_034641835.2 Pinus albicaulis | reverse complement strand
CAGAGGACATAACACAAGTAGATGCACCCTCATCTACGACAGCTCTGTGAACGTTCAGACCATTAATCCCGACTTGAATAACCAAAGCGATTTGATGTGGAAGCCGGGGAGTAAAATTCTCCAGATCAAAGGTGAGAAGGCTCGAATCGGCGGGATCAATACCACCGATGGCAGACAATAAAGCCTTCCGTTGTGAAGGACAACTGTGAAGAACCTCAAGTGCAGACATGGCACATGGCGCCTGTGCCAAATCCTCAACAATACTGTAATGTTGGGCGGCACGAGCGTTTGGATTATAAGAGGATCTCCGAAGGACACCCTTGGGAGGTGGCTTCACAACGGGTTCGAGAGTCGGCTTCTCAATTTCCAATGAACCAGAAGCAGATGCGGGAGGCGGTCCATCCGCCACTGCCTTCCCGGGTGCCTGCTGCTGATTATTGTAATCCTTGGACCTCGTAGCGATGGTGATAGGTGCATTAGTCTTCATCATGAAAACTTGAGACCCAAACGGTGCAGATGATGAACCTTGTTCGACCATCTGGGTCTGCTGAGATGGAAATGGCTCGGTCGGGTCGCCAGTTTGTTGAGGAGGTAAATCCCCTCTGCGGACAGAGGCGATCCCTACTAGCCCAGCAGCGGTCTAGCAACAAACAAACAATGCTATGACGCAAGCTCCTAGTTACGAAATGAAAGACTTGGGATAAGAGCCTACCTGGATTCCAACGCTAGATCTGAAGAAGAGATGTCCCCGTCCTTCGGCCCTGGCAGATCACAATCCTTCCACGATCTCCGTGGATGAACACCTGCACACAGAAGAAACGAACAGATACATGCATAGGAACCAGCATACGTAACTAAACATCGGTCAGAAAAGATATTACTCGCATTAACATGATAGAAAAAAGAGTGGAACCATAATCATAGTCATCTATTAAAGTGATAAACGAATAGAAGTTACAACCAAGTTCTGACGTCGCAGCTTCCTTCGAACGGGTCTCCGGTTGTCCACGTCTCGCAAAGCTCGCCGAGGAAAGGGAAACCTCTCCAGAGTCTCGTAACAATGGTCTCCTCGCTTGAATGGGCCTTAAGGGAAAGAAGGGATTCTTTACAGCACAAAGGCACTTGGGAATAGGGAGATGCAAAGCTTCAGCACTTCAAGCCTAGCTTGCCATGGATCTGAGCAAGCTTATATAGATGGGGAAGGAGGGAGTTGGGATCCCTATTATTATGGGATTGGCCCTATCAACAAGGAAGGTTCCATAGAAGGTGGCAAAACTACTTCCCTTCCATAGAACTCCCGTGGCCAAACCTCCCAACTCAAGATAGGCAGTGGTTGTGAGTTTGTTTGAACTCAACTTCCGCCATCCATATATAAAAAACAGTCCCTAAAATGGGTGGCGCGATTGCTGCTCTCTGACAGAGCGCCAAGTGGCGCGACCTCTTTACAGGATTTCCCTGAGTGGCGCGAGTACTGAACTGTCTACCCGCGCCAATGCAAAAAGAGCTGTTTTTCATGGATTTGCAAGGAGATGTCTCAAGGGGAAATGAAGCTCATACTCAGAGGGATGCAATGATGATGTTTTCAGTGCATGACAGTGTTCACAGGTCACATTATGGGTCCTCCATTGTGCGGGACGGGGGATGGTAGGGACGGTGACAAATTACTGTGTAACAATAGGTGGAATGGGATGAACATTAAGGAATAAAAGTGAAAGCAAACTAAGTCCTTTCACAAATGAATTAAAGGATTCGGTGAGGGCCCTATTTCCTCCAGTAAGCTCACTGTTTTGGACTTGATCAATATAACACTCAAAGAAAGAGAAATATAGACTAAAACCTTTTTAATGAACTATAGGATTCGGGGAACGCCCTATTTCCTCCTATGATTTTACTGTTGAAGGCTTAATCAACAAAAACATACAATTGCATTCAAAGAAGAGGGAACGCCTTAGACATCTAGGACTGCAATTATAGGGACCTTCAACACAATAATTACAACAATGAATAGAGGGTATGATTGAAATAAACCTCACTGTCAAACTAAAAGCATTAATAATCAAAGGGAGACTTCAGATACAATATTTCAGTGGTAAAGAAAGAGGGAACGCCTAAATAGTTTTCAGCACAACTGAATTAACCATTTCTGAAATAAAACAAATCGAATATTTAAGAGAGCTATTAGACTACCCTGTCATATTCAGTAGCAGAAAACATATAAAAAGTGAAGGATAAACAGGTCAGAGGTGCTTCTAAGATACATTTCTCTACCTAAAATTTTTATCCTACTGTAAACAAAGCATGATGGAACAAAGTGGAAAATAGGAAATAACATTAACAATAAGAAGTACTTCACCGAAACTAGGCTCAGGGATCCAATGGTCCAGCCTCCTTCATCGAAAGAAAAACGAATATCTTCACACTCTTTCAGAACACTAATGCTTCTTCAAAGCAACAATATGTATTAATTTAGAAATCACCAAATGCCAACCTTTTACAATGAGACTTCGAAGAGTCTTTATAAGAAAAATGAGGAAAAGTAGGTGAGGAAAGTTTTAATGAACATCAGAGGTAGGAGAGGGCATTCGAATGCTCCATCCTGTGTCATAAGCATAACATTAAATTCTAGACAGGATCAATAACTTTGTAGCTTGTTGAGACCATTTTGATATGATAGAAATCACCCATAGGGTTTCCTTGAGAGGAAAAACCATCTGGAGTGGTACTGTTATCTTCTTGGTGTGAGTTAAGTGAATAATGGGCTATGAGGACTCCCATACTTCTAAATAACTACTTCTGACAGTTTCTAGTAGCTTCCCTGGTGTAATAACTGCTTCGCAGGCTTGTGTGCATGGGATGGGCTACGTCTGTGTCAGTCAACATTTTTCACTAATAACTGCTCTGTCTCTTTGTACTTCAACCTGTTTTGACTCTGTTTATGATTTCACTTTGCTGATTGCTCAAAATTCTTTTGTACTGATGCCCTTTGATGTTGTTTTGTGGCCTTGAGATTGCCATCTGAGCTTTTGTGTCACCTTTGTGACTATAAAACATTAATTCCTTCATCGGCCATGAAAAAACCTGCAAACACACGAGAACAGGTTATGAAATCCTGCGGCCTTGGTTTAGACTGCTTGCAGAGGCTTTGGGGTGGCGGAGGAGAAGTGAGGAAGAATGTGATTGCAACGAAGAATTGGAAAAAACCCTGGCAGAGTAGCTAACTAGGTCAATGGAGGTTTGGGTGCGAGGATGAACATGGTCTGTTAGATCAGGATGATCTATGGTGGAGATCTCTCTATGGAGTCGTTTGGGAGGGAGATGGGAAGCAAACGAAATTTTATCGCGATATATTATGGGTCGTGCGATCTCAAATATCGACGACCAGGATTAAAAGAGGAAGTTATGTTGCGGAGGATGGTCTGGTGGAAATCGGGAAAAGTTTTCGCGCAACAAAATGGGGGGGAGGCGGTTTTAGCTTTTGGAACGTGATATAGGTTAGAATTCGACACATGGATTTATAAAACCACTTTTATCGCATGAAAGTAGCGCACTGGGAAGGAGGGGTGAAAATCGCGTGATATGGATCGTCGACCGTTAGATTGGAGGGTCCAAATCCAACGATGCGGGTTGAACGCGATGGGTGAAGAGCTGCGGGGTAAAAGGGTATGCGGCGGAGAAAGGTTTCATGACGCAACATCATGAAAATCAGGGTTTAAACTGAGTAAGCGCAAAAAATGACCTTTAGTGTTAAAGTGTAAAAATGTATGCATGGGCAAATACATAGGAAAAAAAGATGAGAGGAAACGGGGGCGTTTGGTGGTGGGGCCAGGAGTACGGAGGAAAAATCCTGGGGGTGATCGGCGGGTTAAATGAGGGCTGTCGGATCATGATAGATCAACGACAGAGATTAAAGATGGTGGATGAAGGGTTAGGAGGATGTCAAAACTGTGATGAAGCGTGGACCGTTGGATTCGACGGAAATTAATGGTGGAGATCTCATCGGAGCATCGCATCGGCGGAGGTCAAAGGGTAAGGGACTAAGCCTTTGCGATATGCAATTATGCGAGGGTTGTCTAATCTGAAATATGATCGACGGTCAGGATTTAATTGGCGGGGTGATGAAAGAGGGCTATGGGTGGAGCGCGATGAGATCCTGGCCGTTGGTTCTTGTGCATTCAACGGTCTAGATCAAATCGGCGGGCGCGAGTGATGAGCGAAGCGAAGAACCGATGGAGCGATGCGATGGAATGCTGGCCGTTGGATCTGAAAACATCGACGGTGGAGATCTAATCGGTGACCAGTGGAAAAGTGAAAAGGGGAAAGGAACATGTGAAGCGCGATTGAATCCTTGCCGTTGGTTCTTGTGGATTCAACGGTCCAGATCAAATTGGCGATCGGAGGAGAAGGGGCTCATCGCATCAGAATATTGGAAGAATAAAGGCAAAGTTAGGGAAAGGAAACTCTAATTTCAATTGGTGATAAGGGCTAGTGCCTACTTATGGCTCCGGGTCACATGCGAAAAAGGGGCTAGGGCTAAGGCTGAAAGGGGCTTAAGGCCTTAATGTTAAAAAATGGGTTTTTAGGATTTTTGAAGGGTTTTTGAGGGATTTTTGGCTTTTGGTAGAGAGGAAGAGAAAAGGTCTTTAAACCTGTAAATGAATCTTTGAGGTTTTAAAGGGGATTTAAGGATTTTAGAGGCTGAATGGAGGGTTAAAATATGAAAAGAAGGCTTTATGAAAATGGAGGGAAATAAGTGAAAATAGGCAGTTTCAGTGGCCTTTGGAACAACTTTCTTTAGTGAATTAGCATGGCTTTAAGATGGAAACAACAGTGAAGATTAATTCAAAGGGATAAAGAATCATCATAAGACTTCAAAGATGATGGATTTTCAAAGAAATAAATCTCTTGAAGGCTTGAACACAAATTTAGCCACCATTTAGCATATTAGAATATTTAGGTGGCTAACAGTGGCTCCACTTGGGGAGGACAACTTGCCCTTTAGGTGTCTAGAACCTCAGTAATCTCTGGATTAAGCAGACTAGTGCCATTCCATTGGGTAGAATTCTTTGCTTTCTTGCTGGTACCTTTTCATATTGGCAGTTCTTTCAGTGACCTGCAGCATGAGATCTCTTTGAAACAAACATTTCTACCTACCCAAAGCTACTTGTCCTAACATTTTCTTCTTCTTTTGAGTGCACTTGGGCTGGAAAACTCTTTTTTCAAAATTTTATTTTGCAAACAGAAAAATAAACCTATCTAATGCTACCCTTATTTCTCCAAGAGCTCAAATTAAGCAGTTGAACGCATAAGCTTCTCTACCTAATCTAATATCTGTCAGGATTAAATAGTCTGACATATTTTCATTCTCTATATTCTAAGACAGAAATTGAAAACATAGTCAAACCAGGATCAGACTGTCTGATTTGCTGTGGATCCATGACATAAAGACAAGCTACACATGAACTGAAACTAGCAGAAATTAAAACAAAACTTGGAAGGTTTAAAGATTTGGAATTCAAAAACATTCTTCCTTCTTGCTGTGACGCAGATTTTGAGCTTTTTAGAGTCACCTTTCTTTCTTCATTTCATCTCTGGTTTTGATCTTGTTAGAGTTGTTCTCTTTTACTTTGTTGGTTCAAGTTTTGAGCATGTTAGAACCAGTTCTCTTCTTCTCTTTGGCTCAAGTTTTTAGAGAATTAGAGCCATATTTTCTTATGATTCTAGGTTCAGATTTTCAGCATGTTTGAACCTTTCTTTCTTCTATCCTAATATGTTCTACTGATAAGCCAAGATTAAACAGTTTGGAAAATCTTCTTCACTATCCTATCAGCAATAAATTGAAATCTGCCCAATCAGGATTAGGCTATATGATTGGATAGTAGTGCTCCTTAAAGTAGTGGCATTTGAGCTTGCACACTTTCAGACATTATTTCTCTTTTTGGTATGGAGCTATACCTTTCTTGTTTTATTCCTACCCTCTTTTGTTTTTTCTATTGTTTTTGTATTTTTATTTTATTTTTCTGGACGCAAATGGTATGTACAATGGATAAAAAAATATGAAACTAAGACTCTTGACAGAAATAGTGTTTAATCATTCTGCCATTGACAGGACCTCCTAACACTTCTTCACCATTCAGTTCTTGCAGGAAAAATGCATTATGCCTTCTTATGGAATGAATAATGTAGGGCTCTTTCCACAGATTTTCGAACTTACCATGTTTTCCTTTATCTTCCCTCCTTGAATCCCATTTGAGAACCACATTCCCAACTTGGAAGTCATTTTCTTTAGTCCTTCTATCAAATAACCTTTTGATGTTTTCTTAGACTTTTTGAGTTCTCTGATAGACTTCCTCTCTGGTCTGCTGCAAGTGGATGGTTTGATTGATCCTTCTATGCAGATCAGTTTCTTCAACTTGGACTTCCTGAAGGAGTTTCATGACTGGAACTCCCAAAGATGTTTGGAAAACAACATCCATGCCATAGACCAACTGATAGGGGGACATGTTGATTAAATTTTTGGTGGTTAACCTGTCAGCCCACAAGGCATGAACAAGCTTACTATGCCATGCTTTCTGGTTCTGTTGTAACATATTTTTGATGATGTTGATCAGGCTCTTATTTGAGGATTCATCAAGTCCATTTCCTTGGGGGTAACAGGCAGTGGAGTGGCCCAAGGTAATATGATATTTATGGCAGAAATCAACCATCCTTTTGGATTTAAAGGCAGCAACATTGTCTGTGATTATTTTTCTAGGACAGCCAAATCTGGACAATATGTTAGTCTCAAGGAATTTGATAATGACAGAGTTAGTAGCATTCCTAGTGGGTATGGCCTCTATCCATTTGGTAAAATAATCAGTGGCCGTGAGGATCCATTTGTGCTGGGCTGAGGAGGATGGATGGATTTCCCCTATGAAGTCCAAACCCCACTGTTGGAAGGGTGCTTCAACACTAATGGGTTTCAAGGGCAAGGGAAAGATTTTTCTTGTACCATCAAAAATTTGGCACTTGTGGCAAGACATTACTATTTTGTGGGTGTCTGGAAAAAGGGTGGGCCAATAGTAACCAAATATGAGGATTTTGTTTGCTTTGGTCTTCCAATTTAAGTGCCCTCCACATTCTCCTTCATGCATTTCATGCATGATTTTTTCTTGCATCATTCTCAAGTAAACATTTTATTAGTATCCCAACAGCATTTTTCCAATATAAAACTCCATCTATCATGCAATAATTTAAAGCCTTTTGTTTTACAAATCTGGCTTTTGTTTTTGACAAAGAAGGAGGAGCATTTAAATAAAGCAACACATAAATGATGTCAGCATACCATGGAGAGTTCATGAATGTTTCTTCAGTAAATGGTGTTGGGAACTCTTCTATCTCTTCTAAGGCATCAACCATATTCATATTTAGAGCTTTGAAATTAGGCTCGGCCATGAGTTTTGCTAATCCTTGTCCCTTGATGAATTTAGTAGGCCTGATTTCTAAGTCATATTCAAGAATAGTGGCAATCCATTTTCCCCTTTTACCGTCGGGGTCCTAACTTAGAATATCTTTGACTACGGTGTGTGGCACAAAGGAAATTATATGTGAATGTAAAATGCACACCCTAAAGTCTTTTAATTCTTTTACCAGTGCTAAGGCTTGCTTCTCCATGATGTTGTATTTGAGTGGGCATCTCTTAAGGCTTTGTTGAAGAAGGATATAGGTCGTTCCTGCCCGAAGCTATTATTTTGCAACAATACTACAGCTATTGTATGTTCAGATGCAAAGGAAAAAATATAGAAATCTTTGGTGAAATCAGGATTGATAAGGACTGGTGCTCGAGTAAGGGCTAGCTTTACCAGTTCAAATGATTGTTTAGCTTGCATTGTACATTTAACACCTACTTCTTTCCTGATCATGTTAGTGATGTTTCTTAATAGCTCAGCAAGGTTGAGGATGAACCTCCTCAAAAAATTAATCTTTCCAATGAAAGACTGTAATTCTTTGATATTTCTAGGGTGGTTGATATTCAATATGCCATCAATTCTTTTAATATCTATTTTGATCCCTTCTTCAGAGATTATGTGACCAAGAAGCTTTCCTTCCTGGAGTCCAAAGAGTGTCTTTTAGGGATTTAAAGACAAGCCAAATCTTCTGCATTTCTCACAAACTTTCCTTAAATGTTCCAAATGTTCTTCATCAATTTTGGAGAAAACAGTAATATCATCAAGGTAAATGATTATAAAATAGCCTATGTCTTCTGAGAAGGCTATGTACATGGCCCTTTGGAAACTGGCCCCTGCATTCATCAACCCAAATGGCATTTTGACATACATGAATGTCCCTCAAGGTGTGGTAAAGGTTGTTTTATGTTGATCACTTGGGAGGACTAACACTCGATTATAACCCAAGAACCCATCTAATAATGATATTCCTTTTGACCCAACTACCCTTTGAAGAATGTGGTCCATTTTTGGCAAGGGGTAGTTATCTTTTAGAGAGACTCTATTCAGGTTCCTGAAGTCAATACACAACCTGATCTCCCTTATCTTCTTCCTGATAGGTACTAGATTGGAAACTCAGTCTGAGTATCTGAGAAGAACAATGATCCCTGCATCATGTATCTTCCTAATTTCTTTCTCTACTGCAGGCAATAAAACAAGGTTTATCCTCCTTGATTTCTGTCTGAAAGGTCTCTGATTTTCCTTAAGAGGGATCTTGTGATGAATGATGCTAGTGTCGTATGATTTCAAATCTTTATAGTCCCATGAAAAACTCTTTGAAGAGTGCTATGTATTGATGTTTGATGTGGGCAGGAAGGGTGCTAGACAACTTAATCATTTTAGGCTCAGTCGGGCTGCCTATGTTGTGCTCTTCCACATTAGTTTCCATGATTTCTGCTTTAGGTTCCTTAGCTACATCGTTGAAATCAAAGAGTTGTTCTAATGGAGCAAGGCCTTTGGTTATTGTATCACCTTTACACTCTAGAATTTTGAGGTCCTTTTGGTTTGGATCATCAGATAATTTTGTTAGATGATCCAAAAATAAATATTATCATAGGTTATAAAGTTTGAATAAAATAATTATTAATTTAAGATATTAAATTAATAATTATTATTCTAGAATATTTAATAAATATTTGAGATACTTAGAAATAGAATTTTTTTATTAAAATTAGGATTCTAGAATAGAGTTGTTTCCTAGGCTCTAAGTTAGGAATAAAGTTAGCATAATAGTTATAAGGTCATTCAATGTAAGTGGACACTTGTTATTTAATAAGTGATCCATAATTAGTGGAAGTTAGGACATTGAGCTTATAAATAGCTCATTGCAAGAGTGTTTTTGTTGTTCGGGTGTAAACTCTTGCATAATTCCAATGTAATTGTTTTCTTGATTAATAAAATTACGTACGAGACCTTCGGCCATTAAATTTTTCTTTGAAGAGATGATCAAAATGATTTATATCAGTAGGAGAGGAGGACCCTGTGTCAGGAATTTGTTCCCCATCTAAACATTCTTTTTCATGGCTGAAACTTGGTGATGCTGAGGAGAACTCATTTTTTCACTGCAAGAAATCCTCTATATGTTTATCATTGTCAAATACCTGCCAATGATCTTCATTATCAGACACTGTTGGTCTGATTTTTACGTTTATAATGAATTGTTCATCGATTTGTGGTATCTGGCAGTTACTAGCAGCAGAAGCAAGTTCGTTTGCTAGGTGATTTTGGGCTCTTGGTATGAACGTGAGTTCATATTTTTCGAAAGTTTTCAAGAGATCTAACACAGTGTTTCTATATTCTTTGAGTCTGGGATTTTTGGTTGAATATTCCCCTTTGATTTGTCTGATGATTAACTCAGAATCTCCCTGTACTGATATCTTTTTGGCCTTTAAATATTTTAGTATGTGCAGGCCAAGGAGAAGGGCTTCATATTCTACAATGTTGTTAGTGCATGAAAAATCTAATTTGCAGGCATGTCCTTTGTTTGTGTTGTGTATCCATACACCAACCCTTGCACCATTTTTGCTGCAAGAGCCGTCAAAGCTCATTCTCCAAAGTGTTTCTATTTCATTCTCATCTGTTTTATGTTGCTCAAGGCTGCTGGGAGTTGAGATATCTAGAGTTTGATAGGAAGACAATTTTGAATGATCCGGTGCACTATCCTCCTGCTTGTTTTCCTTCTCGGTTTGGGTGACTTCATCTTCATTGTATAAAATAAAGGAATATAGATCTGAATGGGTAGAATAAACAGGAGTGTTGTGAGGTTTGTCTTTGTTACTCACCATGTATTTCATGAGGGTTTCCCTATATAATCTTCTGGTTTGACCAAACACTGGTATGGTTGCATAAGACATATCCATTTGAAGGGTGCCCTGAATCTTAGCTCCCCATGATCTAGACAAGAGCATGCCATATTTTGGGGGAATGTCAACTACTACCACATCCATTACAAGATTCTTGGCAAGAATTTGAGACAAGTTAACACACAAATCTTTAATTAACCCCAAGCATTTGACTCTTCTGGAATCAAAGGAATACAAGTCTTTATATGGTCTAGTAATCTCTAAGCCTAGGCTTTCCATTACTACCTTGGGCATAAGGTTGTGTGATGCTCCTGAATCTAGCATGGCATTGTGTAAGATTTTTTCATGTATGTTTAGACTGACATAGAAGGGAGGCACAACCCCCTCCTGGTATTTTCCTTCCATTTTGGGACCAAACAACAGCTCTGGCTTGTCATCTGTCAAGTTCAAAGTATCAGTATCAAGATTTATATTTAGAGCTTTTAGGACTTGGTTTTTGTACAGTTCTTGGGTTACCAATTCAGCCAAAAGTGTGTTAATTTTTATCTTCGCAATATCACCCTCACGGCTGAAAGGCATCGTTGTTTTTGTTGTATTTACATATTTTTTTTCAATTGAATTTCTTTCAGCAATTCTAATTTGCTAAGTTTTATTAGGCCTGTCAATCTGAGCCATTTTAATAGGGCCACTAGTAGAGGTACCAAGGAAACTCTATTCAACATTTGGCTGGCTATTTTTCTCTTTGTTTAAATCTGTCTTCTTAGCCAAAATGTGGGTTTTCTCTGCTGCTTTCTTAGGCTAATTTTCTGTATTTTTCCTAACAGCAGAGCTAGTGTTTTTGTCATTTGGACTATCTATGTTCCCTTTGCTTCTTAGATCGTAGTGTTTGTGTACCTCCATGATTGCGTTCTCAAAACCCAATCTATAGTCTTCAAACTCCTCATATGTATCTTCCTTTGGTTCTGAGGAGAAGAAGCCTTGTTATTCTTCAGTGAGGAAAATATCATCCCCACTGTCTAATCCAATCAAGTTTAGGTTTTCTTCCAAACTTTCAATCTCCCTTTCTTCCTCTTGATCTATGTAGTTTTGTTAGAAGGGAGGTCTAATTTGCTGGTCATTATCTCTTTGCCTATCTTTATTGTTTTCTCTTCTAAAGTTTTGATTTCTATTTCTATTTTGGAGGTTTTTTTGGTGTTCTCTTGGTGGCACTCTATCATTCAAGTTTATCTTTTAAAGAATTCTCTCCATTACCTTCACTAGGTTGTCAATTTTGGTATCATAGGATGAGGTTGAGGGTGTAGAATCATCTTTATAAGTTACCCTCTTCTCTGATCTTAGTGTAGCTCTTTTCTCAATTAAGTTTTCTTCTACACTCACATCTCCCTTCTGCATGTCTTCTAGAGTTAAATAATCTCTTTCCCTTAGTTGATAGGCCATATTAGCATCGAAGCCTTCAGGATATTTCACCAAGGCCAAGCCTTGGGGAGGTTTCATGTGAGGTGGAAGAGCATTGTAGACACTATTAAACCTGGTGGAGTAATCATGAACACTCTCTCCCTGGTTTCTTTTAAGACTTTTATATTTTGCTAATATTTAGAGAGGGTTGCTTTTGATTTCCCATTTGTTTATGAATGTTTGATGCAAAGAGGGAAGGTCATTGATGCTATTAGGAGTTAAGCCTTTAAACCACTTCTTTACTTCTCCTCCTAAACTTTGAGCAAAGATTCTCATATTTATGGTCTCATCTTCTATTTCCATATAATCAAAAGCATCTTCCATCCTATCTACATGTTTTTGAGCTATGTTAGATTCTTTTCCAGTGAAATGGGGAATTTTAGACTGATAGTCATTTGGCAAGGGAGACATAGGTTGTGGTAACGCTAATGGGGCATACCATGCTGCCATGGCTAGAAAGAAAGGTGGATTTACAGTGGGTGGATTAACAAGAGGGAAAGTGGGCTGAAATGGAGTGTTTTGGACAGCAGTGGTACGATTTTGGGTGGAAGAAACACTTGGGCCAGCAAACTGGTTTTGAGCAGATTGGTTATGAAAGAGGCTAATGTGGTGAAGAAGTTGTGAATCAGGAGGAGTAGAGGGTGAAGCTTCCCTACTAAAGCTCTGTTGCAAACCTGCAGTTTCAAGATTAGTTTGGTTTAAATCACTTTGAGATCTAGTTCTAAAGATGTTCTTAGTATAATGTAAGTCAAAGTGTAAATCCTCCAAGACAACAAGGTTTTCAAGGAGAGATTTTGTTCTTGGGATGCTCCTATCAGCAGCTAATTTTCCAGCTCTAGAAGTCTGCCATAGAATTTTCTCTGGATTGTCAACTATTGTAGGAGGATTGGGGTCTGGATGGGATCTAGTGTTGATCCTATGTGAAGCCAGATTGCTTTTCAAAAATTGAGAGAGGCTGAAGTTTGTAGGAATTATTTTGAAAGTTTGCCTCTCGGAATGTCTTATCTAATATGGGACTAGGCTTCTCAACTTCTTCAAGGCTGGTTAACACAGTCCTAAAGAAATATGGGGACCTAGATGGGTAATAGGCCTACTGGGGCTAATGGAGTCGCCAGGTGGAAGTTTTAGCTTTTTGTGAAGGTACAATGTTTTATGGTTCCACCACCATGCATTATTATGAAGCCAATCTGGAATATTTTTGGGTTTTGTACATTTTTATGGTTATGACAATGTCCTATGTCTAATCTTTAACACTTAGCTAAGGTTCTCAAACAAACAGAGTCTACTCTATGGCTCACTAACTAATTTTCTTAGAGATTTGTAGGACTAAAGAGTGCACAAGAGTTAGCTAGACTATCATATACTCAGTAGGTCCCACCGTGATCGCTTTTATGTTGGGGTCTTGTGATTTGGTAGATTAGCATGCCAAGTGACAAGGCAACATGCAAACCAAGATTTAGAGCTCTAGGATCTAGCCATCCTAGTCTCAGAGAGGGATCTCTCAATATATTTATAAGGATATGTCTTGAATGGTTTAGGTAGTTAATTTTAGAATAGTTATGAAGTGCAGGGTTCTTTTTTTTGTTTGGTTGGACAAATGTGTTTCATGTGGTATAGATAGAGCATGGGAATCTACAAGCCATTGGGCAATGGAGTCATGTGAAATTCTAAATAGTTCTGACTGAGAAGGAAGGGAAACCAAAGGGAAAATCTAACTTGGTCAAGGATCTGTTGAATAATATAGCTGAAATGGGATGAACATTAAGGAATAAGAGTGAAAATCAAACTAAAACCTTTCACAATGGCTTAAAAGATTCGGGGAATGCCCTATTTCCTCCAGTAAGCTCACTGCTTTGGACTTAATCAATATAAAAACTCAAAGAAAGGAGAAATGAAGACTAAAACCTTCTTAATGAACTATAGGATTCGAGGAATGCCCTATTTACTCCTACACATTTACTGCTAAAGGCTTAATCAACAAAAGACATACAATTACATTCAAAGAAGAGGGAATGCCTTAGACATCTAGGACTGCAATTATAGGGACCTTGAACACAATATTTGCAGTAAGAAACAGAGGGTATGATTGAAACAGACCTCACTGTCAAACTGCAAGCATTAATAATCAAAGGGAGATTTCAGATACAATATTCAGTGGTAAAGAAAGAGGGAATGCCTAAACAGTCTTTAGCACAACTAAATTAACCATTTCTGAAATAAAACAAATTGACTATTTAAGAGAGCTATTATACTACCCTATCGTATTCTGTAGTGGAAAACATATAAACAGTGAAGGATAAACAAGCCAGAGGTGCTTCTAAGATACATTTCTCTGCCTAAAATTTTTATCCTTCTGTAAGTAAAAGCATAATGGAACAAAGTGATAAATGGGAAATAACATTAACAATAAGAGATTACTTCACCATAACCAAGCTCAGGGATCCAATGATCCAGCCTCCTTCATCAACAGAAAAACAGAGACTTCCACACTCCTTCAGAACACCAATGCTTCTTCAAAGCAACAATATTTATTACTTTAGAAATCACCAAATGCCAACCTTTTACAATGAGACTTCGAAGAGTCTTTATAGGAAAAATGAGGAAAAGTATGTTGAGGAGGTAAATCCCCTCTACGGACAGAGGCGATCCCTACTAGCCCAGCAGGGGTCTAGCAACAATCAAACAATGTTATGACGCAAGTTCCTAGTTACGAATGAAAAGACTAGGGATAGAAGCCTACCTAGATTCCAACGCTATGATCTGAAGAAGAAGCGTCCCCGTTCCTCAGCCTCGGCAGATCACAATCCCTCCATGATCTCCGCGGATGAACACATGCACATGGAAGAAACGAACAGATACAAGCATAAAATCCGGCATACGTAACTAAACATCAGTCAGAAAGGATGTTACTCACATTAACATGATGGAAAACAGAGTGGAACCATAATCATAATCATCTATTAAATGACAAACGAAGAGAGATTACAACCAAGTTCTGACGTCGCGGTCTCCTTCGGATGGGTCTCCGGTCGTCCACGTCTCGCAAAGCTCGCCAAGGAAAGGGAAAACCTCTCCGGAGTCTCTCGACAATGGTCTCCTTACTTGAGTCGGCCTTAAGGGAAAGAGAGGATTCTTTACGGCACAAAGGCTCTTGGGAATATGGAGATTCAAAGCTTAGGCACTTCAAGACTAGCTTGCCATGGGATTGAGCAGGCTTTTATAGATGGGGAAGGAGGGAGTTTGGATCCCTATTATTATGGGATTGGCCCTATCAACAAGGAAGGTTCCATGGAAGGTGGCAAAACCACTTCCCTTCCATAGAACTCCCGCAGCCAAACCTCCCAACTCAAGATAGGCAATGGTTTGTGAGTTTGTTGGAACTCAACTTCCGCCATCTTTATTTAAAAAACAATCCCTAAATTGGGTGGCGTGACTACTGCTCTATGACAGAGCGCCAGTTGGCGCGACCTCTTTGCAGGATTTTCCCCATTGGCGCGAGTACTGAACTGCCTGCCCGCGCCAATGCAAAAAGGGATGTTTTTCATGATTTTTGCAAGGAGATGTCTCAAGGGAAAATAAAGCTCATGCTTAGAGGAATGCATTGATGATGTTTTCAAGGCATGACAATGTTCACAAGTCACAAAATGGGTCCTCCATTGTGCGGGACGGGGAATGGTAGGGACGGTGACAAATTACTGTGTAACAGATGCCCCCTAAAGTATGAGGCCCGAGAGAGAGAGGGGTGAAATGCTTTACGAGAACATGTTCAACTGAAGCCCCGCCGTCGGAAAACCTGCGTAGAAAAATACAACTGATATCTCAAGTACATGATGTATGTGCGGTATGGGCGCAGCCATCCGAAACAGAGTACACTATAATCCGGATCCAGGGTATGGGCGCAGCCATCCAGCGAGGATCAAATAAATAGACTCAGGTATGGTCGCAGCCATCCAATCAGTGAGTCATGTACATAATGATAATAATCCACAATCGCAACCTGGATTACAACAGACACAATCCAGGGTCTTGCGCTCCATCTCGACCCAAACAAAGTACAAGTTCAAGCATGCGAATATGTGAGCTGAAGTCGAACATGCAAGAACATCGTCTGATTACCAACCAATGATGAAAGTTGTTAACAGACGCGAGAGAAACCACCAATAATGACAATGGTCCTCAAGGTACTAAGGTACAATCTATGGCGTGCGAATAAATGAGTTGACGTCGAACACCCGCAGAATCACTCGATCGGAGGTCAATGATGTAAACCTCACGTCGAATGCGACGAACCTGCCATTGAGGCATGCAGGCTCCAAGGTACCATCAGGAGTCTCTAGACCAACTTCCTGGTTAATGAGTTGAAGTCGACAGGAAGTGACCTTGATCGAAGGTGGGCCATAATGATTCCCACATCATCGACACGAGACAGAGGAACATGATGTTTTTTTGTTGTGAATCAGGATCGTATGAGAAACAGAAGAAGGTTGATATTTGCAGAGGCCAACTTCTCTTGAACATATAAACGACACGACAATGGACTTGGCAGTATTTGACATCAACGGATCAGAGGTCATGGCGACGAGGTAGTGAACAGATGAGAGGTCAAAAGAGATTACCCAAACCCATGGAGGCAAAATGAAGCAACGAGATGAGATGTCCCCAACCCGACACGAATGCAGACAAGTGCCATGTTCAAGAGCGACATACTGCCGACGACAACGACGATGGTTCCATTTTTCCCCCACCATTTCTGGCGAGTACCCCAATTATTTTTTAATAACAAGCTTGAAGGGGATAGCATATGCTTGCAATATAAGTCCGCCCTTCGGGCGAATCCATCCTAGTGCATTTAATGAGTCCTAGGAAGGAGGAACTCGGAGAACGTCATTTCGACTAGATCCGATGTCATCAGGGTTTAACGAGTCTGACAAAGGAAGAACTCGGTGTCTTTTCACGTTTAGAGAGTTTGAAAAGACAGCGGAAAAGAAAACTCCACAGGTCCCTTTTCGTAAATAGTTCCCCAGATCCGAAAAGGTAGAAAACAATATCCGGGAAAACCTCCTAGTCGCGATAGGCTAGGGTATTTCTTTTTCGTAATCAATCCATCCCAGCCCGAAAAAGGGTTAAACTTATACTGGGTGAATGTCGATTCGTGTCCATTTTAACGAGATCGAAACGACAAGGGCCTCGGCAATCTTTTCATGTTTAGAGAGTCAGAAAAGAGCTGAAAGATGACTCCTCCCGGAGGAACGAGTGGTATAAAGGGTAGCAACTGGTTCCGGTAATGGTGGAACTACTCTGAACAAATAAAGGTCGAGAGGCTGGCTAACAAGACCACTCATAGCAGCGGTTCCTCAGGAACGGGTAAAACAACCAAGTGAAGGCATATGATCGGCCAAGCAGATAGTGACAATGGAGTGAGAAAACCAAGGCTCATCTGGCAAAAACAGGCTGATAAGATGGCAATCACAAGAGGTAAAATGGGAAAGGTTTCATTTTTACACAAGCTTGAAATCAGGAAACTCTGCTTGAAGTTGGTTTCATTTTTACACAAGCTTGAAACAAAGATAAACTATGCTTGAAACCGGTTTCATTTTTACACAAGCTTGAAACGGAAACAAACTATGCTTGAAAAAATAAGCATGCCCCCAGCATGGTGACTCAATTCGAGGTACATGCCCCCCAAGCTTCAGTCCATATGAAAGGCAGATGGAGTGAAGGTTCAAATTACGAGACTAAGAGAAAGACTTGACTGGGATTTTACGAGATCTGATCAAAGACTCAAATTGAACAGAAACGTGTTTCATTGTTTTAATGAGGTTGACACATTAAAAGAACTATCCTCAGAACCACCCTTGTTTCATTTTTTAAGGAGCTTGATACAAGACAAGGAACTCTGCTCCGACTAAACCCGGTTTCATTTTTTAAGGAGCTTGACACAGGAAAAGAACCATGCTCGGAACGGCTTTCAGTTTCATTTTTAAGGAGCTTCCGACACGGGGGAAAACGAACTGCGCTCTAAGAACACGGTTTCATTTTTTAAGGAGCTTGACACAAGACAAGGAACTCTGCTCCGAGATCCTAGTTTCATTTTTTAAAGAGCTTGACCCAGGGAGGAAACCGCGCTCCAACCGACTTACATCAAAATGAACAAGAAGGCGGTGCTTCCAAGAGTTCCACTCCTGATGGAAGGAAAACATCCTGGAAGTCAGGACCCAATGCCCCCAGCACCTGATGCACGACAGCATCATCACTGAGCACAGGCACGGGGTAGGTAGACACATAGTTGACCTGCGGTGGAGCAGATACAACGGGTGGATAAAAACCCGGAGGGGGTGATGGTGGACCAGTTGCCACATTAGGACCAAAGAACGAAAGCTGGTCAATGGTCACGATCCGTCCTTCATGCGGAAAACAGGCCACACGAAAAAGGGAGGAGACAAGCGCTCCCATGGCATAGGTGTAATCGCGCCCCAGGAGTAGATTGAAATCCAAGGGGCCTGGAATGACCATCACGTCCATATGGACGGTTTTACCTCCCAAAGTAACTGGTAACCTTGGAAGGATCCCCAACGGTTGACTCTTCCTTCTGTTAAAAGTGAACAGATTCTGCGTAACAGGCGCAAGCGGCGGCGAACCGAAAGCTTTCCAGGTAGTTGAGGAGAGAATACTAACAGAGGCACCTTCATCTATAATGGTGCTGGGTACGACCAGACCAAGAGCCTGTACTGTGATCTCGAAAGGCACGTAAGACGGAAGGCGGAATCCTGCAAATCGACTCCAATCAAAGGAGGCGACCAGACTACTCGGAGGGGCTACCATCGAAATGCGAAGGTCTTCCCCTGATGTTACGGAAGAAGAAGCAACCTCCATAACCTCCATCTCGAAGGCGGGAGGGATATCCTCCGGGGCCTCCATCATGGGAGGCGGAGGAGCAGCTTCTTGAAGTACAGGGACAGGAGAATCTTTCTCCAAGTCTGAAGAATCTGAAGAAATCAGAAGGACATGGGGGGTGTGAGATCCACTCTCGACAGAAAATACCTGGTGCACCGCGGACGGGGCTAGTTCAACCGATCCGACGACCAATGGTTGGTCAGGGACGGATTCGTGAATTTGAATTCCTGGGGGAGTGGGATCGACCAAGGATGATTCTTGACCAATCGTAGGATCAGCTGGCGGAGGACTCAAAGAAAGCCGATTATAACCAGGTGGAAGGCGTGGTGTAGAACCGGTTGGGTTGTCCAAAACTCGCTTGGCTTCATCCATATAAGGACAAAGGTGAATGGCATGGTGCCCTTCACACAACTTACAAGGATTGGTGATCTTACCCTGCTTCTTAGGAGCCTTATCAGTACCAGTTGAAGACATGCCCCCAACTTGGCTCCCGGAAGTCAAAGGCAATGGCGGATGGCCATCGGACCATGCTTCGAGCACCTTGGGGATGCCAGGGCAGTCTCGAAGAAGATGGTCTCCCGTGCACAACAGGCAAGGGAACTTGACTTTCCGTGGAGGGTTGGAAGGTTTATCAAGAGGAGATTCCTCATGGACAGTAGCCGTACATTTAGCCTCTCTCTTATGAGACTTCTTCTTCTTTGTCTTCTTCTTCTTCTTCTTAGCCACCTGGTTACTCGAATCAAGACTTTCACCAGGCGAAGTAGAAGAGGAGGACGCAGAAACAGGCGAAGAAGGGGAGAGGTCCACCTTGGAATCAACATGACGTTGTTCAGGTGGAGGAACTGATTGACGGTGGTCAAGAGGTCGGGACCACGAGAGGTTGAAAACCGTAGCGGAGCAGCCCAACGATTGGCCGGGAAGGGACAACGTTGCCATATGAGAACTTAACATTTTAAAGGAGGAAAAGGATCGGGATTTTATAAGATTTCCATCGGAAGAGTTCCTCCTTTGGTGAACTCCGAAAAAGTTGCCATTAGAAACAATCTTCAGAACAACACCCTAAGGAAACTAACTTTAACCGAGAATATTTCGTGGGGAGTTAATTTTTATGACATTGAAACAAAACTCTACCGTTTCATCTTTTAAGAGTCGAGAAACAGGAAAAAGGTGACTCTATCACTTTCAGATTGGAAACAAGCGTGAAAGGACAAGCGCTTGATGACCTTTTCAAATTTAAAGAGTCAGAAAAGATCGAAATGACTACTCGGGAATGCTAGGCAAAGGGTGTACCAAATAACCATGAACTGCAATATACACCTTGGTTTCGATAATGGCTTCGAGAAATCAACCCGAAAAGGACTTTCCGTACGTGCAGGTAGTCTCCCCGAATGCTGTGTTCGGTGTATCACGGGTATAGGGCGGCAGACTCGGCTTCCTGTGGATAAATGATTGAAAACCTATAGGGGTCTCCCTTTATATACGCGACGGTACGGGGAGCGCTAGTCCGTACTAGCGCTGTCTAAAGCCAACAGGCGAACGACAGCTGCTAGGTTTAACGACGCTAGAACACGTCTCTAGCCTAGACCTTCTAAATATGTTTCGTTAAGTTCCAATGCTGCCTTAAGTTAATTGAAATAAATTTTACGGTTGATCTTCAATTAAGTTTCAATTTCCAGGCCCTATCGTATGTAGTGTCTCGAAAGACTCCTAAATGAAAAGCTATATGCCACAGTGCAACATTTCGTTCGATGAAAACTAGTTAGAGAAGAGTTGAGAGCTTTTACACAAACGAAATGAACGGAAGACAAGCAATGAGATCTCTAATGCAACTAATGAAATTGAAAACTTTTCATTCAAAACACTAATCACTAGCGATATGGAAAAGATCACAATTTGCACTAATTAACAAAAGCAAAAGAGATTTTTTTTTTTTGATTTTCAATGTTTAATAGCTAATATGCACTAAAAAAACTTGAAAACAAATGGAACAACTTGAGAAACGATTTCCAAGAGAGCGAAACAAACAAATTTCACTCAACAACACAAGCAATCAGATCCCCAAATCGACCAAAGTCTCTCAAAACGAAGAAAAGACTCAAAAGCTTCCAATGGACCGTGTGATCTAGGTCCAAGGCAAGACCAAACGAATTTCGAATGAAGGAATGAACAATCACCCAAAAATCACAATAAAACAATAAACAACTACTTAGAGGGTGTGGAGAATCAATCAGACAGTTGACAGGACAATCAAAACACCAAAACTTCCAAGGAAGGCTCGATACACTAAGCCACTAGATGCCCTAGGGCTTAAAACGTGAAATCGGTAGATAAAAGCAAACAACCAAAGAATAGAGGTGAATTCCCAGCCAAACAGGACTCCAACACACTCAGGCAGTCGGAAAATCAAGCAGAAAAACACTGATCAAATCCAGAGAGCTCAAAAATGAGGAAACTCAAAAAACTTACAGGGGTGGCGTGACTGTAAGTGTGAAACTGGCGCCAGGAAGCAATTGGCGCGGGCTGGACAAAGGCAACGTGCGCCAATTGGCGCGACTGTCGGGCTAAAAACCGCGCCAGTCGAGTTCCTCAGCCAAAATTAAAAACAAGCTACTCCAGAAGCAGACCAATGCAGGCTAAGAAAACCAAAAAGCAAAAACAGTGAAAGAACCCGACCCAGAAGGTTCATCAAGCAAGGAAACACATAAAATAATCAAAGCGAGACAACACAAACGAGACAATGAAATCTGGACGATCCCCAGCGGAGTCGCCAAATTGTTGAGGAGGTAAATCCCCTCTGCGGACAGAGGCGATCCCTACTAGCCCAGCAGGGGTCTAGCAACAATCAAACAATGTTATGACGCAAGTTCCTAGTTACGAATGAAAATACTAGGGATAGAAGCCTACCTGGATTCCAACGCTATGATCTGAAGAAGAAGCGTCCCCGTTCCTCAGCCTCGGCAGATCACAATCCCTCCACGATCTCCGCGGATGAACACCTACACATGGAAGAAACGAACAGATACAAGCATAAAATCCGGCACACGTAACTAAACATCAGTCAGAAAGGATGTTACTCGCATTAACATAATGGTAAACAGAGTGGAACCATAATCATAATCATCTATTAAATAACAAACGAAGAGAGATTACAACCAAGTTCTGACGTCGCGGTCTCCTTCGGATGGGTCTCCAGTCGTCCACGTCTCGCAAAGCTTGCCAAGGAAAGGGAAAACCTCTCCGGAGTCTCTCGACGATGGTCTCCTTACTTGAGTTGGCCTTAAGGGAAAGAGAGGGCTCTTTACAGCACAAAGGCTCTTGGGAATATGGAGATTCAAAGCTTAGGCACTTCAAGACTAGCTTGCCATGGGATTGAGCAGGATTTTATAGATGGGGAAGGAGGGAGTTGGGATCCCTATTATTATGGGATTGGCCCTATCAACAAGGAAGGTTCCATGGGAGGTGGCAAAACCACTTCCCCTCCATAGAACTCCCGCAGCCAAACCTCCCAACTCAAGATAGGCAATGGTTTCTGAATTTGTTGGAACTCAACTTCCACCATATTTATTTAAAAAACAGTCCCTAAATTGGGTGGCGCGACTACTGCTCTATGACAGAGCGCCAGTTGGCGCGACCTCTTTGCAGGATTTTCCCCATTGGCGCGAGTGCTGAACTTCCTGCCCGCGCCAATGCCAAAAGGGATGTTTTTCATGATTTTTGCAAGGAGATGTCTCAAGGGCAAATAAATCTCATGCTTAGAGGAATGCATTGATGATGTTTTCAAGGCATGACAATGTTCACAGGTCACGAAATGGGTCCTCCATTGTGCGGGACGGGGAATGGTAGAGACGGTGACAAATTACTGTGTAACAGATGCCCCCTAAAGTATGAGGCCCGAGAGAGAGAGGGGTGAAATGCTTTACGAGAACATGTTCAACTGAAGGCCCGCCGTCGGAAAACCTGCGCAGAAAGATACAACTGATATCTCAAGTACATGATGTATGTGTGGTATGGACGCAGCCATCCGAAACAGAGTATGCTATAACCCGGATCCAGGGTATGGGCGCAGCCATCCAACTAGGATCAAACAAATAGACTCAGGTATGGTCGCAGCCATCCAATCAGTGAGTCATGTACATAATGATAATAATCCACAATCGCAGCCTGGATTACAACAGACACAATCCAGGGTCTTGTGCTCCATCTCGACCCAAACAAAGTACAAGTTCAAGCATGTGAATATGTGAGCTGAAGTCGAACATGCAAGAACATCGTCTGATTACCAGCCAATGATGAAAGTTGTTAACAGACGCGAGAGAAACCACCAATAATGACAATGGTCCTCAAGGTACTAAGGTACAATCTACGGCGTGCGAATAAATGAATTGACATCGAACACCCGTAGAATCACTCGATCGGAGGTCAATGATGTAAACCTCATGTCGAATACGACAAACCTGCCATTGAGGCATGCAGGCTCCAAGGTACCATAAGGAGTCTCTAGACCAACTTCCTGGATAATGAGTTGAAGTCGACAGGAAGTGACCTTGATCGAAGGTGGGCCATAATGATTCCCACATCATCGACACGAGACAGAGGAACATAATGTTTTGTTGTGAATCAAGATCATATGAGAAACAGAGGAAGGTTGATATTCGCAGAGGCCAACTTCTCTTGAACATATAAACGGCACGACAATGGACTTGGCAGTATTTGACATCAACGGATCAGAGGTCATGGCGACGAGGCAGTGAACAGATGAGAGGTCAAAAGAGATTACCCAAACCCATGGAGGCAAAGTGAAGCAACGAGATGAGATGTCCCCAACCCGACACGAATGCGGACAAGTGCCATGTTCAAGAGCGACATACTGCCGACGACAACGACGATGGTTCCATTTTTCCCCCACCATTTCTGGCGAGTACCCCAATTATTTTTTAATAACAAGCTTGAAGGGGATAGCATATGCTTGCGATATAAGTCCGCCCTTCGGGCGAATCCATCCTAGTGCATTTAACGAGTCCTAGGAAGGAGAAACTCGGAGAACGTCATTTCGACGAAATCCAATGTCATCAGGGTTTAACGAGTTTGACAAAGGAAGAACTCGGCGTCTTTTCATGTTTAGAGAGTTTGAAAAGACAGCGGAAAAGAAAACTCCACAGGTCCCTTTTCGTCAATAGTTCCCCAAATCCGAAAAGGTAGAAAACAATATCCGGGAAAACCTCCTAGTCGCAATAGGCTAGGGTATTCCTTTTTCGTAATCAATCCATCCCAGCCCGAAAAAGGGTTAAACTTATACTGGGTGGATGTCGATTCGTGTCCATTTTAACGAGATCGAAACGACAAGGGCCTCGGCGATCTTTTCATGTTTAGAGAGTCAGAAAAGAGCTGAAAGATGACTCCTCCTGGAGGAACGAGTGGTATAAAGGGTAGCAACTGGTTCCGGTAATGGTGGAACTACTCTGAACAAATAAAGGTCGAGAGGCTGGCTAACAAGACCACTCATAGCAGCGGTTCCTCGGGAACGGGTAAAACAACCAAGTGAAGCCATATGATCGGCCAAGCAGATAGTGACAATGGAGTGAGAAAACCAAGGCTCATCTGCAGCGAAAATAGGCAGTAGATGGCAATCACAAGAGGTAAGTTTCATTTTTACACAAGCTTGAAATCAAGAAACTCTACTTGAAGTTGGTTTCATTTTTACACAAGCTTGAAACAAAGATAAACTATGCTTGAAACCTGTTTCATTTTTACACAAGATTGAAATGGAAACAAACTATGCTTGAAAAAAGTAAGCATGCCTCTAGCATGGTGACTCAATTCGAGGTATACACCCCCCAAGCTTCAGTCCATATGAAAGGCAGATGGAGAGAAGGTTCAAGTTACGAGATCAAGATGAAGACTCGACTGGGATTTTACAAGATCTAATAAAATACTCGAATTGAACAAGAACGTGTTTCATTATTTTAACGAGGTTGACACACTTAAAGAACTATCCTCAGAACACCTTGTTTCATTTTTTTAGGGAGCTTGACACAAGACAAGGAACTCTGCTCCGAGAACCTAGTTTCATTTTTTAAGGAGCTTGACAAACGAACAGTGCTCCGAGAACCTGGTTTCATTTTTTAAGGAGCTTGACATAGGAAAACGAACTGTGCTCCGAGAACCTGGTTTCATTTTTTAAGGAGCTTGACATAGGAAAACGAACTGTGCTCCGAGAACCTGGTTTCATTTTTTAAGGAGCTTGACCCGGGGGGCTTCGTGCTCTAACCGACTTATATCAAAATGAACAAGAGCGGTGCTTCCAAGAGTTCCGCTACGATGAGAGGAAAACATCACGGAAGTCGGACCCATTTGGCTTTCACTGCAGCAAGGCAGTGTTGCCGACCGCAGTGTTTCGGGGGTGGGTGGCCACATAGTTGACACGCGGGAGCAGACACAACGGGTGAATAAAAGCCAGGGGGGTGATGGCGGACGGTGCCACAGTAGGACCAAAAAGAATGAAAGCTGATCGATGGTCACGATCCGTCCTTCATGTGGAAAACAGGCCACACGAAAAAGGGAGGAGACGAGCGCTCCCATGGCATAGGTGTAATCGCGCCCCAAGAGAAGATTGAAATCCAAGGGGCCTGGAATGACCATCACATCCATATGGATGGTTTTACCTCCCAAAGTAACGGGTAACCTTGGAAGGATCCCCAATGGTTGACTCATCCTTCTGTTAAAAGTCAACAGATTCTGCGTAACAGGCGCAAGCGGCGGTGAACCGAAAGCTTGCCAGGTAGTTGAGGATAGAATACTAACAAGGGCGCCTTCGTCTATAATGGTGCTGAGTACGACCGACAAGCCGAAAATTGAGAGGAACATGCGAAGCGCGATTGAATCATGGCCGTTGGTTCTTGTGGATTCAACGGTCCAGATCAAATCGAAGATCAGAGGAGAAGGGGCTCATCGCATCGGAAGATTGGAAGAATAAAGGCAAAGTTAGGGAAAGGAAACTCCGATTGCGATTGGTGATAAGGGCTAGTGCCTGGTTATGGCTCTGGGTCATGTATGGAAAAGGGGCTAGGGCTAAGGCTGAAAGGGGCTTAAGGCCTTAATGTTAAAAAATGGGTTTTTAGGATTTTTGAAGGGTTTTTGAGGGTTTTTTGGCTTTCGGTAGAGAGGAAAAGAAAGGGTCTTTAAACCTGTAAATGAATCTTTGAGGTTTTAAAGGGGATTTAAGGCTTTTAGAGGCTGAATGGAGGGTTAAAAGATGAAAAGAAGGCTTTATGAAAATGGAGGGAAATAAGTGAAAATAGGCAGTTTCAGTAGCCTTTGGAACAACTTTATTTGGTGAATCAGCATGGCTTTAAGATGGAAACAATAGTGAATATTAATTCAAAGGGATAAAGAATCATCAAAAGACTTCAAAGATGATGGATTTTCAAAGAAATAAATCTCTTGAAGGCTTGAACACAAATTTAGCCACCATTTAGCATATTAGAATTTATAGGTGGCTAACACACTTCACACCAATAAGATTTTTATTGTTTGGTAAATCAACCAAATCCCATTTATCATTCTTTTCAATTGAATTCATTTCTTCATCCATGGCTTGCACCCAATTTTCATCTCTGATTGCTTCTTCAAACGAATAAGGTTGGAATGCCAACAATGCAAAATTTGAACTAACATCCAAATCATCATAATTATCTTTTAAACTTCTCAACTTTTTCTTACCATCACTTGATTCATTACCTGATTGGCTGCTTGGAGAATTTTGGTATGTTGATCTTCTTGAAGATCCATGCTGCTCTGAAAATCTTGGAGTCCTTGCTTATGTGACTCTGTTTGGTGTTTGCTCTCTTGGTTCTTGCTGCTCCTTTTCTTCTACATCATTCTCCTCCATAAATGGTACTTGTGCATCGGTTGGTTTGTCTACAGTCCCATTCCATGACTCTTGTTCTTTAAACACAACATCTCTACTAATTATTGTCTTCTTGGTGATAGGGTTATACAATTTGTAAGCTTTTGATTGCTCATTATAACCAGTAAAAATGCATTTTTCATTTTGATCATCTAATTTGCCTCTTATTTTCTTAGGAACATGTGCATAGGCTACACATCCAAAAACTATGAAACGAGATACACTACATGACATACCTGACCATGCTTCTTCTGGAACTTTGTTCATCACACTCTTTGTAGGAGATATGTTTATCTCATAAACAACACATGCAACTACTTCTTCCCAATACTCATTAGACAAGTTTCTTGCTTTCAACATGCTCGTCATGTTCATGATTGTTGGGTTCTTTCTCTCTGCTACACTATTCTGTTGCGGTGTGTATCTGGTTGTAAACTATCTTCTGATTCCATGTTGTTTGCAGTACTCATGGAATGTCTTCGAATATGTCTTCGAAATCATATTCTCCTGTGATCGCGATCTCAATACCTTGATCTATCGATCACTTTGGTTCTCCACTAAGGCTTTGAACTCTTTGAACTTTGCAAAATTTTCAAACTTCTTCTTCAAGAAGTAAACCCAAGTATTTATACTATAGTCGTCAATAAAATTGAGGAAATGTGACTTCCATAATGTTGATAATGTTGTGTACATTGAAAATGCAGCAAGATGATGGAGCTTAGTAAAATGAAGTCGCCTTCACTAAGTGGGCCCGCAGGCAAATTCTGGCGCAAAGTCTATTTTTAGACTATGTCTATTTTTAGACATATGGAGCATGGTCCGGGGGTTGCAGTATGTTATTCTTGGAGTATTGGTCATGTTGGTAAAAATAGATGGACCTCTATTTTTTTGACCTATAGGTCGATGTCTATTTTTAGACTGCCTATCCTAAAAATAGGGAAGTCAAATATTATTTACCCTTAATAATATTTGGACTCTAAACTTCAGTTTACTCTCTTGGAGCACTTCAGTTCGAGCTACAGAAGTGGCTCATGCATCTGACAGAGGAATTATGCTATTCCTAGGAGTTTGGTGAGCTCATGCATGGTTGACTTCAGTTAGGACTTCAGTGGCAGAAGTTTGGTGGAGTTGATGAGACAGTTGGTGGAGTTGTGTTCGGTTTAACTTAGTTGAACTAGTTGAGATTAGTTTAACTAGCTAATCAACTAGTAATGAGTGGAGTGAATTAAATATTATTTAATTCACTAATTATTAACTCATTATTAAACTCAAGAACACATCAGTTCACTACAGTGCATGGACAGTTCAGTGGAGACCAGTGAAAGAGGTAGATGAAAGGGTTGAGATAGCTATCAGTTGTGACATGAGTTGTGCATGAGATTTGCACCACACTTGGAGGAAATTTCCCATGAGGATTGCGCTGTCAAGCCAAGGAGATTCGAACCTTGGATCTCTCATTAGACCAGCCTTGATTGTGCAATAGAGGCAGGCAATTAGTGGATGTGTTTTGAACCTGTGACTTGTTCAAAACCAAGCTAGTTTGTGTGTAACTTCATGAGATAGTATTGAGTACTTGTGAGGAGTATTGTACTGAGTTTGTTACATGTTTTCTCCATTATAATATACACTATAGCTGCGGGGTTTTCAGCTATAAGCTTTCCTTCATATTGTTTATGTGCGTACACTTCATTTTCTATTTCGCAAAGTGATGATTGATTGTAGAAGAGGTTATGTGTTATACATGAATTCGAATTAGTGTATGATCAGGATAATCTCAGTGGATAAATCTTCATTATTCAGCAAATTTCTACATGGTATCAGAGCGAATTGATCATCGGGATCTATTGCAGTGATTACAATATTGTTTCGGTAGACAGATTCTGTAACGGGCCAGGTAGCCTCTGGATCCATCCTTTCTCTGAAAGGTGACATATCCAGTAAATGCCCTTACAGTCGATCTCTGTGCTAGAAATAATTTGTTCTCACAGATCCAGAAGCAGTTGAGTTTTTGAGTTTGGAATTCGAATTTTGCAGCAGTTTGTGTTCTTGGTGCCGGAGTTGAAAATGTCTTTCAACGGTTTGCGACTCGAATATGCTCTTGAAGGCAGTTCGAATTATGTTGCATGGAAATATCACATGGAGGCGGTATTAGAAGATAATGGACTGAAGAAGTTCGTAGATACGGATGTCCAAAAGCCCACTGATCCTGCTGAAGTCGAAGCTTGGCAAAAGAAGATGGCGAAATGTCGAAGGATTCTGTTGGAGGGCGTAAAGGATCACATTGTATCCAGCCTGCATGGAAAAGATTCTCCATATTTGATGTGGAAAGCGTTGACAGATCTATTCCAGAGCAAGAGCGACCAAAGGAAGCTGGCGCTCAAGGATAAACTCAGAAAAATTAAGATGGAGAAAGGCGACAGTATCGCCAAGTACCTACAGTTCACTCAATGCAGAGATGAACTGTGAAGTGTGGGAGTTACTGTCGATGAAGAGGATATGGTCGACCCGGCTCTCCTTGGTCTTCCGAAGGCTTGGCACTCATATCAAGATAGTGTCAATGGTCGGGAGAAGCTGCCGGGATGGGAGCGCCTTTGGGCGGATCTCATGCGGGAGGAGATAAGGAGGACTACTCGAGATGGATCTTCATCAAAGGGAGCTGATGAAGAAAACTGCGCTTTGGTGGCCAAAGCAAAGAAGGGGAAGGGTAAGAAAACCTCTCATTCTGGTGCTAAGGGCAAGAAGCAGGATATGGCGAAAGTGAAGTGTTTTCACTGCCATGATCACGGACATTATGCTACCAATTGTCCAAAGAAGAAGAAGAACAAGCAAGAGGGAAGATCTGCAGATGGAGAAGCTTTGGCTTCACAGTTCGAGCTTGACTTTTCATTGATCGCATGCTTGGTTTCAAGTGTGATGGGATCGGTGTGGTTCTTGGACAGCGGTGCGTCATTTCATATGACGGGAGATCGGGAGTTGTTCTCAGATCTGGAGGACAAAGATTTGGGTGTGCACATCGAGATGAGCGATGATGGTAGATACAGTGCGACTGGTATCGGTACCATATCCTTTCAGAGGGAGTCTGGTAAACCCTTTGTATTGAGGGATGTCATGCATGTACCTGGATTGATGAAGAACTTGATCTTTGTGGCGATGTTGGAGGATAAGGGGTATGATGTGGTCTTCAGCGAAGGAAAATCCTTCCTGCGCGATAAGACTACGGTGAGACCAGAAGATAGGGGTTCGAGTCAAAAACCTTTTTCGATTTGCAAGTAGTGGGCACAGCGACGTGGCATGCAAGGCGGAGAGTGGTGGCCCGGGATGAGGGCGAGGGCGGCAGCACGAGAGATTGGGCCACCTTCACCATGGAGCTTTGAAGATACTGCAGCAGATTTCTACTGGGCTTCCTAAGGGAACTCTTGCGCAGTCAGATCAGTGCAAGGGGTGTACCTTGGGGAAGTATGTGAAAGCCACCTTTCACGATAAGGATAGTCGCGCCACGACGATCCTTGAGAGAGTTCACACAGACATGTGTGGTCCTTTCTCTGTAGCTTTGACAACAAAGCACAAGTACTACGTGATCTTTGTTGATTATTTCTCTCGGAAGTGCTGGATCTTCTTCATGCAGAAGAAGAGCGAGACATTTTATAAGTTCTTTGAATTCAAGGCGCTGGTTGAGAAGGAATCGGGGAAGCATGTGAAGGCTCTTAGGAGCGAAAATGGTGCTGAATTCATCTCGGCTGAATTCAAAGACTTTTGCAGTGCAGAAGGGATTCGGAGAGAGCTCATCGCACCCCATAACCCACAGCAAAACGGGGTGGCTGAGCGGAAGAACAAAACGATCGTGGGTGCTGCACGGGCGATGTTGCATGATCAGGGCCTACCCCTTCACTTGTGGGCTGAGGCATGCAATACAGCAGTGTATGTGCAGAAGCCTCATTGAAGGGAGGTTCTTGGCCGCCCAGGTAGGAGGGAGCGTTTTTACGACGAAGCTGATATTTCTCATATCGAAATTTTTGGCTCACTGTCTGCATGCATGTGGCCCGAAGGATGCCGGAAAGAAGGCCAGATCCCGACCGCGAGAGGGTTGGAATATTTGTGGGGTACCTTTGATACACCTCACAACTATCGAGTGTATTTGACAGAGGCAGTCACAAGGCTGACGTAACGACGGGATATAAAATTTCAGGAGGAGAAAGCCATGCGGTGTTCGCTTGAGAGGGAGCTACACTTGCATGCAGATGAGGAGCTGTTAGTTCCTAAGGAGGAGCTTCCGGATGTGGATCAGCCACAAGAGGAAGTTCAGGAGGTGGAAGAAACCACCCATGCAGCGCCAACCATCAGAGGGCGCATGCGCACTACAGAAGCTGAGCGATTGGCTCGAGATGCAGAGAAGGTTGTAGGACCACCTACAGCACAGCGCAGACAGAGGCAGTCACCGGATCGGTACACTGGATACATGGCTCTTGTGAGTCAATGTGTTGTGACGGATCCATCCTCTTTTGAGGAAGCTGTGGAGGAACCCGCATGGGTTGATGCCATGATCGAAGAATATGATTCGATCGTCAGGAACAGTGCATGGGAGATTGTCCCAAGACCGGTGGGGAAATCAGTGGTGGGTTCGCGATGGATCTACAAAGTGAAGCAGGCGGTTGACGGGAGTGTGGAGAAGTACAAGGCGAGATTTGTCGCCCGTGGCTTTTCACAGATCGAGGGGATCGATTATGAGGAGACCTTTGCACCTGTCGCAAGGTACTCTTCCATACGGACGATCCTTGCTCTCTCAGCGCAGATGGGATGGCACATCCATTAGATGGATGTGAAGACTGCGTTCCTCAACGGAGTCATTGAGGAGGAGGTGTACATAGATCAGCCTGAAGGTTTCGAGATCTTCAGCAGTGAGTCGCATGTGTGCCGACTCAAGAGAGCACTGTACGGGCTGAAGCAAGCACCTCGTGCTTGGTACACACGGATTGACAGTTATTTCACCGGGCTTGGATTTTCTAAGAGTGAGGCGGATCCTAACCTATACCAGATTGTGGTGGAGGGGAAGCTGCTGATCATTGTACTGTATGTAGATGATCTGATTTTGATGGGTGATGAGCTGTTGATACTTTCATGCAAGGAGGACCTTGCTAGAGAGTTCGAGATGAAGGACTTGGGCCTCCTTCATTATTTCCTGGGATTGGAGATTTGGCAGCGCAGTGGAGGACTGTTTGTTTCTCAGGGTAAGTATGCCCGGGAGATTCTAGAGAGGTTCGGCATGCATGGCTGCAAGCCTGTTGATACTCCTCTTCCTGGTGGTTGGAGGAAGGAGGATGCTACTTCAGCGGAGGTAGTGGATGCCACTGTCTATCGACAGTTGGTGGGGTCGCTTATGTATATGGTCAATACACGACCCGATATATGCTATGCTGTTAACCAGCTTTCGCAAGCTATGGTTAAGCCTACCAAGCTCTTCTGGAAGGCAGGCAAGCATGTATTGCGTTATCTTAGTGGCACATCGAGATATGGTCTGTGGTACAGACAGGAGGATGGAGCGAAGCTTTGCGGCTTCACTGATGCAGATTGGGCAGGGAGCCCAACGGACCGAAAGAGCACATCTGGATGAGTCTTCAGTATCGGGTCGACAGCAGTTTCCTGGTACAGCAGGAAGCAGAGATCCGTGGCACTCAGTTCAGCAGAGGCCGAGTACATGGCAGCTAGCTTGGCTGCATGCGAGGCTATTTGGATGAGGAAGATCCTCGCAGGTTTGTTCAGGTTTCATTTGGAGCCTACAGTGATTTACTGTGATAACCAGAGTTGCATTAAAATCTCGGCTAATCCAGTATTTCATGATAGGTCCAAACACATCGACATCAGGTACCATCATATCAGAGATTGTGTTCAGCGGAGAATCATGATGCTTTCATATGTTCCCACGGAGGATCAGGATGCTGACATCTTGACGAAGGCGCTCACTAGGAGCAAGTTCGAATTCCACAGAGGCAGGATAGGGGTTGCAGATAATCCATATCTTGTTGAGAGGGAGTGTTGAAAATGCAACAAGATGATGGAGCTTAGTGAAATGAAATCGCCTTCACTAAGTGGGCCCGCAGGCTATTTTTGGCGCAAAGTCTATTTTTAGACTATGTCTATTTTTAGACATATGGAGCATGGTCCAAGGGTTGCAGTATGTTATTCTTGGAGTATTGGTCATGTTGGTAAAAATAGATGGACCTCTATTTTTGGACCTATAGGTCGAAGTCTATTTTTAGACTGCCTATCCTAAAAATAGGTAAGTCAAATATTATTTACCCTTAATAATATTTGGACTCTAAACTTCAGTTTACTCTCTTGGAGCACTTCAGTTCGAGCTACAGAAGTGGCTCATGCATCTGACAGAGGAATTACGCTATTACTAGGGGTTTGGTGAGCTCATGCATGGTTGACTTCAGTTAGGACTTCAGTGGCAGAAGTTTGGTGGAGTTGATGAGACAGTTGGTGGAGTTGTGTTTGGTTTAACTTAGTTGAACTAGTTGAGATTAGTTTAACTAGCTAATCAACTAGTAATGAGTGGAGTGAATTAAATATTATTTAATTCACTAATTATTAACTCATTATTCAACTCAAGAACACATCAGTTCACTACAGTGCATGGACAGTTCAGTGGAGACCAGTGAAAGAGGTAGATGAAAGGGTGAGTATAGCTATCAGTTGTGACATCAGTTGTGCATGAGATTTGCACCACACTTGGAGGAAATTTCCCATGATGATTGCACTGTCAAGCCAAGGAGATTCGAACCTTGGATCTCTATTTAGACAGGCCATGATTAGGCAATAGAGGCAGGCAATTAGTGGATGTGTTTTGAACCTGTGACTTGTTCAAAACCAAGCTAGTTTGTGTGTAACTTCATGAGATAGTACTGAGTACTTGTGAGGAGTATTGTACTGAGTTTGTTACATGTTGTCTCCATTATAATATACACAATATCTGCGGGGTTTTCAGCTATAAGCTCGTACATATTGTGTTTATGTGCGCATGCAAACATTTCTATTTCCATGAGTCTGATGATTGATTGTAGAAGAGATTATGGTGTTGCATATGAATTCGAATTAGTATGTGATCGGGATAATCTCTGTGGATAAATCTTCATTATTTCGCCAAATTTCTACAGCGTTGTCCTCATAGGTCCACATGTGCTCAGAATGCACCAACTCAAGTGGTTTCTTTGCTCTGTAAGAAAATCCTTGTGAAAAACCTTCACGATGTTGCTTTCCCAAGATGCAACACTCACAAGTGCTAGCAGGTTCTTTGATGGGAGGTAAACCTCTCACCATCTCTTTTTGCTACAACAATCTTAAACTGGAAAAATGCAAGTGCCCAAACCGAAAGTGCCATAACCAGTAATCATCAGAACATGAAGTTGCAAAAGAACTAACCTGATCATTTTAGTTCATAATTAGAGGAAAGAGTTTGTTCCTCGTCATTTGCACCTTTGCAATCAACTGCTTTCTCGGGGATTTGTCATAAATAACACATTGTTTCCCCTAAAAGATAACTTTGTATCCTTTCTGTGTCAATTGACCAACATTTTTCAAATTGTGATTGAGTCCAAGGACATAATATACCTCTGATTTGGTCTTTAGCTCCCCTTGCTTAGTCACAATGTTGACCACTCCTTAGCCATCTACATCCATAGTCTTTTTAGTCCCCAACTTTACCTCCGTCTTCACAAATGCATCCAAATTTGCAACCAAATTCTTGTTTCCTGTCACGTGGTTACTGCAACCACTGTCTAATAGCCAGACATTATCAGACGGTTCATGCATGGTGTTGCATGCTAGGAACATGGAGTTAGTATTCTCTGTACTAACATTAGCTCTCTGATTTCCTTGATCAACTATCTTCTTCCTACAATCACGAGCATAATGACCAAATTTATTACAATAATAACATTTCACCTTTGATTTGTCAAACCTTTGATTGTTATGAAAGCTTCTGTTGTTGCTGCTTCCACTTTGATGCTCATGCTCTTCTCGGCCATCTCTCTGACCACCATAGCTGCCGCCTCGTCCTCTGACTCTCGATCGACCTCCGTCTCAACCTCTTGAAATATAAACATGACTTTTGAAGACAGTTTATAAAGTGGAATCCTTATTTTTGTCTATCCTCGCCTCATGTGATAAAAGGGATCCCATCAACTCATCAATTGTCAGTGTTGCCTAATCCTTGGCTTCTTCTATGGCTGCTACCACAACATCAAACTTGGTAGACAAAGATCGAAAAACCTTCTCGATCACTGCTCGATCTTTAATATCTTCACCATAGATTTTTAACTGATTGACGACGGACATGACCCTATTCATGAAGGAATCAATGTCTTATGCCTCCTTCATCTGCAGACTTTCAAAATCTCTCATAGTATTCTGCAATTTAACAATATTAACTTTGGCCATACCTTGATAGCTTGTCGACAAAGTTTCCCATGCTTCCTTTGCTGAAGAAGTTATCATTATCTTCTGGCACATTGCTCGATCCACTCCCTGCTGGATAAGAAGCAACACTTGTGCATTCTTCGGCTTGTCTTTCTTCCATTGGTCCTTGTCTGCATTACTAAGGGCTCGCTCTTCTGCGTCGTTTTGAGGTTTTGCAAACCGAAACTTGACATGATCTCATACATCATATGCTTTTAGCATAGTCTCCATTTTAATAGCCCACACATCATAATCTTTTTGAGTGAAAGAGGGAAATTGTGGCTAAAAACTTGATGTGGCCATCTTACTTAAGAAAAAATTATCTGACAAAAACCCTAAATTTCTCATTTTTATAAATGCTTTGCTAAGCTCCTTTAAAAAAAACCCTTTCAATAAAACACTAATATATGATTTTATAAAAAAGTTTCTTTTATAAAAAGTATATTTTAAAAATGTCTTTTAAAAATATTCGTGAAATCTCCTCTTCATATGATTTATGAAGACCCTTTTTAAAATATTCTTAATTCAAGAACAAAATCTTTAACCTTTCTAATATGGAAAAGCTCTTTTGGAATACGTTAAAACAAAATCAACGAACTTCAATAATTAATGCTCAATACGTACTGCTTTCAGACAGATCCCCCGGTTTTGTAAATTAAAAAAAAAATTAACGCCAACTAATGTGCGTTGACCACTCCTGCGGGCTGTAAAGCTCTAAAACTGACTCCGCATCCCCAACGCTAAAACTAATATGTCAATGCAATCGTAAAGCTTTTCGAAATCTCCACAGTTTTTCTTAGGAGAAGTTGCAGAAGTTGCACTGAAAACGTACGAGGACTTTTGTGTTTGCTAAAAAAAAATTTGTTTAATTTTTTTTTTAATGGTTTTTTCTACTCATGGATCTTTTGATCTTTCCTCAGCTCTGATACCAATTGGTTGTATAGACAGAGGATTCAAACACACAATAACACAAGTATTTCACATATGAAACAATGAGATGCGGCTCTTCAATTAATCTTCAATCACAACAAACACAATGAACTTGGTGAAGGGTATTTAACCTAATTTACATGCACACACTCTTACGTAACTCAACTTAATCAACTCTCAATTAACTCACTCTCTAACTCTCTCACCAAATATATTTATCGCTCAACTCAACTAATTTACTTACATGTTTTGTATTTATTTTATGAAGAAATCATGTTAGACAGGACAAACCAAAGCATCTACAACTATAAAGCCACCTACTCCGGATAAAAATGTTAACGCCATAATTAAAGCAACTTGTAATCAAAAGAATCGGTTGGGTAGGGTTGGATTTTGAAGTCTAACAAGGGTATGCTGTTTCTTTCAAAAAAAATTAACCCGTATTTCTCATTAATTAATGAAACCTTATTTTAAGTGTATTAACTATAAGTTAGGTTTACCAATTTTTATATAAATTGCTTATTTAAAATACAATTTTAAATATATAAGTGAATTTAGTATTTTGAAAAAACCCAAAACCTTTTTACAAACTTATAATTCAAATAAATTTTTACTAATTTTATATCAAATTTAATAAAACAATTCTCAAAATATATAATTTAAGAAAAGTAATTTTTAAAATAATATTTAACTCTCCAAATATATAATTTAACAAAAGTAATTTTTAAAATAATATTTAACTTTTAAAATAATAATTTTTGAAGACAAAATTCTCAACCAAATTATATAATTTCTTAATACTAACTCTTAAAAAATGAAAAAGAAATTACCAATTTTAATAAAATTTTATCATTTTTGAAATTGATACTTTACTTGCTAATTTTTTTATAACCGTTCAAACACGCGTAAAAATTAAAAAGAAAGATGTTTTTGTCAAAATCGAAGCCCGGCCAGCACTACAGCAATTACAATAGAACGTCACAGTCTTCTTTGACACGGTACATTGTTATTTTAAATTTATTAATAAAAATGGATTATGATTTCACCGAAAACACTTTTAAATATATAATAATTGGATAAATTTTTAATTAATAATATAATTATAAATAAACTTTATTAAAATTTATTTTTTAAATATATAATTTAAAATTTATTAAGTAAGTATTTTATTTAATTAATAGAAAATAAAAATAATAATTTTAATAATAATAATAAATTATTCTACAAATAATATTCAATAGTGACAATCTCAAGAAAAAAGTTAACCCAATTTCCATTTTAAATAATAAAGATATATACATTATTATATATTTTTTAAATATTGCTCCGGTGTCAATAAAGTCCTCCAACATAACCAAAGAATTAGGGAGATTACCAACCTGAACTTCTGATCTCATAGCATTAATCAGAGGGAGCCTGAAGTTGCTATAAGAAAGGTCGAGAAGGTTTAAGCCTCAAGATTGGACATATCTTTGATGCCAGTCCACGGTTTAGTGCCAAATTGTCAGGTTCAGTTTCAAATTGAGAAACCCTACTGCTCGGATATGGAAGCTCTTGTTCATGGCGGTCAAATTGATGAGCAACATGGCGCAATTGACAATAATACTTCGCTTAGGTCCGCATCGTCTCTGAAGCAAGCGATCTCTGCCATGGAATTCGAGAGGCCGGAAATCGAAGGTGAGGCGCCGCTTAAGGTCGCGAGATCGAGGCCCGTTGCGGCCGTCGAGGATGCGTGCAAGCAGTTTCGAAACTATGTCATACAGATGGTTGCAGAGGACAAGAATGTGAACGATATTATGGATGTGGAAGAATTGCTGTATTGTTACCAAAATATCACCTGTCCCGTTTACAAGGATTTGCTGAGCCATTTTTATGCGGACATTTGTAGTGATATCTTTTTGGATTCTCCTACCTCCTCTTCCGACGATGAAGAAAACCTCAGCGGTTCTTCAATTTTTTGATATAAAGAATTATAGTTCTGAGAGTTTTGTGTAGACGTGGGATAGAAATCGAAATGTCGAGAAAGAAACTCGAATTCTTTCTTAATAAAAATCGTTGAAATGCGAATTCTCTGCAAGAGAACAAAATATCCTATCCTTTACATGTGAAGGTAAACTGACATGTGCGCGTTCAAGACCTAGCCCTAAAAATTTATACAAATCATGCCCATGATGATTTTCTTATATCTTTACTGGATGATACAGTTACTTTACATAAAATGTTAAAAGACTTTTCTAACAAATCATGCAGGTGATGGTTTTCTTATATCTTTACTGGATGATAGGGTCATTTTACAAAAGAAGTTAAAAGACTTTTCGATTGTTCTGTCCAGTATTCCTGGAAAAAGAAATTATCAATAAAAGCAAGGCAACTCAAATCTTGAAGCAATATTTTTGAAATTCTTAGAAAAGTAATTATCTAAATGTAACTTCATGCATCAGTCTTCATAAATCAACTTTCTTTAATTTTCGCTCCAAATCGGTTTGCATAAATGTGTATGTGAAAATCTATGTATTTCCTTCCATGTCTCAGTGTATATCTGGACCACGTGACAAGGGTGAGTGAAGCGGTTTCTTCGTCTGCGTATAGGGTTTCTTGTATATATGAAACTTGCACAAAGTAGCCACATCCACTGCTCAGAGCCTGATGCTTCTTCTAGGTTCAGTGTTCGTGAAGGGCTTATCCCTGCTCTCGGCTGGCTAGATTTTGCAGTCATGAGTTGCAAAGTACAATTCTGGCAGCAAATTTCACAGTTAGGATCCACAAAATATGTATATGTAGGGTCCTTCACAAGCTTTTAATTCCAATGTTCGGGGGCTTTCTTGTTCTGGCGATGGCTCTGTTTTGTTTCTATTTTGGTGCATGCCCTGTTCGGACCGGCTGGATACATCACAGAACATTGTTGTAGCAGGGAGTCTTTTTGTTTTGGTTTATTCTGTGTATTGGCTTCTTTTTTATCTGGTTTAAGCTGCTTTTGTGGAAGTTTTGACCCTTGACAATTAGGTGTTTTTTCCCTTTGCGTTTCCTTTGACCTTCTCTCTGTCACTGGCATAACTTTCTTCGGTTCTAATCAATGGAAGAACTGGTAAGTAATTCTTAGCTCTCAAATTCAATTAGCTACGTGCACAAGGCTCTATTTCGCCCCCTAAGAAATTATATTCTTCCCATTTCACTGGTACGCTAGCCACTCTAAAATCCAAATGTGCAAAAGGCAGTCGATTGATGTGCCATATAAATGGAACTTCAATTTGTTGAAAGCATTCTCAACCCAGAATCCTCTGGTCAAATTACTTTTCACATTAAATCAAGGAATTGATCAGTTGAGTAGAATGGCCAACCAGTCTTTTCCTACACCAGAGTGCCTCAAGTTTTTTCCAATTGTTGCACTTCAGTTCAGTTTTAAAACAATGTGAAAATGTGTGAGCAATGGGAAGAGGGATCAGTGAATCTTGGAATTACTAACAAAGAAAATAGTAAATGAAAAATAAGGATAAAATATAAACAAAGAATCCATTTACCATTAGTACAGGTCTTATCATAATCAAAGAAAAACTTATCAGCCGAACTACAGTTAAAGTTGGTACAATTTTAAATACTGTAATAGACCTTGAAGAAATTTTCGTCACCTATCATTAAAGTCAGTCTATCAGGGAAAAAAAAAATGTCAGGCATTAAAGTCATCCCGAGAAACCATAACGCTGGCTACCTAGACTATCATACAGAAAGATCATAAAGGCAACTATAATATTTATCAACTTGTAAGGCAACCCAAAAAATCATTCTTTTAAAAAGAAAGATACAATACACGTGAGTTTCATGTTTGTCATTTGCAAATGACCAAATATTGTATACATATAACAGGTACAATTGCTTTGGGTTGGAAGTCTGTTTTTTTTCTTATTAAATTATTCTTTTAAAAAATTGTGGGCATAAAAAAAAAAAAAAACAAACTTATTGGAATTTTATTGTTTATAAATTATTTTTTATTTTAAATATAATGTTTGATTTTTTAAAAGTTACTTCTTCTTAATAGAAATTTCCAGAAATCCAAGCCTTTGTGAGAATTTTAAAGATTGTCAAGAAGCAACAAAATTAGTTCATGTATATAATATCATAGGTATATTGATACAAGGTTGCCAAAAAAAAAAGACATTGTTTTAAAAAGAAAAATACAATACACTGGAGTTTTTAAGTTTGTCATGTGCAAATGACTAAATATTGTATATTATAACAGGACAATTTCTTTTGGTTAAAAGTGTGTTTTTCTTTCAATTAAATTATTTTTTTAAAGAATGGTGAATACAAAAGAATTAAAACACAATTGTTGCAATTTATTGCATATAAGTTATTGCTTCTTGATAGAGGTTTCAAGAAATCCAAGACCTTTCAATAACTGAGGATTTTGAAAATTTTCAAGAAGCAACAAGATCATATCACATCATGTGTATATCATATGTATGATGATACAAGGTTATTTATTCAATAAAAAATAAGTTTGAATTAGAATTATTAAAGACATAACAAAGGAATATTTTGCACTTAATTGAGAAGATTTCCACTCTTGAAAGCTTCCTTGTGAACTTTTATGTTGTTTTTTAATAGCAACAATTTTTCATTTCCCTTAGCACATTGCTCAACTCTTCAATTTATCTACCATTGTTGAATCGTTGGGAGACATAATGTAAAATATTTATATGAATTAGGAAGATTTAATTATGGTGAGGTATCTCAATCAATCTTCCAATTTGGTTTATAGAAAAAATATAACATCCAATTTGTTTTATAGAATGTTAGACAACTACTCCTCGAGATAGTTTGTGTTAAGGTAATTTGTTACTAGAGTCCAAGAAAACACTACAACTGATTCAATGTTTTCTTGTTGTATTTATATGTACATTATTGTACATCATTATTTGACACATTCATTAATATATTGTTGATTTTGTTTCGAGTTTGTGTGTCTTACAGTAGTATCGAGCAGGTGAGATGCTCTGTTGATTAAAAGCATGGTTACTATGCCCTTTCTAATAAAAATGAGCCACGTTTTGGTGGCCTTCTTAAAGAGCATTGGTGTGCTTACTGCTTGTTTTTATTGTCAGGAAGGAGAGGACGATAAGTTTCTGAGTTGAATCAGAAGGTACCCTTGTTTGCTTCCACCATATCTGTGACACTGAGGAGATAAAGAGCGTCAGAGCTATCGAGGAGTGCAAAAGACAATCACAGTTTCAAGATGAAATTGGCAGAACGGAAGAGTTTGAAATATTTGCATTCTTTGTTCACTGTTTTTATTAAAGCACACTGTTGTTATTAACTTGCGTTGAACCACGATCGTCCCTCTCTCATTATGAAATTAAGATGTTGTCGTCCATCTCCACACTTATCATACTCGTATGTTGTTCACATTGAGTAGTATGTATTTATAAAAAAAAGGAAAAATGTTGTTTGAACTCGAGAAACTCGTGGCCAAATTTTCCATTGTGGCCCACATAAATTTTTTCGTAAGAAACTTCACGAACTGTACAAAATCCTAGATTAAAATGCCCAGACTATATGCTAGTTATATCACCTTATAGACCATTATTCTAAAATGGCAAAAGCACACATGAGAAGTGGCTAGATATGCGAATGAGAACTTGAGTGAGCGTTGTGTTACATGTTAGAATGGGACCAATGGATCAAATTACAGTGGGAGTCACAATCAACTTATAGTTATACTAAATTAGTGTTAAATTGAGGTTTAGGAGATGTTCTAAGGAAAATGTCAAAACATAAGGATCTTGGCTATTAAGGTGAAAGGAGCATCAAAGGGCCAAAGAAAGAGACACATGGGAAGATAATTCATTCACGATTTATGTGAGAATGTAAGTGAGTCTTGTGTGAGGATCTCCTTATACTAATTTTTGTGTCTGTGTGTTAGGATTGTTATATTTTGATGTTATTGTGGAGACAACTTTGTTGAGGTGAGTCCACTGTTGGACATGACTATTCAGAAACGTGGTGTTTATATGGCGGTCTCGAGTTCAAATGCAATTAGCTTTACAGTTTGGGAAAGCCACTGAAGCTAAGAAAGAAAAGAACAAACCCACCGCATGAGACTGTGAAACTTGGTCAAGACGTGTAAATGTTAAAGCGTGTGTTGGAATAGTGTTTTTGGTTTAAATATTGAGCTTTTACACAGTGTTATTTGTCTTACACGAACAAAGAGGCGAGTAATACGTATGCTCAACACGGTTCAAAGATTAACATGTTGCAGTTCAAACATTGACTTGTTGATTCACCACTACAACAAAATTTTGGTTCTAGTGGCCCCTATTTCATTGACAGAGAAAAAGAAAAGCTATATGCCTGGGCCAGCCCTGGAAAAAATGGGTCTATACACCGGAAAATCCTTTTCCATCATTTTTGTATTTCTGTTACAAAGAATTTCATGGTGATTCTGTAGGGATCATATGATCAGGTGCTCAAAAATGAAAGTTTTTGGAATAGTGTTAAACCTGAACGACCGTGTATATCTTGTTGTTCTGAATCCAGCGCAACTCGTTCAATGGAAAATCGACATCGTATACTCCAAAAAATGCATTATGTCCACTTTGTCAAACATGATTTTTTTTTTTTTTAATTCAAGATAACCCAATCAGTAGTACCTATAGCTAACTGGGCATGCCTATGTGGCAGAGTAATTTTGCACATGATGGTTTTCCTCTGGCGTATGGTATTTTGTCAAATGGCACATTGTTATTGGTTTCAAATGGTGCAATTTAGTTGGGTGTGGTGGAGGCCAATCACAAACTGCCACATAGCCCAGCCAGGGGCCGCCACGTGGTAGCCCGAGGGCCAACAAAATTTATGTTGAAGTCCTAGTAGAGTTGGTGAGGGTCGAACCCGCAACCTCCAAACACTAGTAGCAAGCCTTCACCAATGTGCCATAACTATGTTCCTTGCTATAAAAGGGTTTTCGATTTGTATTATGGTCACAATGTTTCCGTCATGGGCGGAGGGTGTCGGGGTCTAGCCTCAGCCCTGGTCACCGCTAGAGGCGAGACCATGGGCGGGAGGCTAGCCCTGCATCCCTCCCCAATGGTCCATAACCGTTAGCAATAAATTCCAACACTGCCATGTGTCCACACTTAAGGTTAATGCCGACAGTTGGCACAAATCGCGACATTTTTTTTATACAATTTTTTTTTATTAACCATATAAAATTAAGGTTCAGAATCTGTTTTTTATGCCTTATTGGAAAAATTAAGGCACTGATAATTTCACTCGTTCTTTGGGCAAATTGGTGCTCAGTTAGCGGAATTCCGGGCAGATTTGTAGGATGGTGCCGGATTTTGAGGAATTTGTGGAGCGGTTAGTGCCAAAACTTGGGGAAGTCATAACTTACTCAGTTTTTGACCAAATTATATGCAGAAAGAGGCTACACATGAATTTTGGGGCTTTATAGAGCTGATGGAATGAGTTTTAGAGTTGTTTGTGAATTGTAAACATATGTAATCATACTTTTGATCATAATAGAAGAGGGCCAAGCCATTGGAAGTTGAACCAAGGAGAAGTAGCCCAAGCGGGGTGAACTCCTTCATCATGTGTTGTTGTGTTACTGTTTATGATGATGTTCATGTGTTAGATTTTGTTGTTCAATTTTTTTAATGTTAATTTTATCAAGAAATTCACATAAAAACATATAAAAACTCATGGAAAACTTGAAATTAACCTCATAATCCTCAAACACTTTTTTTATATTATGAATTAGATCTTAGCACAACAAAAAATAATATTCCCATTTAGATCAAGTTGGTATCAGAGAACTAGGTTTACTTTTGCAAGGAGGATTTAACTGTTTTGCAAGTGTTTAAATGCTTACAAGGTTGAAACTCAAGAGAGGAGAAGAAAGCTTATGGGTGCAAGTTCTCTACTTGGAGCAAGGAGAAGGAGGGCACAGTTACCACAATCTCCACCACAAGATTCACCTCCATTTACAATAGAAGCTTTAGTAAGAATTTCTCATGAAGGAGGGAATGATAACATGACATAGAATGAGAAGGATTTTAGGACGGCTTTCTTTGACATGATAGAGATGGTGAAATTCCTCTATGAAGAGAGGAATACAAGGTTGCAGGGTGAAAGCACCAGGCCTCCAATAAGAGAGGGTTCTCTAGAAGGAGGAGGTAATGGAAATGGTGACAAGCCACCATCTACTCCACCATCATCCTCACCATCTTCAAATACATCTTCATCCACTTCCACTACTACAACCCTTACTTATACTCACCCACTACCACATTTCGGGTTAAATTCCAATGACATAATTCGACAAACGAATAAAATCAGCACCACTGTCGGATAATTAATGTATTTTTTTCTTTTTTTCTTTTAAATTCTGACGATCGTCGACTATGCGACATTAATTATATAGAATCGCATATTCGATGATCATTGCCTTGTCTCCAGAAAATGACCAAATTTCAGCATTAATGGCATTTTATCATTGTGCAATGTTTATCTGACATACTAGCGTCGAATATCTGAAGAGAAATTTATTTATATATATGTAGGGCCGAATACCTATGTACAAGTTCCACATTATTGTTATACATCCCATGCTTTTGAAATTTTATAGGACTATTTTGAGGTCAATTTTGATGGATAATCATCACTAAAAGCTATTTGGTGAGGAAAATTTTCAAATAAAATTCCTCAAGGACAGGACCAAGGAGACATGGGATCAACATCGGGGGCTTCTGAGGATAGAAAATGTTATTGCCCTTGTAAAAAGTGCAAGGGCTTGAAAGTAAGGAGACTTTTAATAACAAAAACTAAAAAACATTGTAGAACTTATGGACATGCTGAAGACGAAGATGAATATCATCCATTAGTAAGTACTTATTCATTATCATCCATTATACCATAAGAGACTTCTTATTTATATTTATTATACATGCCATAAGGGACTTGGTCTTTACTTAGTTCAAATATATAGTTAATTTCACAAGTGACAATCTTCTAAAATATTCATTTTGTGTTTTATGCATTGAGAAAAATATCATGATGAGTTCTAGGTAGTTAATTTGTAATTAATATTTACGTTTGTTCATAAATATCTATGGTAGGTAGTCTACAATTAATATCCATGCTAGGTAGTTTGGAATTAATATTTATGGTAGTCTGAAATTAATATTTATGCTAGGTAGTTTGGAATTAACATTTATGGTAGTTTGCAATTAATATTTATGCTAGGTAGTTTTGGAATTCCTCAACGATCTCTCTCTCTCTCTCTCTCTCCAAAACTAACCTCCTCTCCTTATTGGTGCGCTATGTTTCTCATTTGTTCAAATTTCTACTGCTAAGATTTCATTTTTCCCTCCCTCGTAGCACTAGGTTTTCCACTTTCCTTTATTCCTAGCACTTGCTTTTTAAATTGTCCTTTTCATAACAATAGCTATTCATTTTTTAACTTTCTAGTGCTATATTGTTTCTCATCTACCTTGTTTTATAGTGCTAATATTCCTCCTTGTTTCCTTTTCTAGTACTAAGAATTCCAAATGTGCCCTTTTTTAGTGCTAGGCTTCCTAATTTCTCTTTATTCTAGCATTGAGTTTTTCAATTAGACTTCTTTCTAGCAGTAGTATTTTCAATTAGGCTATTTTCTAGTATCATTGATTTTGCAATTGTACCCTTTTCCAGTGCTAGGAGCCTCTAAAATTCCTCATTCCAACATTCATCAGTTTCACATTTGTTCCTTTTTCCAATGATAGGTTTTGAAATAGTCCTCCTTTTGACCTTTTTCCTTCTTTTCCTTCACCCTTTTTCTTCTGAATTGGTTACAAAAGGACAGTTTCCTTAAGACATTAAAAATTAATATTCAAATGCAAACATAGAATAAAAAAAACAAGATAATAGAGGAATAAGAAAGAAATAGTCCATCATATAAAGAGCATTTAACCACGAATGAATTCTTTAATATGACTTTAGATGAAGATTTGTGAAATGTTTAATTGATATATTACAGATCATCTAAAAAGGATGAATTCTGCATATGTATAATTCAATCAAACTTGAAGATAACACATAGATGAAATAAACAAAGAAGAATCACATACACACAAGAGATTGACATTCTACAACACACCACACTCTCTGAAACTCTGGTATAGAATGAGTCTTTACTTCTCCACCATTTTTTCATTAATAGCTCAAATGTACAGAATCACAACAGTTTTTTCTCCAAAATTACTCAAAACACGAACCCCTATTACATCATAAAAGACTGTATATATACAACATTAGACTCCTCAAGGCATTTTTAGAAATTACAGAAAAAAGATAAATAAAAACAACTTTTTCTATAATCTTGGATCTTTGTTCCTGGAAATAGCATATCCAGCGAATTCCTTCAGGAATGACTGGGATCAGATATCCCTGAAGAACTTTTGGTGTTGAATAAAACTAAAATCCTTTGAATCTATTTCTTCCTAGTCTTGCTTTTTGAAAATCTCATACGTAAAATTCTTTGCCCAATCACTTTCTTCTTTATCCTCATTTTTTGGTAAACTCTTATCTGAATTTACAATCAAATCCATTATGATTTGATTATCTTCTTCTGTGCTGCTAGACATTTTCTCTTTCTCCTCGATGCTCCACTTGATTTCAGGCATATCAAAATCTTCATCACTATAGGATGCTACTTCAAAAATACATTTTATCTCTTCCATATATTTCTCAGGCTGAAATAACTCTCTATATTTCACTACCTGTAACTCTTTACATCAATATTTTTCCTCTTACCCTTAAGCTCAGCTTTATTTTCTGCTTTCAAATCCATGCCAAATCTTTCCCTTTTTTACAAATGACTTTTGAATTTAATCTTTACTCCGTAAAAATAATGAATCAAAAGAAAGATCTCAACAAAAAATATAGACTCTCAACCGCCAATTTATCTGCAATCATAAATGAAAAGAACTGTAATAATATCCTCCCTCTCCCACAACATGTGTGACATGTGTGCCTGCTTTTATTCCCCTGTAACACGTTCAAGGTCACCTCCAAATATTTGACCTATCTATTTCCAATTGATTAGGCCTGAAATCCCTGATAGGTAGTTATTCTATGCTCACATATCAAAAGCTTCACCCTTGAGAACTTGTTGCAAGAGACAAATCTGAAACATTTCACTTATCTGCAAATATGGAAATTTTTTTCTAGATACATGATGAATGAAAAGATATTTCCAACATTTCTCTATTAATTACATCTAATTCTGAATAGAAAGTATATGTAACTGGTGGTAAATCAAAAATCACCTTTCTAACTTCATAAAGCATGAAAATATCTTCTTTCAGGATTTTGATTATTTCCTCTACCTTCGTATTTGTACTGATTTGATTTATGGCTGATATATCATTTATTTTAGCGAGAAACATCATATGATATTCACTTTCTCTAATCAACAAACCCTCTAAATTCCAAAACATTAGAAAACCCAACAGAAACATCTCTTTGAAGATTGTTTTAAAATTTGATATTCTTCCTTTCATGACATCTGTTTTCAATAAAATATCCTTCATCATCTGATTTTTGATGATATACTTTCTTTCTTGGCATATCATTTATGCTATGTCATCTATTCCTACCAAAGTCAATTGGCCTTTTTTTCTTGAATTTAAATAATTGATAGAATTTTGAGCCTTTGATGGTTTATCTCCCAACATTTGTTGAAAATTAACAATATTGGCTAAAACAGTAGAATCCAATTCCCTTTCATCCTCCACTTCTACAAAATAATCTTTAAGTTTTTTAATTTATGAAATGATATAATCCCATATCAAATATTTTGCTTCTATCAAACTCCAATTTCTTAACTTCAACTGCCGTTGAAGAAAATATTTCTCACTTATACTTTTCTCCAAAGCTTTACCTTTCTCTTGAATCTCCTAACTAAGTTTATCTAAATCAGATTGTAATTTTTTAATCTTCTCATCCTACACTGAAAGCTTCTTTAAATATGAAATCAAAGAAGAGTTGGCTTCAGATTGATCTAATTTCTCTTTAGCTCTTTTCAATTGCAAAACTTTAGCCTTCAAGTTTAATGTTTCCTGCTTTAAATCATATCTTTGTTTCTGCAAATCCAGCAGCTCTTGAGTCTGAGGATGATCAGTCTCAGCAATCTTCAATTTCTTATTCAAAGCCTGAATCATCTTTTCTTTATCCTCCAACAATTTCTTCTATGCTTGTTTTTCACTAGACTTCCCTTCCGTTGCTATCAAATCTACTTCTAATTTCTTGATTTGATTCTTCCATCCTTTTGACATGGCTTTCTCTTTCTTAATTTTCTCTTCTAATCTTAAAAACCTTATTCTCCAATTTATTCTTATTCAAAAATGAACCTAGTAGATCAGAAAATAGAACATCTGAGACTTGCTTATGGAAATAAATTTTATCTGGAACATTCACTTTATCCATTTGTATATTTACCTCAGAAATTTTCTTCTCATCTACCATAGCAATCTTCAGGGCATTACTAGCAGCTTCCTTAACATAAAATAATGAAACATCCTTTATATCAACCTTCCTAACCTGAGATGACATTATCATACTTTATTGAATGGACATCTTTTTCTTTTCAGCATAATCTCTAAGAGCATCTTTACAGGATTGAAACTGAGAATGTGACTCTTGAGAAAATATGATTGTTTTCACTTGCAACTCTTCACCTCCTTGTTGGGCTTCAAATTCAGTCTGAAACATAGTCTTCTCTGAGGAAGAAGAAACTCATTTGTATTCTTCTACAATAATACCTTTTTCTAGTTAACTTTCTTGATCTTCATCATCAATCATCACAATTTCAAGTCCTTCAGGAAAAACCTTCTGCTTCTTAAGAGATTTTTCAACTATAACCTCTGACTCTGATATTTCCTTATGCAACCTTTTGTACGGAATATATTTTATCATGGGATTCTAAACATATGAGGATTAGACTACATTTGTATAGAAGAAGCAGTCTACACCTATGGTTCCAAACATATGTCTTCATTTATTGTATCAGAATTATCCCATTGAATTAACTTTGCCATTTCTTCATTCAAAAGAACCACATCTATTCTGACTCTTTCTCTAATTAATAATTCCCCTAGGATCATACCTGACTTCATGAGCTTCCCTGAAATTCATTCATTTTTAACAATTTCCTCTCTGATAGTAACAACAGCAAAATCATATACTACAAAAGGTTCAACTGTGTCTTTGAATTTTATATTGGCTTCCTTTTTGTGCTTGAAAAAATGCTCTTTCTCAATGAATAACCTTTGCCTCAAAAACTCCAGAGAAAACAATCTTTGAACCAAAAAAGAAGGCAAGATGACAGGTGCCTTTGTGGATCCATAAATCCTCATAACTATAAAATCTTTGTATGAAAACCAATCTGCAACATGATATTTTCTCATTTTCATCTTACTCCTCATTTCCTCAAAAATCCAAGGCAGAGTTGAATCATAAAACAATTGATACACTGCAGCCATAATTTCATTAGCAAATTTGAAGAAGTAAAAATCAACTACTTCCAATAAGAAACTAAGATCCCTCATGAAAATCTCTAATTTTATCTCTTGCAGTGCAATTTGATTCTCATGCACAATCATCTTAAGTAATAGTGTTTGATATCTGAAATTATATTCCAAGTGGATTTTTTCTAACTGAGAATGAATTTTCTTAGCCAGAAACTCATCAAAATTAAGGCTTTTGGAATTTTTGGACTGACTCACCTATACAAGGCATCCTATCATGACCTCAAAAAACAAACTATCATCATCCAGACCTAAGACGTGACATAATAAAGATAGTAAACATTGAATGGGATGCTGAAAGATAGACATTTGATAAGGAAAATACATTACTTCAATATTTACTTTTGGTTTAACCATTTTTGATAGAAACAAATGAAATTTTTCCTGACCTAACTTTGCAATTGAACTCAGACTCGAAAGCTCAGAAAATTTCTCATCTAGTTCATCATGTGAACTTGGGGTTAATAAATCCTTTCTAACAGTTTGGGAATTGACTTGACATAGTAATTTAGAACCCTAACAATCCATTATAACCCTCTGAGAACTCTAATAATTCTCTACTCACCATTCAATGAAGTCTGGAAAAGGAAGGACCGACTACACAGAAAATTAACAAATTGCAGACCTCAATTTTGTAGGAAGAACCTAGTCAAAGAGCCATTATGTCCCAGAATGGAGACATTCTATTCACAATTACCTCCCAGTCAATTAACCAGATGCTTTAGGTCCCATAAAATGACTCTTTAACCCATTTCTTCATAGATTCCATTATGGAACTCTACCAGAGGTTAACCTTCCCTCAAAGAGCTAAAATATTTGAGATTTTCCTTCCAGAAGATGTCCAACTTCCAAAGAAATGTCCACCATATCCAACATCTATTTTTCCTAAAAAAACTAAACATATTTTGTCATTAGTGTCTTGTCTACTATGATACCATTAAGATCAATGGGCAGATGAACCTATCTTAGGTTTCCTATCCATATTTTCCACAGAAGAAAAACCTTATGAAATGTTTAATTTAATTTAGTTCCTTGCAGACAACATCCATGACCAATTCCACAAGATCACAATAGAAGGGATGTTTAAACATTCCTAAGTGTTACTTTACATGTTTTTGTTTTATCAGACATAAATATTTCTAATGAATTTTCATAAATTAGATGATCAAGGAAATGCATAGTCAGTTATACAGTGGACCGCTTTAGTGAGGAAGAATTCAAGTGATTTTAATTTCAGTGACTTCATTGATGAGTTTATCTATACAGTGGTATGTGTTTTAAGCAACAATGTGGAACCTAGAATAGGTTATGGGATTGAAAGAACCTTACACCTCAGTGATCAAGCCAAAATAGGAGACTAGTACTTATATCAGAACTACACACAAATTAGAGTATATGGTTGTGAGCTACCACCATATAGATTGTCGAAATATGTTCCTATGAGAATTTTCTCATTGGAATATATGAGGCAAATGCTCAATATGGATGACTTACACATTGTATTAGGTAAGAAGAAGGCACATTTTAGGATTAAAACACATGTGGGGCCATTTATATGCAAGAGAAAAGAACCAAGAAATGAGGCAGATACACTTCTTAAGTAGATGAATTTTCAGTTAAGCTTCACTTGGTCCTATGACTCTTTCGACATAATTTCCAGTCTAAGAGTGGAGCAGAAGACCACTCCTTATACTCATATTCCCAGGCCCGAAATTGAGAAGTTTATGAAAGAGGACCATTAGGAGGAGAACACCTTGCAGGAAGCTGAAGAACAAATTGTGTCTACAACCACCTCACCAACCCCAATCCCTCAGGAGAAGCATTACAAATGGTACAGAGAGGAAGAGTCTCCTCGAGGGATAGAAATTGGAGATAAGGATTTATGATTTACAAGAAGAAACAAAATATTGACCCAAAGCTAGTATTTACATAGGAAGATGAAGAACATAATAATATAGTCTTGACAGGTCCACATTTCTCTACAAGACAAGAAGACATTTTCACAGATTCTCCCTCTTCATCAACTTCACAAGATCCTCCAGATGTAGCTCATATTGTAGAGTTGGCTCAAGTAAAAACAAATCCAAACCTCTTTGCTAAGTACAAAGAGATCAAACAAAAGAATGAAATTTTGAAGGCCAAAACTTGTACTTAGTTTTGGAAGAAAACCCCTTCATCTCAACAAAGGCTCCTATCATCATTTGACACTGAAAAGGGAAAAATGCAGATGAGATTCTTGCAAGCACTGGTTCCATTTACTTAGTTACCAACAGATTACAAAAAGACAACCTTCGACTTTTATACAAATAAAATCCACACGATTGATGAGATTGACATGCACAAACAAACTGGAGAAATGTTGTATTCTACATTGACTAGAACTCTCATGACAACTTCAAAACTGTAGGCATCGATCAACAACATACAGTCACAATTGAAGCTGGAGAAAATCTCATTTTTGGAAAAGGATACTAAGATTAAATCACAGGAGGATTTAGTCATTAAGCTAGGTTATGACCCTGGTGATGTAGATGCAATGGAGGAAATAATAAGAAGAAAGAATGTTGACATAGAAACACTAAAGAGGCAGCTAAAGGTGCCACCTACAAAGGATCCACGAGCCAAAGAGGTGGGAGACATGGAAAAGAAGAAGGAGGACATGTTCAAAATAATACTTGTACAAAATGTCGAGATTAGAGAGATGGAGGTGGAATTAGAAAAGCTACTCAAAGAGGAGTGGTCCTCACAATTAGCCATTGTTCCACTTACAATAGTGCCAATTTTAGTTGTAGGAACCACAAAATCTTTGACATCAACAATAGTACCAACAAAGACTTCAGATTCATCTAATGAATTAATCAAAGCCTTGGAAGACATGTCCCTTCAGGGAAAAGAGATTCAAAAGTTAAAAGAGAAGATGAAAATTTTGCAGGAACAAAAGTTGAAGATAGACAACTTATATATGGAAGAATTGAAAAAATCCCACAGGTTGACATAGAGAATTAATTTTTTAGAGAATGAGTATATGGGTAGATATAAATTAGGCCATAAATGAAATATGGACATCAATCCAAATCATATTTGAGCAGGAATAATTGATGTAGAGGTCAAAAACAATAATAGAAGAAGTGAGGAAGATATTGGAACAAAAACTAGTTAAAGCCACAACCTTGATCAAATTTATTAATTCTAATACTAGAGAATAATTAGAGGAGCTATAGATTGTAGATAGGACAAAAAATATTCTGTAAATTAAGAAGGTTTTACAGAAGAGAAACTTGATGGTATAGTTAGAGAAGAAATGCCAAACTTTGGAAACTGTTGTCCAGAGATTTCATATCAAGTTTAATTTGTTGAATCAAAGGGGTTTGCCAGATTTAGTGGCATTGAATGATAGATTGACCATCTTGAGTGACTACAACCAGAAATTGTTTACTATTTCCAGAGATAAATAAAATTTTGCAGGGGTAAAAGGAAACATCACAAGGAACGATTTCTTAGAGGCTTTAGAGTTTGAACTCATCATCAAACATGAGAGTAAACATATTTTCATCAGCGAGCCTACCTTTGAGAAATATGCCGAAGTTGATGAGACATATAGAAAGCTAATACAAATTTCTATCCCGAGTGAAGAAATGTGGGATCAGTTATGTGAATTTCTCGAGTAAAATGTTTTCATCTCCAATAGTTAGATAGTGAAGCAACACATTATTGGGTCCCAATCATTAACAATCATCCTCAACAATAGTTCCAATAGTTCACAAACTCCTCAATTTTTGTACTATTTATTTAGTCAGTTTTTAGATATTTTAGGATTATATCTTAATATTTGAAATCAAGATATTTTGTAATATTTTCTATAAATACTTAAAAATTCCAAGAATTAGTGTTGGGACTTGTTTGAAGAAAATGACTAGTATTGTAAAGCAGCTCACAGAGCGACCATTGATCAGATTTTCAGTTATACAATGCAACCACTACAGGATTCTTGTGTCATTTTTATTGGTGAAGTGCATCTCTCCTTGTAAATTTGTTTTCTCTTTGTTATCATATATTTTTCTAAAATTTGAATAATTCTAAGAAGATAAAGAACAAAACTTGTTTAAATGTACATTATGTCTCTGGCTTAAGAATAGTTTTTATGTTTTCCACTGAATATTAAAATCTGAATTCTTAACAGCTCTGTTTTTAATTAGATTTCTAAATCTTTTCCTCTCCTCCACACATCAGATCTTAAAGGATCCAAATGATTTTCCTACCGTTCCATGTAAGGTTAGCATACTAACTCTGTACTTAATCGATCTAATCCCGTGACTCCATTTTCCCAATGGCCTATCTTCATAGTTTCAACCAAAAAATACAAAAAATCCAAACCTGAACTTAATAGCTAGCCTAATACCTAAAGTCAAACAAAGCTAAAATTATAGAGAGAGATCCCTCTTTGAAAATGGAAGGGCTAAATTCCTAGTTTCCAAAGTGGTTCTAAGGTTACCTCTGTGGTTTTCTCTACAACCTCAAAAATTACAGAGTGATAACTAGGTAGTGGCTATGTCTTGTCACCCTCCACATGCTAGCAATGGTGGTATAACGAACACAATGGGTCAAGTGGTTACCTCTACTTGAATGGTGATATAACACTTCCTTCCATACTGCAACAAAAGTGACCCCATTTATGGCACTTTATGGATATCATCCACCATGATCCATCACATAATTTTTAAGAGAAAAATCTAAGGTTCAAGCAGTGGAAGATCAGATCGAGCATCAACAACAATTTCTCCAACTCTTAAAGGATAACCTCACTCTGACGCAGAATCGAATGAAACAACAAGAGAATAAGCATCGTATTGAAAGAAGTTTTAATTTAGGTGACTGGGTATTTTTACGACTACAACCATACAAACAAATGTCTCTTAAGCAAGCTAAGAAGGATAATAAATTATCACCCAAGTACTACAGTCATTACAAGGTGTTGCAAAATATTTGTGTTATGGCATACAAATTGGAGTTGCCTGTATCTTCTCGAGTACACCTAGTTTTCCATGTTTCATGCTTAAAGAAGGTTATCAGTGACAAGCTTCCAGTTCAAACAATCTTTCCAGAACTTGACGATGAAGGAAAAATCATATTTTAGCCTGAAGCAGTCATGGAAAAAAGAACCGGAAAACTACGAAATCAATAAATTTCAGAGTATCTCATTAAGTGGAAGAACTTACCCGCTGAATATTCCACATGGGAGGATGAGAATTTTATACAGAAGCATCCAGAACTACTCAAGTATTCAGGACAACACTTTTTTGAAGGAGAGAGGCATGTGAGGTCCCTATAACACCAGTGTACCCCCCTTATTGTTATTGTTGTGCACATGTAGCTCCCATATTTTTATTGTTGTGCCCCATATAAGCCCATTATTGTTATTGTTGTGCACTTACATTATTATTGTTATGTAGGCTCTGATTATATTGTGACCCCTTAGACTCCTATATATACAAAGGAGGTCTTTTCATTTGTATCATCAAATAATTTTTCATTTATGTAATGTAAAGGAGTTTCCCCCCTCAAAGATGATAATTCTGAGGTTGTTGATCTATCTTTTCTTCTATTTTGTGAGTTGGTTGCATAACAGGACACACCGAGAGTACACAGGGCTTTGCAGGGTGGAAAACATTGCTTGTTAGAAGGCGCCATCTTTTCTTAAGAAAGAGCACCTCCAAAAAATTTTGGAGGGTTTGTATTGTTCCCTCTAACATCGAAGCGGTCACTGCGTCTTTTTGAAGTGCGTGTAAAAAAAACTCGATCACATAAATATGAGACAATATTGGTTTTATTGGGAAAAAAATATGCAAATTGATTGATCCAGCATGTTCCCAGATGCAGTTAGTAGTTGAAGTTTCTCCTCTAGAAAATTGAATAAATGACTGGAGCGACTAATTCATAGTAGCGAATCCTCTTTTGATAGTGTGCAGGGAGCTTAACTCCTCGCAGTCGAGGTACGACTCTCTTCAATTGCAAAAATGGGGGTTCTAATGAGACAAGGGCTTGAACACAACACAGACACTAAAATAACTCACACGTAAATAATCTCTTACCTTTGTCTATTTACAGAGGATCAATAACACTTAAGGCTCTCTCACATCTTCCTGACCCTCCAGTGAAGGAGTTAAGCCAGTACCTACTCTAATACCATGTTAGAAATTAGAGAGAGATCAAAGAGAAATTACACATAACACAAATCATCACACTTCATTCTTTATTAATCACAGTGGTTACATATATAGTATATGGATCACAGACTTTGACGAATCTAGATCTTAAGAAAGTGGATCTAGATAGACAATACAACTCAAACATAGGAAACCAACTACTTCTAGATTGACACCGCGGGACACAGAATGACCTATGACAAGAAATGCCTTGACAAAACATCCATTCAACATCAATCCAAAGCTCATATATATATATATATATATATATATATATATATATATTAAAATTTAAAAAAAAATAAAAAAATTATAATATGTGTGTGAAATTTCTAATTTTTCCTTATAAGGAGTGAAGCCATAGTTTTTCAAAAATTAACCACCTATAATATGAATCCTAACCAGCTTATTTACAAATACTTATTATTTATAATACAACCAAAATCCACACCCTGGCAATTATGAGTACAAAATCCACACCCTGGCAATTACGATTATTATTATTTGAGGGGGAGTTTCAACATTTAGGGTTCGAATAGCGTGTGTGATGCTCCAGCTTCAGTGGCGCCCACTACCGGACCTACTCGGGTCAACGCAGGACATGTTCTGTATTTACTTTCATGGAAGAAGTCATGTTAGAGAGCACAAGCCGAAGCATCTACAGCTGTAAAGCCACTTACTCGGAATAGAAATGTCAAGGATCGGCCGCCATTAAAGATAAGATGAGAGAAAATAAAAGTTAAAGTCAAATTAGTTGCAGTTTATCGCCATAATTAAAGCAACTTGTAATCAAAGGTATCGGATCTAACAAGGGTATGCTGTTTTTTTTCATTTTTTTTTTATCCAGTATTTCTCATTCAAAAAATTGAAACTTTATTTTAATTGTATTATCTATAAGTTAAGTGATAATACAAGTTAGGTTAAGCGCTTTTGATATAAATTATTTATCTAAAATACATTTTTAAATACATAAGTGAATTCAATATTTTGAAAAAACCCAAAATCCTTTTAGAAACTTATAATTCAAACAATTGTTTATTAGAATTTTGGTCAAATTTAATTAAAAACATACTTAAAAAAATAAAAAATAACTTAATAATAGTAATTTTTAAAAATAATATTTAACTTTTAAAATAATATTGAAAGCAGTAATTTAAAATAATACAAAATTCTCAACCAAATTATATAATTTATTAATAATAACTCTTCAAAATTAAAACGAAATTACTAACATTAATAAAATTTAATCATTTTTTAAATTTATACTTAATTTTGACTTGCGAATTTTTTTATAACTTGTCAAACACACCTAAAAATTAAAAAGATGTTGTGTCAAATTCGAGGCCTGGCCCGGCCCGACATTACAACAATTACAACAGAACGTCATAGTATTCTTTGACATGGCACGTTGTTATTTTAAATTTATTAATACAAATGGATTATGATTTCACTTGATTTTTTTAAAATATATACTAATTCAATAAATTTTTAGTTAATAATATAATTATAAATTAATTTTATCAAAATTTTATTTCTAAATATATAATTTAAAATTTATTAAATAAGTATTTTATTTAATTAATAACTAATAAAAATAATAATTTTAATAATAATAATAATAAATTATTCTACAAATAATATTGAATAATTAAAATCTCAATTAAAAAAAAAAAAACTCGATAATTACAATCTCAATAAAAATAGCTAAATTATAACTCATTTTTCATTTTACAATTTTTCATTTTAAATAATAAAAATATATATGTTATTATATATTTTTAAAATATTGCTCGTGTTAACAAAGTCCTCCAACATAACTAATGAATTAGGGAGATTACCAACCTGAACCTATGATCTCATAGCATTAATCAGAGGGAGCCTGAAGTTGCTAGAAGAGTGGTCGAGAAGGTTTAAGCTTCAAGATTGGACATATCTTTGATGCCAGTCCACTGGTTTAGTGCCAAATTCTCAAGTTCAGTTTCAAATTAAGAAACCCTACTGCTCAGATATGGAAGCTCTTGTTCATGGCAGTCAAAATTATGAGCAACATGACGCAATTGACAACAATACTTCGCTTCGGTCTACATCGTGTCTGAAGCAAGCGATCTTTGCCATGGAATTCGAGAGGCCGGAAATTGAAGGTGAGGCGTCACTTAAGGTTGTGAGATCGAGGCCCGTTGCGGCCGTCGATGATGCGTGCAAGCAGTTTCGAAACTATGTCATACAGATGGTTGCAGAGGACAAGAATGTGAACGATCTTATGGATGTGGAAGAATTGTTGTATTGTTACCAAAATATCACCTGTCCTATTTACAGGAATTTGCTGAGCCATTTTTATGCGGACATTTTATGAGATTTTGAGATACAAAGATCTAGATTTGCAAAACAATGAACAAACTTGCCAGAGAACAAAGGAGTGAGCATGAATGGAGAAAACAATGAAATTAATTCATCAATATTAGTTTTGGAATCAATACATAAAAGCAACTAAGTTAATCTTAGTTGTACATGCAATAACTATGGATAGTTAAAGCTAACTGAAGCTAGGTGTGCTTTATGTTATGCTAATGTGCACATGCACCACATGCAAGCACTAAGTTAACTAACTAAGCCAAGTGCACGTCGCATGTAAGCACTCAAGTTAACTAGCTAAAAACAAGTGCACATCACATGCAATATCTAGAGTTGAACTAAAGCTAATTAAGTTAACTATGGGCATGTAAAGCACTCAAGTTAACTAGCTAAATACAAGTGCACATTGCATGCAATCTCTAGAGTTGAACTAAAGATAATCTATGCGCATGTACACCAACACCCCCCCTTAAGCATAACTTAGGTGAGTGTGATGCAAAATGAATGAGTCCCGACAACACGACCATTTTAGGTATCCATATACAATGCATAAAAAGGAGGAAAAAGTGAAAACCCAGTGGGAAGAAACCACCCCCCCCCCCCCCTCCCCCTTCACAATATAATGCAAAAGTAGAGAAAAGACAACTGCTAGGAAGTCATGTCCTTCACCCTGAGATGATCTCGCAGGAATCAAAACTTCTGCTCAAGGAAAGTCTCGGTGAAGATATCAGCAGTCTGCTTGGAACTAGGACAGTACTGAAGATCGATGATCCCATCATGAATGAGTTCTCTAATGAAGTGCATATGGACCTCGATGTGTTTGGTCTGATGTCGCTGCACTGGATCTCTGCAAAACTTTAGCGTACTTTGATTATTGCACCAAATGACAGTTGGACGATGGACACTGATCCCAAGCTCAGATAGGAAGTGTTGTACCCAAATGGGTTGAATAGTGGCATTGACTTCTCCTCTATACTCGGCCTTTGCTGATGATAAAGCAATGGCAGCCTGCTTCTTGCTTGACCAACAAATTGGGTCGGATCCCAAACTAAGTACATAACCAGAGGTGGATTTGCGATCAATGTTGTCGCCAGCCCAATCTGAATCTGTGAACCCAATGAGATTCAAAGAACAATTGCTGCATAATGAATTCCATAGGTGATTATCCCCTGGACATATCGAAGGATGTGCTTTGCAGCTTTCCAGTGTAACTCATGTGGCTCTTGCATGTATCTGGAAACTGCTCCTACGGCATATGAGAGATCAAGACGAGAGTGAGTGAGATAAAGAAGACTTCCCACAAGATGATGATACAATTTGCAATCAACTAATGGTGTGTATTTTCCATTCTCAAGCTTTATCCCTATTAAGAAAGGTGTGGTCGTTGGCTTGCAGTCACTCATGTTAAATCGTGCCAAAATATCTCTAGCATACTTTGGTTGAGAAATGGTAATCCTAGAATCACTCTGATTGATCTCTAGTCCAAGGAAGAAATTTAGCAAGCAAATGTCTGTCATAGAAAACCGCTTATGCAATGCTTTTAATCTCAGTAATGACAGAAGCTGAACTACCTGTTATCAAAATATCATCTACGTAGAGTACTATGATCAACAAGGAGTCAATTTTCTTCAAAAAATAAACATTGGAATTAGATTTGCAGCGTACAAAACTTTGAGATAACAAATAAGAATCCATCTTTGCATACCATGTTCTAGGTACCTGCTTGAGGCCATAGAGAGACTTCTTTAGTTTGAATACCATAGATGAATTGTGCATGTATCCTTGTGGCTGCTCCATTTAGATTTCCTCCTCGAGATCACCATGAAGAAAGGCATTCTTCACATCCATATGATGCACCTCCCATCCTCTTGCTGCTGCAATGGAGAGAGCTAGCCGAATGGAAGCAATGGAGAGAGCTAGCCGAATGGAATCCATTTTTGCCACTGGAGCAAAAGTCTCATCATAGTCAACACCATGTACTTGTTGAAAACCTTTTGCTACCAATCATGCCTTATATCAACTAACTTGGCCATTTGATGCTTTCTTGGTCCGGTAAACCCACTTGCATCTCACAAGTTTGCGATTGGAAGGTAGCAGAACCAAATCCCAAGTCTAGTTCTCAATGAGAGAGTTATATTCCTCATCCATGGCGGCTTCCCATTCAGGATGCCCATTTGCTTCTGCATAAGTTTGTGGATCAGATCCATGCATCATATAAGCATGCATGGGCATGGATGGCTCCATAGCTAAGAGTGCTTGTGGATCTTCCTCAAACAGAGGGATAGAGGCAGGATCATCAAGGATATCACTCATGCTGCGCCATTTTTGTGTTGAAGGTGGTCGAGAATCTTCCAAACTACATGCAGAAGTATGATATCGATGTTCAAAAACTGGTGGTCTAACAGGGGTCACAGGAAAAGACTCATCTTCATCAGAATTCTGATCTGAAGTTTCATCTACATACTCATCAATGAGTGGTGATGGAAACTTGGTAACAAGTTCATCTGCTGGTGCATGAAAAATATCTTCGTCAAACTTTACACTCCTTTCAATAAAGAGCTCTTCAGTGTGGATATCAAGCAATATGTACCCTTTGACTTCATCAGAATATCCAACAAAAATGCATGCTTTACTTTGAGGCTCCAAAGCCTTTCTCTTCTCTGTAGGAATGCGGGCCCATGCTCGAGATCCAAAAATGCGGAAATGACTGACTTTAGGTTGCATGCCAGTTCAAGCCTCAAAAGGTGTTTTTCTAGTAACATATTTATGAGGAGATATGTTCTGGATGTATGAGGCACAATTGATAGCTTCATCCCACAATTTCGACAGAAGAGATCTTGCATGCAACATGCAATTAGCCATCTCTTTCAAAGATCAATTTTTCCTTTCAGCCACGCCATTTTGCTGTGGAGTGTAAGGAACTGTATGCTGCAACTGTATGCCTGCTTCATTACAAAGATTCTTGATATCTTTGTTGACATATTCCGTCCCATTATCTGTGCGGAGTATCTTGATGCGTTTTCCAGACTGATTTTCCGCATGCGCTTTGAAAATCTTTAGATGTTGAAAAACTTCAGACTTGAGTTTCAAGAAGTAAACCCAAGTGAATCTCATGTAATCATCTATAAATGACAACACATATCTTTCTTTTCTCATTGAAAGCACCGGAAATGGACCCATGAGATCACTGTGTACAAGTTCCAAAGGTGAAGAGGCTCTCCATGCATGCCCCTTCTCAAATTTGTCTTGTGGATGCTTTCCAAGAGCACATCCATTACAAACACCATCTGAAAATTCAATGGTCGGCAATCCTTTGACCATCCCTTGCTTACTAAGCTGTTGCATATATCTGAAATTCAAGTGCCCAAATCTCTCGTGCCAAATCCTTCTTTCTTCATTTGCATGCATAAGTAGCAAAATAGAATCTGATTGAGGAACAAAATCAGAAAATGTATACAGACGAGATTGATCATTTACCTTGCCAGATGCAATCTTCAAATTGGTTTGCATGTCATAAATGCTCACGGAATCTGGGGTAAATTCCACTTTCCTTTCGTTGCCTGTGTGTGTCATCTGATACACTGAGAGAAGATTCACAGAAAGCCTTGGAATATGCAAGACATTTTCAAAACTTCCATCTTCGAATTGCACTCTTCCTTATCCAGTTGCTGCAACTGCAGAATTATCCCCCATGAGAATGGGAGGACCTGAGTATGCATGTAGAGAAGAAAAGGATTCCTTTGAAGAAGCCATATGATGTGAGGCTCCTGAATCGATGATCCATTCTTGCGGTGCAGAATGAAGAGAAATCAAAGCATGCCCATTACCTCTTGGATCTGGTGCTTTTTCTCCAGACTTCTTCTTGGCATTCTCAGGAATGTGGTCTCCAAGATTGTGTTGCTGGAGTGTCTGTGCCATAAGATCTATAGTCTTCTTCATGCATGCAGATTCAAGATGAAAACCACGGTGGCAATAATTTCACATTGATTGCCCTTTCGTTCCTTTCCTTTCCTTTGAGCCAGATGATCCATCAGGGGGTTTGGGATTTCCTCCCTTTCTTGGATCAGAATCCTTCTTCCCTTTTCCTTTCTGATGGTCTTTGGAATTTTCCTTTCCTTTTGCATGCACAGTAAGTGCATGCGCTTTGGAATTTTTAAGTGTGCCCATTTTGATGAGCTTATCTTGCTCATGCATCAAAGACTAAATAAAAGAATCCAGTGAGGGCATCTTCCAAGCTGCACCAGTTGCAGATCTGACTGTGTGGAATGTAGAGACGAATACTGCATACTCTGGACCAAGTTTTGATAAAATGGAAAGAATCAACTGATTTTCTTGCTTGGATTTTTCGATCCCGCATCCTTTCAGCTGAACCAACAAGGCTTTATACCTTGTGAAAAAATATTGAATATTCTCAAAATTTCTCGGATCTAATGAGTTTAACTCATTTTCGAGAATGTGACCTTGCATTTCATCCTGTTTTCCAAACAATCCTTCCAAAATTTTCCATACTTCATTTGGAGTTGAACATGATTCAACATGAAATAGCAAATAAAAATTTCTTATGCACTGATTACAAATATCTGTGCTCTGATACCATGTGAGATTTTGAGATACAAAGATCTAGATTTGCAAAAAAAAGAACAAACTTGCAAAAGAACAAAGGAGTGAGAAAGAATGGATAAAAGATGAAATTAACTAGCTAAATACAAGTTCACATTGCATGCAATCTCTAGAGTTGAACTAAAGCTAATATAGGTGCATGTACACTAACAAAGTAACTGGTGAAAAAATGTTCTCAATATTTTGTAAAATAAATAATTCTAATTTTATAAATGGTACAAATTCCGTGGAAGGGAGACGGACCTATGGCCAAAACGAGATAGTGAGTGCAATGTATGCATATAATTATTGACACAAACTAAATACTGTCCGAGTTGATTCTCATCAAGAATAATGGTAACCCTCTTTCAACAAGTGAGAAGAAGATGTTTAGAGGAACCTAGGTGAAATGCTGAATCCATGTCGTAGCTACCCAAAACCCCAATCATTGAAGTAAGCAGGAGCCCTGATTTAAACTGAGTTGTCCAATGCACATGATTGATTAGTAAATACTCTTTGCAAATGAAATTAAACAAACCCAGAACCACGGAATTGAGAAATTAGTGAGTGAATACCTGAGTTTTTCATTTAATTCAAAGTTCCTGACCTGCAAGGGGAAAATAAAATTAATATGGTTAACGAAAATTTTGTTGTTAGTGAAAAAATGAGGAAAGGCATAACCAATTTTTTTCTATTATCTCCCGTCCATTGTAGTGCAGAAAAACCTTGACGAAAACTCTTAGACGCCGAAACCCTCGAAAACACCTGTGTAGCCTAAGGCGTAAAGTCCAGATGATAATTCATTCCATTCGATTCCCTATAAGATTTCATTAAAGGATAGTAAAACACTATAGTTAGAGTGATCTGAGGATGAAGAACAAAAAGAAAACAAAATTAGAGTTACAAATAACTAATACTCTAAAACTGAACCTCACTCAATAATTCACCGCAACAATAGTCGATGCATTACCTTGCGTATAAATACAATTTTCTTGTAGGGAATAGATAGGGTTTGAATGCAGGTGATTTGAAATCCTCGAAGTGCCAAAGGATATAATGGTGAGCGCATGCGGGAGTGTATGGGAATGGTTACACCCCATAACTAACCCTTTCCTTGCGGACCATTGGATCATAGACCTGGGAGATCAAGGGTTCGGAGGATTCCACTTCACAGTAGTTTAATATAAACCCCTTATAACACACCTGTTTTATCAACTGCAAGGAGAACAAGAAACTCTACAACTCGATACCATAGGCGGGGTGGTATTACTCACCCTTAGAAACCAAATATATTCCTATGGTAATATTATCGTGGAACAATGACAAATAATACCTCATCATGCATGAATATATTTTGGTGAAATTTTGACTATAATAAAGTAAAATTTTGACTATAATAAAGTCTGAAATAAGCATACAAGCATTGTTTAATAAACACCAAGACACTAATATCGAATTGATATGGAAAAGTAAATAGTAATGATCTATTTTTTTTATTGTTATATGGTTGTTACATTACACAAAAGGAAAATTTTGAATACCATCTGGTGTTTAACTGATGAACATGGTATGGATCACTCGTCTTCCAAAGGTTTGGCTAATCTAGGAAGACAATTTTTTGAAAATAAAGTGTGTACCCCATAAAAAGCATTTATTGTCGAGGTTATTGAAATGACTAAGGCTTTCCTTGAGATGGTCGATGAGAAGGAAAGTAGTATTATTATTGAGAAGGTATTGTTAAAGGAATCGAAATATTCTCTACACATATTTCAACGGGCCAAGAGCCCTAAGCCCGATAGATGGAGTGAATATTTTTTCCTGGGATTTTTTTACTTCATGGGGCAAGAAATGTTGGTAGTTATTGAACAATCTCATTAGCAAAGATTTACTTTTCCTCCTTTTAATTTTACCTTTATCCACCTCACTCTGAAATCCGGTCATCCCTCCTCTTTCCATGATGTCCGACTCATTTCTTTTTGCATTGTGGTCTATAAGGTCATTTCCAAAGTTATAATAGTCTTTCTTAAGCATATTATTTCTCATTATATCACTCTTGAGTAATTTTATTTCGTGGAGAGTCATCAGATTCATGAAGCCATCATTGTCGGCCTCAAGGTTTAGAATATGAAGGGGTCCATCATAGATATTGACTTGTATAAATCATATTCCAGATAAAATTAGAAATATATTAAGCTCGTCATTCATGTGGGTTTTGTTGTTGACTTCATTAAATCGGTGATAATATGCATTCAAACAATTTCTTTTTATTTTATAATAAATAATGTTGCATCCCCTTTTATGAAGAGTTAGAAGTGCTTACGATAAGGTTGTCCATTGTCCCCTCCCATTTTCCTTGTTGTTGTGGAGGGTTTAAGAAGGCTCATCAATGAAGCGTAGGGGTGTTTTTTGCAGTGAAAAACCTCATTATCTCCCATCATTTATTTACGGATGACATTCTAATTTTCTGCACTGGGATGTTGAAAAGCTTGGGATTGTGCTTACGCTATTTGGGCACGCCACTAGTATGTCTATCAATGCTCAAAAGTCATCCACCATTCATCACAATCTGCGAGATGTGGAACTATAGTATCTATTTGTAACTCTCCTTTTTCTTGCTTATCATCAATATTTTAGTCGAAAATACCTAGGGTTTTTTATAAACCAAATATTTTTGTCAAGAGGATTGGGAATCGTTTGTGGCTATGGTAGATTAACACATAGACCATTGGTGTGATAAGTGGATTTGTAGGGCTATCCGTAAGGTTTTGATTAAGTCTATTCTAAAGGATATTTTGTTGTATTGGGCATCATTGGCATGGATTCTGATGTGTATATTGGAAAATATAAGGGAATTATGCTCATCCTTCCTATTGTCAGAAAATCCTAAGGAACATGTTCTACCATGGGTCAAATAGGATCTAATTTGAAGACCAAAACAATTGGGAAAATGGGGTTTCAAGAGTCTTCCATTATTTTCAAACACTCATGCGAGGATATGTGGATGTAGGATTTTATCAACTAATATCTTATGCAATGAAGTGGTTAATCGTAAATATATTGGTCCTTTTTTGGTGGAAGATAGGTCAAATATTTCGATTAGACAAAAATCTAACATCTCACTTGTATCGCATGCCACTTTTGAGATCATTCAAAATTGGTTGGCATGGTGGATCGGTTTTAGTAAAATGCTTAATATTGGTTTTGACCCTTTATCAAGTTGTGATAAGTGGTTTAGTCTTCTACCCATTTTAATTGAGTGACTTGTAACACCCCTAGTTTATGTGTTTGAATTTAAAAAAAAAAATAGACATTTGAACTTTAATCCTAAGGGGAGTGGACCCCAAAGGACAAGTATTTTGTGGATGTAATTAAATATTTAATTTGATGAAATGAATAAAATAATTCTTTGCAGATTGACCAAAATGAGAATTATGAGATCACTTGATAAATCCATGAGGATGGATAAAGGAAAATACTTTCCCCCACAATCTTTCAAAAATCCTTGGAATAATTTATTTCCAAATTAGATTTTGAGGAAAATCTAGTTTCCCCAATGATGTGGAGAGTATTTGGGAAGAGGTAGAAAGCCAGGAAAAGCAGAAAGCAGCTTTAAAAGTCCCTAAATAGGAAAGCCTAGGCAAAAAGGAAGAAAATCATCCTGATATTCTAGACACAGAATTAGAAATAGGCTTTGGGGAGCAAAAGCTTAAATAAGCTATTCCTGAATAGATCAGGGGTTGGTCGGTTCTGGAGGTGGTCTCAGCTCGGGGGTGAGTTCTGGAGATAGAGGGACTCTACGGTTGGGAGGACTAGTCAATTACCCAAGTTGTATGCTCACAGTGATTATGAACAATTGCGAATTCAATTTTGATGTGATAGATTGTAGTTACCTATGTATATTTTGTTTTCTGAATTATGGTAGTGTTCCATACATTTACAGAGTTAAGGTGGGACTTAACCCTCTCAGCTCTACATGGTTGTAGGAACTAGAAAAATGAGGGAAAATCATCCAGAAGCTCTAAACCAGCCTTTGGCTTAAATCTGGAGATTTATAGTACCTCATAATTCAGGATTTTGTAACTTTAATATGCTTCTGTTAACTATAGGATTTAAAAACTATGGACACTAGAGATAATTGAATTTTGTGAGTAGTAAGGAAATTATTAAATTTACCGAGTAAAGTATAGAACTATAGACTTCCAAAATAGCAATACATGGCTATCTATAAATTGCATGCTATAGTAAGAACAAATTTGAAAGAGCATAGATTTTGGGTTCTTTATACAACCTCAGCTAATCAAGAGATCTAGTTAAGTATGATTTCCAAATCTGTAAATAATGGCAGTATGAAAATTTTATAGATCAAATGTGTGAATAACATTTTTAGCAAAGGGATGGCATAAATAGAACAATTAAGGTAAATTAAAATGAACATGTGAAAATTTACATAATGCATGCAATTGTCAAAACTGTGGAAAATAACAGTTAGTTTCTCCTTCAGATCTATATTAAAATTAGGAGAGTAGTCTACACATTACATAGATTGGCAATGCTATGCTAATAAAAAACTGGAAAAATATATAGTGCAGAAATGTCATAAGTAACTATTACAATGGGACCCAAACTAAGAAGTATAAACCTAGATCACTGTTGGAGTCATAGAATCCACCTGTACTTTCAACAAGAAATTCTCTTGCACTGAGAGGTTTCACTTGACAAATTTTGTCACCACAATACTTATAGTCAAATTTGCTATTATGTGAGAAAGGAACAGAAAGTAAATTAAGGTGAGAACATTCTGACTTCTTCAATTAAAAGTTAAGAAAACCAATTATGAATGGAAGATTTATTAACAAGAGCAAAAAGAAAAAGAAGATATACATAGTATGGAGTTGTCCAAATAGCAGAGACAAGGAACATATATATCTTATATCTATATGTATCAATACATATCGTATGTTGCAGCCACTTGCAAACTCAACACTATATAGTACTATCAAAATATTCCAGAAGTTGATCTATAGGAAAATTCATTGCCTAAATGAAAAACTATTAATAGTCACAGTTTCTGGTGGAGATTAATGTTACAATAAACACTTTTTATGAAAAAGAAAATATATATTAAACTGTCAGAACAAAATAAGAGCAAGACGTGACGAGAATGGGCGTCTCTCCAACCAGTATACGGTGAATACCAACCTGAAAATGCCAAATGCGTTGAAATTAGTGTCAAACGAAACCACACTTTTTATTGTGCACCGAGGAAGGAAGATAGCGTTCGGAAATACTTGTATTAGAAACAATCGACAATAAAAAGACGAGTAGAGAATTGAAACAAAATTCTATTTGGGATGAAATGATAACAAAGAATAAATGATTACCTGGTAAAGGATAACCTCAGCGCCTTTAAATATGACCTGCTATAGGAGTAGAGGCATAACATTAAAACCTCAACGAGGAGGCGTTTCAATTTGGGGAAAGCAGACATGGCTTCTGTGACAAAATCTAAATCGAACGCTTACCTAGGACTGGAATAATGTTCGAGGAGAATCCACCTAGCGTCACTCGAACAACCTCAGGAAAATGTCGAAGGACGTGGATGGGAGGTGAAATCCTATCCAAAACCAATAGATTATTAGTTTCATGTTCTGTTCCAAAAAAAAAAAAAACATCTAATGCAGAAGAAATTTTGAGTGACAAAAATCGACATACTCGAACAGAGAAAACAAATCTCTACCAAAGATTAGTCCAATTGTCCCATACAAAACTCATCTGGAAATGAGATCATGGAAAAGGATTCAATTTAAATCTCAGCTCTCGCTCTAGCAACAGAGCGTATTCCGTAGCAGGAAGAAATCCATACCAAGATAGGAAAGCAGAGCGTAGCTACACCGTAACAAAGACAAACCGAAAACGTGCATAAACATCCTACCTGAACCATCATACGAAGAGTGGATCGAGACGTTGAAGTCTGGAGGAGTATACGTTCAGTTTCCCCAAGGTGCAGAGTCTCACCACCGGGAGACAAGTCGAACTAATGAAAGGAGAAGGAACCGACTCAACGAATAACACAATTAATTTATACAAATGTGCAAAATCCAAAAATCTACGAAACCCTAATGATCAGAAGTGATCTTCACCGTCCAAGTGGCATTGAATCCACGGCTTATCCACAGATCGAGCTGGGAAATAGGAATTAAATACACAGTAGTTCAACCATAAATTGTCGATCTATGAAATCTACGCCACAATACCCTCGAACTTATCATGCGTCCGGTGTATCAAAATCTCATGTTGGCGTGGCATGTCACCACATACTATATAGATATATATAACCTCAGACATGCACAAGTATAGAACCAATGGGAAAAAAAAATCAATAAGGGGTCACGACTAAGATGACGAGGAGGATAGAACAAGTAACATGGCCAAGCACCTTAGTCATCCATGCCAATGAAACACATTGAATACAATAAAAATTTAATACGTATATCTCCACATTATTTAATATAAGAGTTATGTACATCAGGATAATCGATGTGATGAATATACTCACGATAAATTTATACCCTTGGCAGGAGTGTAAATATAGCTAGACTGTGAGTAATTAGCAATGCAACTATCGAATAATAGGAAAGTGAAATGTACCAAGAGTAAAACCATCGAATACCATAATTATGCATAAGGAGATGCTATTGAAAAAAAAAAAAACCAAAGGTGTATATAATACTATAGGTAAATGGTCAGGTGTAAGGACAATACCATTGTGGTATAGCATATGTAAAATTCCCAATATGCATGAATAAGAAATTGTGGGAGTAAAAGTAACCATGTAACAGAGATGGTGAGATATATGTGTAACTTCCATCAGTCATAACCATTAGTGAAAGAAAATAATAAAACCATACTCCCAAGATTGATAGGAAGAGTAGTGACTTAGTTTCACACCAGATCATAATTGATAAAATTTCGAAATTAGAGTGGTATAGTTGTGGCCAATAGCGGCAAAGAACCTAAATTATAAATAGAAAAAAAAAAAATTCTTGGATAGAAGAAAGAGACGTTACAAATGGTATCAGAGCTCATGTGATACAAAACTGGGTTTTTGTTGTGTGTGCTCACTGTGTAATTGATTTACTGTTGAAATTTTATTATTATTATTATTGCTGATCTGTGTTGTTTAGTGTACAGTGGTGCTGGAATGGCAGAAGGTGAGGAAATTTATGTTGATCTGCGTGATAAGGACAATACACCATATCCCAATGCTCCAGTGATGGCTATGTTGCGTAGTTTGCAACAAGAATTGGCTGAGCTAAGAAGCCAGAATGACAGGTTGTCATTATCTAGTGAGGATTAGGAAAAGCTCATCAGAGAATTAACTTCGTGGAACAGCTAAGAGGGTGAAGGTTCCGGGAAGAGGAAGAATGATGAGTCTAAGGATGATGATGTTGTTAGGCATCAGTATAAGCAGAAAAAGGAATTACAGGGGGAATTCCGAAAGATCAAACTTCCCTCCTATGATGGGGAGAAGGAGGAAGATGCTGAGGCTTGGTTGCTGAATATGATTAAATATTTTCAGGTCTATGAATATGAAAGCAATATGAAAGCTAGATTAGCTGTCTACCAGCTACAAGGTAAGGCTACCTTGTGGTGGGAGGAGATGAAAATGGTTCATGCCATTGATGAAAAAACTGTTACTTGGGAAGATTTCCAGGTTAAGTTTAAGAACCGCTATTTAAATGAACGGTATTATGATGATAAAGCAAAATAATTTCATGAGCTTAGACTGGGACAACTTACTGTTGATGAGTTTGTCACTAAGTTCACAAATCTGTTGAGATATGTCCCTTACATCTGTGAAGAGAAGGCAAAGGTGCAAAGGTTTTTGAACTATTTTCCTGCCGTGTACAAAGAGAAAATCGAGTTTGATAACACAAAAAATATGGACGAGGCAGTAAGGAAACCTAGATTATGCTATCAGCAGTTTAAAGGAAGGGCTGAGCATGGAAAAGGCTGGCTAAACAAAGGCGAGATTAAAGGAAAGAAACAGAAACCAGCCTACTTAAGGAATTTTGGTAGGGACCATCAAAGGAAAAAGTTTAACAAACCAAAAGAAAACTAAAAAACTTAGTCTCAAATTGGTTCCAAACAATTAGATGAAGGAAATAAGAAGGAAGGCACAGTCAAAATGAGGGAACCTTTGAAATGCTGGGGATGTGGAGAACCCCATCTTTTGAGGGATTTCCCCCATCAAAACATTCAGATGATTATGAGGGATCGAGAAGCTACCACAGTAAATGAAATAGCATGAAATATACCCACGATCAGTGCAGCCTTGGAGAACTAGCAAGCAGAACACCAAGCTACCATGGTTGAAATGGAGGGTAAGATTTCTAACCAATCTGTTACTATTTTGATTGAACCGGGTGCTTCTTTGAGTTACATTAGTCCAAAAATTGTAGAAAAATGCAATCTCAAAACTGAAAAATTTCAGCAGTCCTGGTTGGTCCAGTTAGCGAGTGGCACCAAGAGGAAAGTAACTCATAAGTTACCTAGAACAGAAATCAAATTAAATGATTTTCAAACAGAAGTGAATTTAAACATTCTGCCATTAGGTTCATATGACTTGCTGATAGGAATGGACTGGCTGGAAAAGAAGAAGGCCATGATGAACTGTTGGGATAAGACCCTACATTATGTAGATGAAGAAGGGAAACCTTTTATTCTCAAGGGAAAACCAAAACCTATCTCTGTAAGGCAAATATCAGCACTGCAATTAGAACGAACAGCTAGGAAAGGGTACCAAGTCTATGCAGTACATGTAGAAGAAATAGAACAGAAAACTGAAAAAAATCTGCTAGATGCTTTACCAGTGGTAAGAGAGCTTAAGGAAGTCTTCCCATATGAGATTCCTCACCTCCCCCCCAAAAGAGAGATTGAATTTTCAATCGATTTGGTGCCAGGAGCAACACCTGTTTCCCAAGCCCCTTATCAAATGAGTCCCCCCGAACTTATGGAATTGAAAATGCAATTGCAAGAATTACTGGATAAGGGTTATATTCGAACAAGTGTGTCTCCTTGGGGAGCACCGGTTCTATTTGTGAAAAATAAAGATGGAACCTTTAGGATGTGCATTGATTATCATAAACTGAATAAGTTGACCATTAAAAACAGATACCCCTTGTCCAGAATTGATGATATTTTTGACCAAGTTAGAGGGGCTTCAGTATTTTCGAAGATTGACTTAAGGACTGGTTATCACCAGCTCAGAATTAAAGAATAAGACATCGGAAAAACAACCTTTCGAACCAGGTATGGTCACTACGAATTTGTAGTCCTACCTTTTGGTTTAACAAATGCCCCTGCCACTTTTATGTGCTTAATGAACAGTGTGTTAAATAAGTACTTGGATAAATTCATACTTGTGTTCATAGATGATATTTTAGTTTACTCAAAAAGTGAGGAGGAACATAAAGAGCACTTGAGGATAGTATTGCAAACTCTAAAAAAAAACCAGTTATATGATAAATTCAGTAAATGTGAATTCTATAAAGACAAGATACAATACTTGGGTCATATTATTTCTGAACAAGGGTTGGTTGTTGATCCTGAAAAGATAAAAGCTATTAAAGAATGGCTTGTGCCAACAGATGTTTCAGCAGTGAGATCATTCACGGGGATTGCAGGTTATTATCGCAGATTTGTCGAGATATTTTCTGCTATAGCATACCCCATAACCTCACTACAAAGGAAAGGTGTCAAATTTGAGTGGACTGAAAAGTGCCAAAACAGTTTTGAACAATTAAAATTAAAACTCACCACAACCCCTATATTGAAAATTACAGATCCTGATAAAGAATTTTTCGTATGTACAAATGCTTGTAGAGAGGGGTTGGGAGGAGTCCTTTTGCAGGAAAATTCAGTTATTGCCTATGAGTCTAGGAAACTGAAGACACATGAACAGAACTATAGTGCATATGATTTGGAGTTAGCTACTATTATTCATGCCTTAAAGATGTGGCGACTCTATCTTCTTGGGAAAAAATTTATATTGATGACTGACCATATAAGTCTTAAGTATTTCTTTTCCCAAACTGATTTGAATGCTAGACAGGCCAGATGGTTGTCCTTTCTGAGTGAATTTTATATGGACATAAAACATATCAGGGGGAAAGAAAATAAAATTGCTGATGGCTTGAGCAGAAATGCTTGTCAAAACATAAACAACATTGGAAGTAGTGCCCAGTTTTAATTAGAAGATTTAGTGAAAAAGGCAGCAGACGAGGATCCAAATTATGAAACACTACAGGTGAAAATACTAAAGAAGGAGATGACTGATTGTTGACACCTAATCCTATGGGATGGGTGTGCACATTTAATATTGTATATTATTTAATAATAGGAAATAAGGAAGGCCAAGAGTCATTGGGAGATGAATCCCAATAGCCTCACCTCCATGTATAGATCCATATGCATTCTTCAGCTAATACACATTCTGATTTTGAGGAGTTACCTCCTGGTTTGACATGGTATCAGAGCCAGCTCCACTATTGGCATTTCTGCCTGTGGTGTAACTCCCTCTCCTTTGCTCAGTCAATTTTTATTCATAGTTTTTGCTGCTCCTTAATTGCTAGACTGTTATTTTGCATTTTTTTTCTCTATATAGCCTTGACATTTGCAGCTCCAGCTCCTGCAGCTCCTGAAGACTCTGCAATCCTGTAGTTCCTGAAACACTGCAAATTACAGGCTCCTCTGCAATCCTGCAAAGATTCCATTTCAGAATTTTTGTAACGGCCTTTTGGCCTCCTCCATTCTCCATCGACTCACTCCATTCCCTCAGCTCTCTCCCTACATTCCACATTCATCCCTCACCTCTCAACATACAACACCCTGCCCTCATCTCTCGGCGCACACCCCGCGGCTTCCTCACCATACGCACTCCCCTATCGAGCTACAGCACGCAACCCTCTCTCCTCTCCGCACACTCCCATCCCACAACTCCGCGCCCTCTCCCCTACCCTGCGTCCATCCTACCACTCTCTCCATACCCGTCTCCCACATCGACTTCCCCTCCGCTGCACATACAACTCGCCCCTCCTTTGTATACATCACTGTCATATATTTCCACTGCTGGTTTACTACTCGTAATGCCTGCGCAGTCATGTTTGTCAGTACGAAATACATTTTATTATTGTTATTAGTCGTTGTATTTGTCCAATAGAGTCGGGGTATTAGGTTGAAATAGACAATATCATTCATTTCAGATAGTATTGTTTTTTGTAATGGCTTCCACCATTTTAAAACACTGTCTACGCTATTTGTAATACCCTGCATTTATATACTGGTGTCAACGCTACTCTGGTTGCATAGGTTGGAGAATAACTATGCGTTGTATATCCAATTAATACCAAACTGCGTTGTATATATGTGACACTCCTCCACGCTGTTTATAACATACACAGTCCACACGTGTTCCAAATCCTTGTTCCTCGCATCATACCTCCCTTTATTCTATAGTCAATACCACCCCACCATAATATCGACCCTCCATTCGTTTAATACCTGCGTTTAATACCGCCCTTTCAAATTTGTAATACCGCTCCATTTGTAATAACGCCCTTTACCTGCGTTAAAATACTTCCCATTTGTTATAATATTCACTTCCCATTATGCCCTTTACCTGCGTCATAATACCCTCCCATACCACTTCCCATTTTCACAATATCGCCCTCCCATAAACATTTCATATCGCCCTACCATTTCATAAAATTGCTTCCCATACAATTTTTTTTTCTCCAAACAAAACAAAAAATACACATATTTTTTGGTGCAGAATTCAGTTTTTAGCAAAGAGTTTGTGTCTTTTTAAATTCAGTCTTCATATTTTTAGCAATGTTTCTGTCCTTTTAAACTGATTATATTTTCCACCAAAGACTGTTTTTTTGTTTTCTCTCCTTCAAAAGAGATTCTCCAGCAAAGTTTTTTTCTCCTCCTTCAAAAGAAGATGATAGTCCCTTCATCTTCTAAAGAGGTTGCCTACTTGGCACAGAGAGAAAAGAGACATGCTTCAGGTTCATCCAGAGGAAGAGAAGGAAGAAGACAAAGAAGAAACTTCAGAGAAAAGGGGGGCAGAAAATCTAAAGCTCAGCAACAAACAAATTAAGACAAAGGTAAAACTAGTGACAAAGACAAAGGTAAACCAGCTGAATCAGCTCATTCTGTTCTAGCACATTGTAACAATGGAGTAACTGAAAACCTATTTGATGTTTCATTTACTTCATGGAGAGATGATTGATTGCTAGATTCAGGAGCAACATGTCACATGACATTTAGAAAAGATTTTTTTGAAGAATTCACTGACAAAGTTGATGGAGCAGTATATTTCACAGATAAATCCAAAATCAAGCCATCAGGGCTTGGCACAGTCAGGCTTAAGTTTCCTGGTCTTCCAGATCATATCCTACATGAGGTTCTATACCTCCCGGAGTTGAAGAGAAACTTGTTGTCCCTAGTCGAAATCCGGCACCAAGGACACTCAATTCACTTGTTTGATGGCAAGGCAGAGGTGAGAAAAGCATCAAATCACTCACTTGTCATGGAGGGAATAGAAGAAGGGAGACTCTTGAAGCTAAAAGGTTCATCTGCTCATGCTAAAAATTTTGCATTCAGTTCACATCATGATGAAGGTACATTCCCATCAAGTCTTTTATGGCATGCTAGATTTGGACACTTAAACTATGACAGCCTTCGTTTGTTGAAGAAAAATGGTGTTGATGGACTGCTTACAATTCCTAGAAAACCTAAGGAATGTGATTCTTGTATTCTAGGAAAGCATAACAAACAGCCATTTCATGATTCACACTCCAGAGCACATAGAAAACTTGAACTTGTTCATTCAGATTTATGTGGCCCTATGCCTATTGCTTCTGCAAATGGAAACAAATACATGATGACATTTATTGATGACTACACCAGAATGTGTTGGATTTACTTACTGAATAATAAGTCTGATGCTTTTCAAACTTTCAAGAATTTTCATGCATGGATTGAAAATGATGCACAAACACATATTGGCTCTCTACGTACTGATAATGGAAAAGAATACACTTCAAACGAATTTGAAAATTATCTTCGTCAACATGGAATCAAACATCAAAAAACTGTGCCATATAATCCACAACAGAACGGTGTAGCTGAAAGAATGAATAGAACTATTTTAAATATGGTTTGCTCCATGTTATTTTTCAAGAATGTAAAATTGATGTTTTGGGCTGATGCAGTTCTATGTGTTGTTTACATAAAGAATAGGTGTCCTTCAAGTTTAATTAGAAACAAAACTCCTTTTGAAATGTGGCATGGCCACATTCCTTCGGTAAAGCATTTCAGGGTCTTTGGGTCCACCTTTTATGCCTTGATACCCAAGGGTCAAAGGAACAAACTTGGTGCTAGAAGCAGAAAATGTATCTTCTTGGGGTACTCCAATACCTCCAAAGGACATCGTCTCTATGATGAAGCGAATAAGAAGTTTGTGATAGCAAGAGATGTCATATTTCTTGAATCTTCCAAGAGTGACAAGGTTGTTGAGCGACAACTTGATCACCTGGATATATTCACACATGCAAAGTCCTTCCAAGAATTTGATAATGTGATTCCACATCTTGAAGTGGGGATTCCGATATTGAATCAAATTGTGGAATCATGTCCTAAAGCACTATCTTCCCCACATGAAGAAATAACCACGGATGACACATTGGATGATGTGATTGACAGAATTGTGAGATTGAATCTTGAATCAATCCCAACTCAGTCAAATGACCATCCTGGGCCATCTCAGAAAGGTCCTCCCAAATGGCTGACAAAGACACTGGAGAATGTTCATCCTGATGAGGTTGGAAAAACAGGAACAAGAAGTTCCACTCAACAAATCGAAGGTGATGTAGATAATTCTGATTCCCTTGTTGATATGGATATTGCTTATAACTGTGAATTGAGTTTGTCTACAGATCATGAACCAACTTCCTTCAAAGAATCCGCTTCTCATGATGAATGGAAAGAAGCGATGCAGAAGGAGTATGATGCCTTGATAAAAAATGGCACTTGGAAGCTGGTTGATCCGCCTTTGGGAACGAAACCAATTGGCTGTAAGTGGGTCTACAAGAACAAGTAGAAAGCAGACGGCTCACTTGACAAGCACAAGGCCAGGCTTGTGGCAAAAGGATTCGCACAAAAAGAAGGAGTCGATTATGAAGAAACTTTTGCTCCCACAGCAAAATGGACCACCATCCGGACTCTCTTTTCCTTAGCAGCTCAGAATGGATGGAAAGTCCATCAGATGGATGTAAAAACAGCCTTCTTGAATGGAGATCTAAAGGAGAAAGTTTATATGTCCCAGCCAGAAGGATTTGTGATAAAGGGTCAAGAACACAAAGTTTGAAAACTTGTAAAATCCTTTTATGGCCTCAAGCAAGCACCACGAGCCTGGTATGAGAAATTGACCGAGCATCTTCTGAAACTTGATTTCAAACACTTTGATCTTGATGATGCAACTTTGTTTGTTAAGAAAGTTGGAAAAACAGTTGTATATCTTGTGGTATATGTAGATGATCTTTTGATAACAGGAAACAATGAGAGCTATATTGCATCCATGAAGAAAGAGTTGAAGAAAAGTTTTGAAATGATTGATTTGGGTCATGTTCATTACTATTTGGGTATTGAAGTAATTCAACATCCTAAATTCATATTTCTTTCTCAAAATAAGTACATTGGAGATCTCTTGAACAAAAACTTGAAGCTCACATCTATTGAAGGGAAGGAATTTGAGGATGCAACTAAGTATAGATAGCTTGTAGGAAGTCTTATCTACCTAACCACCACCAGACCTGACATTTCATTTGCTGTTGGAATCCTCTCAAGGTTCATGCAAAAACCTTGTGAAGGACATTGGTCTGCTGCAAAAAGAGTGCTAAGGTACTTGAAGGGGACTCAAGACTTTGGACTCAAATATACACAGGTAGGCGACTTCAGCTTGATCGAATACTCTGATTCACACTTTGATGGCGACAAAGAAACAGGGGTGTCTACTACAGGTTACACCATGAGTCTTGGATCAGGATCTGTCTCATGGAGATCACGCAAACAGTCAGTTCCAGCAGATTCCACGACTGAGGCATAATATGTGGCAGCAGCTGAAGCAAAAAAAGAAATTGTGTGGCTTCGGGAGATCCTGGAAGATTTGCAGATGAAACAAATGTATTCCACTCCACTCATGATCGACAACACTTCTGTAATAAAGTTGGCCAAGAACCCAAAGTTCCATGATCGAGCAAAGCACATCAATACAAAGTACCATCTAATTCGACATCATGTTCAGGCCAAAACCATCCATCTACATCATTGTTCCACAAATGAGCAAACTGCTGACATCTTCACCAAAGCACTTGGAAGAGAAAAGTTTGAAAAGTTCAGATCGATGCTTGGACTCACCAACATCCCTTCGGATTAAAGGAGGGAATGTTGACACCTAATCCTATGGGATGGGTGTGCACATTTAATATTGTATATTATTTAATAATAGGAAATAAGGAAGGCCAAGAGTCATTGGGAGATGAATCCCAATAGCCTCACCTCCATGTATAAATCCATATGCATTCTTCAGCTAATACACATTCTGATTTTGAGGAGTTACCTCCTGGTTTGACACTGATTACACTCAAAACCAAAAATGACTGATTTGCTACAAAAACAGATTATATATCCCCAATGTGGAGTCCTTGAAAAGAGAGATTCTAGATGACTATCACAAACAGTCGTATGCAGGGCATCTAGGATATCAGAAAATGTTAACAGCTTTGAAAAAGAAGTTGCTGTGGCCAGGAATGAAAAGAGATGTAGCAGAATATTTAGCCAGATGCATGGAGTTTCAATTAGTTAAATTTGAACATCAGCATCCTGCTGGTCTTTTAAATCCTTTGTCGATTGCAGAATGGAAATGGGACACAATTTCTATAGATTTTATAACAGGGCTACCCAAAACTAAATACCAACACGATTCAGTGATGGTAGTAGTAGACACTTTAACAAAACCTGCACATTTTATACCTGCAAAGTCTACTTTTGGTACAGCCCAAATAGCATATGTGTTTCTAAAAGAGATAGTAAGATTACATGGGGTCCCAAAGGTGATTGTTTCAAACAGAGATGCTAAGTTCACAACAGCCTTTTGGAAAGGTCTATTTGGAGGTATGGGCACTAAGTTGAATTTTAGTACTACCTATCACCCTCAGACTGATGGTCAGACAGAGAGAACTAATCAGATTTTGGAGGACATGTTGAGAATGTATGTGATCGATAGGCCATCAAAGTGGGAAGATTACGCACATTTAGCTGAATTTTCCTATAATAACAGCTATCAATCCTCCATCGAAATGAGTCCGTTTGAGGCACTTTATGGAAGGAACTGTCGTACTCCTTTGAGTTGGAGCCAGCCTGAGGATAAGCTAATGTTGGGACTATATGCCTTACAAGAGATGGAAAGGATTTTTAAACAGATACAAAGAAACATCAAGAACGCACAAGATCGCCAGAAAAAATATGTTGATAAGAAGAGAGCACATCGAGAATTTAAAGTGGGGGAGCATGTTTACTTGCATATTAAACTCAAAAAGAGCACACTTTATGCTGGAAGTTGTGCAAAACTGTCTCCTAGATATTGTGGTCCTTTTGAAGTATTAGAAAGGGTGGGACCAGTGGCTTACAAGCTGGCCTTACCACCCCATGTTAGAGTTCATGATGTGTTTAATGTTTCATTATTAAAAATATATGTACATGATGCTTCTCACATAGTTGATTGGAATGTGGTACAGGTGGAACCAGAAGGGGAGTTCCTTCCAGAACCGCTTCAAATATTGGAGCGGGAAGAAATTGAATTGAGGAATCGGACGGTAGCAAGAGTAAAGGTGCAGTGGAAGCACTTTACTATTGAAGAAGCTACCTGGGAAAGAGAAGCTGAAATGATGGAAAGATATCCATTTTTGTTTGAAAAATGAACTCTAGTATTTAAATACCAACACCGAGGACGGTGTTTTCTTTAAGAGGGGGAATATGTAACACCCCTAGTTTATGTGTTTGAATTTAAAAAAAAACTAGACATTTGAACTTTAATCCTAAGGGGAGTGGACCCCAAAGGACAAGTAATTTGTTGATGTAATTAAATATTTAATTTGAGGAAATGAATAAAATAATTCTATGCAGATTGACCAAAATGAGAATTATGAGATCACTTGCTAAATCCATGAGGATGGATAAACGAAAATACTTTCCCCCACAATCTTTCGAAAATCCTTGAAAGAATTTATTTCCAAATTAGATTTTGAGGAAAATCTAGTTTCCCCAATGAGTGGAGAGTAGTTGGGAAGAGGTAGATAGATGGGAAAAGCAGAAATCATCTTTAAAAGTCCCTAAATAGGGAAGCCTAGGCAAACAGGAAGAAAAGCATCCTGATATTCTGGATGCAGAATTAGAAACACGATTTGGGGAGCAAAAGCTTAAATAAACTATTCTTGAACAGATCAGGGGTTGCTCTGTTCTGGAGGCGGTCTCAGCTCGGGGGTAAGTTCTGGAGATAGAGGGACTCTATGGTTGGGAGGACTGGTCAATTACCCAAGTGGTATGCTCATAGTAATTATGAACAATTGCGAATTCAATTTTGATGTGATAGACTGTAGTTACCTATGTATATTTTGTTTTCTGAATTATAGTAGTGTTCCATACATTTACAGAGTTAAGGAGGGAATTAACCCTCTCAGCTCTGCATGGTTGTAGGAACTAGAAAAATGAGGGAAAATCATCCAGAAGCTCTAAACCAGCCTTTGGCTTAAATCTGGAGATTTATAGTACCTCATAATTTAGGATTTTGTAACTTTAATCTGCTTCTGTTAACTATAGGATTTAAATACAGTGGACACTAGAGATAATTTAATTTTGTGAGTAGTAAGGAAATTATTAAATTTACTGAGTAAAGTATAGAACTGTAGACTTCCAAAATAGCAATACATGGCTATCTATAAACTGCATGCTACTGTAAGAATAGATTTGAAAGAGCATAGATTTTTGGTTCTTTATACAACCTCAGCTAATGAAGAGATCTAGTTAACTATGATTTCCAAACCTGTAAATAATGGCAGTATGAAAATTTTACAGATCAAATGTGTGATTAACATTTTTAGCAAAGGGATGGCCTAAACAGAACAATTAAGGTAAATTAAAATAAACATGTGAAAATTTACATAATGCATGCAATTGTCAAAACTGTGGAAAATAACAGTTAATTTCTCCTTCAGATCTATATTAAAATCAGGAGAGTAGTCTACACATTACATATATTGGCAATGCTATGCTAATAAAAAACTGGATAAATATACAGTGCAGAAATGTCATAAGTAACTATTACAATGGGACCCAAACTAAGAATTATAAACCCAGATCACTGTTGGAGTCATAGAATCCACCTGTACTTTCAACGGGAAATTCTCTTGCACTGAGAGATTTCACTTGACAAATTTTATCACCACAATACTTATAGTCAAATTTGCTAGTATGTGAGAAAGGAACAGAAAGTAAATTAAGGTGAGAACATTCTGACTTCTTCAATTAAAAGTTAAGAAAACCAATTATGAATCGAAGATTTATTAACAAGAACAAAAAGAAAAAGAAAATATACATAGTATGGAGTTGTCCAAATAGCAGAGACGAGGAACATATATATCTTATATCTATATGTATCAATACATATTGTATGTTGCAGCCACTTGTGGACTCAACACTTTATAGTACTATCAAAATATTCTAGAAGTTGATCTACAGGAAAATTCATTGCCTGAATGAAAAACTATTAATAGTCACAGTTTCTAGCGGAGATTAATGTTACAATAAACACTTTTTATGAAAAAAATATATATATATTAAACTGTCGGAACAAAATAAGAGCACGATGTGATGAGAATGGGCATCTCTCCGACCAGTATACGGTGAATACCAACCTGAAAATGCCAAATGCGTTGAAATTAGTGTCAAACGAAACAACACTTTTTATTGTGCACCGAGGAAGGAAGATAGCGTTCGGAAATACCTGTATTAGAAACAATTGACGATAAGAAGACGAGTCAAGAATTGAAGCAAAATTCTATTTGGGATGAAACGATAACAAAGAATAAATGATTACCTGGTAAAGGAGAACCTCAGCGCCTTTAAAAATGACCTGCTATAGGAGCAGAGGCATAACATTAAAACCTCAACGAGGAGGTGTTTCAATTTGGGGAAAGGAGACATGGCTTCTATCACAAAATCTGAATCGAACGCTTACCTAGGACCAGAATAATGTTCGAGGAGAATCCACCTAGCATCACTCGAAAAACCTCAGGAAAATTTTGAAGGACGTGGAGGAGGGGAGGCGAACTCCTATCCAAAACCAATAGAGTATTAGTCTAATGTTCCGTTCAAAAAAAAAAAAAAAGACATCTGAGGCAGAAGAAATGTTGAGTGACAAAAATCGACATACTCGAATAGAGAAAACAAATCTCTACCAAAGATTAGTCCAATTGTCCCATACGAAACTCAACTAGAAATGAGATCATGGAAAAGGATTCAATTTAAATCTTAGCTCTCGCTCAAGCAACAGAGCGTATTCCGTAGCAGGAATAAATCCATACCAAGATAGGAAAGCAGAGCATAGCTACACCTTAACAAAGACAAACCGAAAATGTGTATAAACATCCTACCTGAACCATCATACGAAGAGTGCATCGAGACGTTGAAGTCTGGAGGAGTATCTGCTCAGTTTCCCCAAGGTGCAGAGTCTCACCACCGGGAGACAAGTTGAACTAATGAAAGGAGAAGGAACTGAATCAACGAATAACACAATTAATTTATACAAATGCGCAAAATCCAAAAATCGATGAAACCCTAATGATCAGAAGTGATCTTCACTGTCCAAGTGGCGTTGAATCCAAGGCTTAGCCATGGATCGAGCTGGGAAATAGGCATTAAATACACAGTAGCTCAACCATAAATTATCGATCTATGAAATCTATGACACAGTACCCTCGAGCTTCTCATACGTCCGGCATATTAAAATCTCATGCTTGTGTGGCATGTCACCACATACTATATAGATACATATAACCTCACACATGCACAAGTACAGAACCAATGGGAAAAAATAAATCAATAAGGGGTCACGACTAAGATGAAGAGGAGGGTAGAACAAGTAACATGGCCAAGCACCTTAGTCATCCATGCCAATGAAATGCATCGAATACAATAAAAATTTAATACGTATATCTCCACATTATTTAATATAAGAGTTATGTACGTCAGGATAATCAATGTCATGAATATACTCACGATAAATTTATACCCTTAGCAGGAGTGTAAATATAGCTAGACCGTGAGTAATTAGCAATGCAACTCTCGAATAATAGGAAAGTGAAATGTACCAAGAGTAAAACCATCAAATACCATAATTATGCATAAGGGGACGCTATTGAAAAAAAAAAAACCAAAGGTATATATAATACTATAGGTAAATGGTCAGGTGTAAGGACAATACCATTGTGGTATAGCATATGTAAAATTCCCAATATGCATGAATAAGCAATTGTAAAGTAAAAGTAACCATGTAATAGAGATGGTGAGATATATGTGTAACTTCCATCAGTCATAACCATTAGTGAAAGAAAATAATAAAACCATACTCCCAAGATTTATGGGAAGAGTAGTGACTCAGTTTCACACCAGATCATAATTGACGAAATTTCGAAATTAGAGTGGTATAGCTGTGGCCAATAGCGGCACAAAACTTAAATTATAAATAGAAAAAAAAAAAATTCTAGGATAGAAGAAAGAGACGTTACAGACTTGAGGATGACGATGTTCACAAGTTGGCCCATTTCTCCAATCAAAATGAATTTTTTATTTCGCACTAGGGATGGCTATTAGCAACTGCCTTAGTTATTGTAGTTGAATTTTCTGCTCTCTACAATGACTATATCTAGCGTATCAAGGATAGTCATATTCGCGTCATCAAAAACCCAAACAAACTGGTGTGGTTCATGTCCCCAACTACTTTATATACATAAAAAATGGCTTCATCTCTTGTCGGTGATCGTTATAACCTAGTGGAGAGATAGTGGTGGTAACCAATTTGGAGGGTTAAATTTCCATCGAACGCTAAGCTATTCATGTGGTTCTTACTAATGTATAAAGTTCCAACTTGGGACATCCTTCAATGACATATTATGGACGACTTAGGATTGTGACATTTATGTCAAAACAATGGTGAAATTTTCACATGTCTTCATGGAATTCTTGTTCTTTTAGTCTGTCAGGAAATTATGTGGGGAGCCCCTTGGTCAGTCCATTTTGTAGTCTAGTACCAATATTGATAGTACATGGCATTTGTGGAACTCGAACCCATTTTTTTTGTCTATTTCGTGTTGTTTCTCTTATCATATGTTGGAGGATATGGCTATCACATAACTAGGAATTATTTAATGATACGGTTTCTCTTCCTTCTCATATTATCGTTGAGGGGTTGGAAATTCTCAGTCATTCTCCTTGCAATTTTCCTGCTCCTTGAATGATTTTGGAGGATTAAATTGATTCATCCAAGACCTGGGGCTACTTTGATGGCACTTTTAGGGGCTCTCATCATTCTTGTGGTGTTAGGTTCATATTGCATCTCAATTCCCTCGACTACTACAAAGTGGAAATGTGAGTACGTCAGGGAATGAGTAATACAGGAGAGTGAATTGTGTGAAAGTATTCTTATATTTGCTAAGGATCATGGTTGCACAAATATTCATATCTTCGGTGACCGGTCACTCCAAGTTGACTATAAATTGGATATGTGCCATCATTTTTGTTGAGGAGAATGACACTTTTCACATCACACTTTGACCAATTTTGGAGGAGATTATTCCCCTTGCTGAGTCTCAGGATGCATTTTCTTGTTCTCACATTTACAACAAAAGGAATCGTGTCACACACTCTTTATCAAAGGATGGCCTAGATTTGGAGAAAGATATTTGTATAATTGACGAGTAGTCACATGAATAGCAAGGGGTTATGAATCATCATGTTTAGGATCTATGCTTTTCACTTATACTTTCTTCAGTTGTCCGTTCTATTTCCCTCAACAAAATTGCATCATTTCTCTGGTTTTTGGACTTCATATTTTTTTCGTGTCCTTTTTTGGGCATTCCCTATTGAAATTCGGTGTTACCTTCAGCTGGTTTGATGAATGTTGTTAGATATTGGCCACATTTGTCTATAGCAAGTATTGGTGTCTCGCCATACAATTGTGTGACTTTATAAATAACTTTTTGTTTCTTGTATGTCTATTAATGTGGTAGGGAAAGCTCCTAATAGCTAATTACATGAGGACACCAATTTTTGGGCTTCTCAATGTTAAATACAACATTTTCATGTATATGAAAAATGTAATTTTTTTCATTTATAATGAAAAAAATATCTGTTTTTTTTTAAATAACACCACTAAAATTATATTATTTAAAAAAAATTCTTTTAATATTACTACAAATTACATTATTAAAATTATATTATTTTAAATAAACTCTAAAACCTTAATTATAATTCTTTCTTAAAAGTAATTATAATTCTTTCTTAAAAGTAATTGAAAGCATCTTGATAGATTCTATATATATATAATTCCTTTGTATGATGATAATGTTTTGTATAATATTATTAATATTTATATCAATATATTTCTATAAAATATTTTATAATTAATATAAAAATAATAAACAATAAAAATTTATGGTTCGTAAGATAATTTTTAATCTTTTCAAAATAATTTAATTACTAAAATTCTGAAAAGTATACGTTTTTTAAATAATGATGCTTAAATTACTTTTCTTCCGTTACTTGCCATAAATTGTGATGGACATACTCTTGACTCAAAAAAATTTATGGAGTCAATACCCAAAATAACGTTGGTTATTTGAGCTTTTGGTAAAAAAGCAGAAGAAAAACATAAATACGGATATTAAATTCATAATGGGCTGATACTATTACACTTGACTGCAATCCGCCAAGATTTTGTAACTACACGGTCGTTCTTATTTTCTTCACTCCTCAGTGATCTGCGCGTAATAATGTAATTGTCAATCATTCTACGAATGATACGTAACTTAGTAGAGGGAGATTCGAAGCAGAAAATGGATACTCTGCATGAAAAAAATGCTGGTTGGGTCAATCTTCCAACTAATTTGCCGTATGTAGAGCTTCTTTTCCATCTATATTAAATGAAGTGGTAGTGGAAGTTTGGTGTAAATATTGTGTAGTAAAACTGGCTCTTCGCCTTAACAGTTATATTTATCCGGCAAATGGTCAATTCATTATTAAACAGTATTCTTGGTTGAAGTTTTATTTATGACTCTTCCATTTTTAGTTATGTTTATTTACTTTTAGTTACATTTATTGTCTGTTTTGTTTGGGAGGGAAAGAGTAATGGTCGATATAAAAAGAGTTTCTCTTCCATTCAATGAATTTTAGTATAAGCAGAAAAAAACAGTGTTGTTCAAAGGATTGGAGTTTTAGTTTAAAATTTTAAAATTTACTATTATTTATTTAAATTTTTTAATTGCTTTCTTTACGATATATATATATATATATATATATATATATATATATATATATATATATAACCTTATAAACTTTTATTGTTTATAAAATTTAATTATATGTAAAAAATTTATAATACTGCATTCGATTTTTATCCTCTTATAAAAAATAAGATTACTTCCTTTTATATTTGAGTAATTATTTTTATTTCAATGTTTATCAGAACAAGGTTGATACAGATTTGTGAGAATATAGTTTAAACTTATTTATTATTTAACTTTTTCTTTTAAATATGGACTATTTCTTTTACACAATATAATAATTTAATTAACACTTTTAAACATCTATAATGAAACATTTTGTTATTTCAATATAATTTTTGTTATTTTTATTCTTTTAATTACAATTATGAGAATAAGTTGAATAAGTTTCATTTTACGGTATGCTTCAATATTTTTATAGTTTAATGAAGAAAAAAAATTATCATATACACATTTTTTTTAGAACCACAAGTACTAGGTTATATCTATATAGTTCATATAGACACTTAAATATGTGAATTTAATAAATTAAGTAAAAGAAAATGAAATATTTTCAAAGTGAAAATAATAATGAAAAATTACATTAAAAAAATGTCTAATAAAATAAACTAAGATATAAATTAGCATTTATTTTAGCTTTGTATTTTATAGTATTAGGAAAAGTAGTCTCTATTTCCTTTGATTTCTGTGTGATTATTAGATATAGAGTTAAGAATATGTATAATACTAAGTATAACTGTTGAATTTATTTTTTAAATAATTTTTTATGATTTTTTATTTTATTATTAAAAAAATTAATTATCTTTAAATTAATATTTTGTTATTTGTATAAATATATTTAAAATAATTTTAATTCTTTTAACCATTTCAATAACCATATGCATCATTCTGCCTACACACCATTCTGCCTACACACCGAAATATTTTATAATTGAATTGAAAAGCAAATGCATCATGTACACAAGTATTATTGAATCCTAGTAGAAGCATGCTCTTGACCTTAATCAAAACGATAATTTATTATTATCATTCCTGACTAAATAAAAAATATGTATTCATGTTTTTCATATTATCAATTTATGGTTTAATCCATGATGAATTATTCACTAAATATGTATCAAGACATTATTATTTTCATCTCAAATTTATGTAGATTTATGTGGCACAGTTCTTGGTATTCTTTCAATAATTTAATTACCTCGCTTTAAATATGCTTATAATCTCAATATTTTCTTACTTAAATCCTTTCAGTATATTATATTTATTTCCTCAAATTTTAAATTTTCATGGATTGTTGATCATCTATTTATGTTCATTTGTATAATCAATGTATTAAACTACATTTCCTCCTATGTTTAACAAAATTTATATCTTGCAACTTTCCTTGAACTAGAAAGTATAGAAAGTAGTATGGATAGTCACTTAAACAATTTATCATGAAAATATTCTAAAATATTATTGTAAACTTGATTTGTAAAGTTCCAATAATAATGTATTAGTTATTTTTCATAATACAACTTAAAATTACACTACAAACATGATCCACAAATTGTTATGGATAACTCATCCTAAAAGATTCATCAAATGAAATCTAAAATGCTAACACAAAAATATTGAAGTTATACTCTAGTACATATCCTTTACATATGATTATTGTGTAATATTATAAGACATTGTACTTATATGAAAAATAACTATGAATAAGAAAAGAAAAAAGTGCATTACAATAATTACTACATCATCAACATAATGAACACAATGTACCTAAGAAAAACCAAAAAAAAAATGAACATGGCAGGTGCTCTTTTCTACTCAAAATTTTAACACAATATATAAAGAAATATTGAATGCTATCAAATGAAATAAACATTGTAGCATGTCATAGGTTTCTATACGATCCAATTCTTCTTTTTTTCTATTTTAATATTCCACTCATCTACTATACTCAACTATGGAACAACAATTCAACACTATCAAGAATATGGGAAGAAAACCCCTACATCTCATTGTAATTTCTTTATTAACATACCAAGATAATGTGTTGATTCCTTGGATTAGGGTTAAGGTTTTTCCATACCTTAAATCTCCTTACATCTATTTTTTTAACCCTATAGAATCCTCTTAAAGGTACACTACTGACTAGGGACACATGTATAAGTAATTAGAGTTGGCATGTAATCCAATTGGTACTATAGTAGTAAACATATATGTCCATTTGGCAGAGGCATAATTCCGTTTGAAAAACAATGATTAGACTATTGAAACAATATATCAATAAGTAGAAAATTTAGGGTTTCAAAAGTTTATTCATAATATTTTGACCCAAAGAATGGTCATTTAATTCCTAAAATGGGGCTAACAAATTTTAGGAGACCAATTCACTAAAACATGATCGATTCCTAAAATGGGATTTATTAGGACATGGAAATATTTTATAGCCTTAAAATTTTGAGGCCATACTAAATTTATATAGTTATCTACTTGAGGTCATATTTCCCAAATTTTAGATGATTTTGATCCCTAAAATATTTTACTGAAGGAGGAGATCAAATTTCTCATCAATACTCTCTTTAGGATACCATTTTACTTTTCCTTCAATAGCCACGTTAACCCAACTGATTGGAGTTCTTGTTTACCCCTTATTTTTGTCAACTTTTCAAAAATATAGCTTTTAGGATTTGAGCATCAAGAAATTCCCTTCATTTTCCTCTTAAACTGATCCAAATTAATGAATGAGTGGAATGAAATACATATGTAAACAAGAACACAAAGACATGGTAAAATAGAAATTCAATTAATAAATAGAAATTGCTGAAAACTACACACATATGTAAGAGAAACAAACAATAGTTGGTGATGGAAGCTTATATATATAACATCTTTGTTTCAAAAAAAAAACAAAAAATCTATTCATGGAATTTCTACTATTCACACACCATAGACTTACTATGGTTCGTCACATTCTGATGAATATTCTCTGCCAACCTTTTCAGTTGATGTAGTTTTAATCAATTTATTTGTCAATTTCTTGTTCAATACTTATTGTCACTTATAGCTCCCTTGATCATGGTTTTATATAACCATGCCTCTTTCACAATTAGAACATATACTCTTTGGTATTAAAATTCCAATTCAATAATTCCAATGTGACTCTATGTTTATGAACCAATCTCATTTTATTTTAAATTGAAACTGGTAGAGTAATAGTTAAATTCCACCCTTAACTATTACTAACCCGCTTATTTTTCCACTTTAACCACCTCTAATTCTTATAATTCTATACCCTAACCATATAGACACTATATTAGTAAGTTATGAAGTATATCTAGCCTTTTAAAAATATAAAAAACAGCATACCAGAACTTACCTTTATTATGGCATCATTCTAGGTAATATCACTCCATATAATTCAAACTTTATCCATAAATCTTACTAATATTTCACATATATTTTCTATGGGTTTGCATTCACATTTTATTTTAACCCATAGTAGAAATGTATATTACCCTTTAATTGAAATTATATTTCAATTGAGTCTCATATGAAACTCTGTTCACTTACATCACATTTCCAGTTATGTTTCATGAAGTTTGACTTTATACATGTCACTATTTAACATATATGATATTTATCGAAATCTCACTTTTCCTTCACATATGATAATTCATTTTATGTATAATCCACGTCACTAGAGTTAACCACATTAATAGATATACAAGGATAGGGTAATTACTACGGTTTAATATGACTACCTCTCCGTATGATTGTACACCAACCATCTATATGCAAATTTTCCTCAAGATCTATATTCATTAAGTTGATGATACCTTGTTCACATGGCTCTTCTGTGGTTTGATTTAAGCTTTCAATTCATGTGAATTTCTCTAGCATTGGATGTCATACATCTGGACGATGAGGATATTCTCAAAATTTGGCTTAGGGTTTTCGTTTAATCATTCGGTTTTTGTTTGAGACTGTCTTTTAACTCTGAGGTCTCTGTTGAGAATTTTATTACCATATTTATAATTGCATTCCTTTCTGTAGGTATGAGAAATCCTTCATTTACGCTAAGAATGAACTCATTAGTTTCATCACCAACTTGTTAAAAAGACTGTATCAGTGCTAGTTATTTTGCACATCGTTTTCAACTCTTGGTTTCACTGTTATATGTATTTGTGTTTCAATAATGAGGTGAATGTTCGCTCTTTCTCCGATGCCGAGAGAAATCTTGGAAAGCTCATCTCTCTTCTCAGGTAAGACGTTTCTATTTCTATTTGTTCGTTTATACATCGTAACTTAGTTACAAACCTGTGTTTTCTCTGTTCAATTCATTTTTCTTTTTTTGGAGTTCCTAGATTTATTTTTCCCAAATTTTCTAAGAGGCATGCACCTCTAACCCACGGTATTATCCTTAGCTATTTTGATTTCCCTTGTCGTTATTACAGAGAGGAGTTCTTCTCTTCACTCACCGCATTCTTCACTTCGAGGTTCTAGATAGTTTGTCGAAATAAAATTTCAAACAATGGCTTCTTTTTGGAAATTACATAATTAAACGCTTATGTATATACTCAATTCCCTAATAAGTCTACTCCTTTCTCTTAATTTTTACAAATTAATCTTGAATGCTGGTTAGTTTAATTACTATCATACAATTTAAATTATTGTTTTCGTCATATAGATTTTTAATACTATTTCTGTATGATATGTAGGTGAATGGAATTGTGGAATTATTGACGCTTTCATTTTCATCTCAAAGGGTTTTTTCCTTAAGCATTCACCAATGACTACAGGTAAAATCCATGTATTTTTCATGTTCTCTATCCCTTTCAATTTCTGTGTTTATGTTCAGCCCGTGCTCCCTCAACTCTGCTTTTCTAAGACATCTATGGGTTAAGGATTTGTTTATTTTCATGTAACAAATTCTGAGTTGGTTTTTTTTTTTTTTTTAAATATGATTTGGGAATGTATTCACATTTTCCAGCATACGAGATTGGGTAGTATGCTACCCTGAGAAGTTTTTGATTTCTCTTCCAACATTCTCGTAGAGATATCTTGTATTCTTTAGTTCATAATAGTATAACCTTTATAATTATACTAATTTTATTCTCTAATTCCTATTGTCTAAACTCTTTCTTAGGTAGAAACTGTTACTCTTTGTATGTTAATTTATTGTAATGACATATTTAATACCTTTAGTTCTCTATAATTTGTACAAGAATTCTCATTCCTTACATGTACAATTTCTCTCGTTACTCCTCTGAAAATTTCAGATAAGAAGTTTCTTGAGATAAAATAATTTCTTCCTACTTATTATGTTCCTCACATATTCTTTTGTAATAATTTAAGTTTCTCTTGTTATTATAGATTTGATGTTCCCTCTCTATGAGTAAGGTCATTATTTATCACTTCGGTGTTGAAATCTATTACTTACTTTTTATATTTATGTTCATGCTCCAAAACTAATTTCTGGTTTTCTGTCCTGTACAGGTAATTCCTACCTCATACTTGGTTTGAATATTTCTAATTGATTCCTATCCAGACATAACTGTAGACTTTTAATTTTCAGGTTGGTCCAGTAACCCATTTGGGGATTTTTGTTATGCAATATGTACATAGATTCTAGAGATATTATACACTTTGTTATATATGGGACAAAGTTTCCCAATTTGTATAATTTAGTTAGACCAAAATTGAATTGGACTTTATAACTATATCGATTTATATCATGGAATTTACATAATTCTGTAATATATTGAACAAGCACTTTTCTCTTTTACAGAAGTTATGTTTGTAATTCCAGTGTAATACTTTTCTTAAAATTTGTATTTCAGTTATAGTAATAATTTATGAGTTCCTCCTTGTAAATTATTACTGTCACTGCTTATTATGACTCAATTCTAGTATTACATTATTTAGTTATACCATAGCATAGAAAATACTTGAATGTTATAAATTCATATTGACTGTCATAGATATATGTTTTCATTCTGTACTAGTTTATTCACAAGAGTTCATGATTTGCAAAATAATGCTAAGACAATCATATGATTGAAAATAAATTCTGAGAGTTCACCTAACCTTAGATTTAAGCCTTCATCAAGGTTTATACATTCTATGAGTTTGTACTCTTCATATTATTGTCTATACAAGCATACATAGTAATGCCATATTTATTATAGACTACTATGTTAAATGTACAGACCTACCAGATCACTGCAACTTAGTGTTCTTAACATTATTTTCATACACAGCCTCTACTCCTGAATAGACTTAGTGAAGTCCTTTACTATTAATTAATCTTCACAATGATAATAATAATAATAATAATAATAAAATTCTAGGTTAAAATGAACTAACTTATGCATACCAATTAAGGTAGACTAGTTTCCACCCAACCTATGAGCTCTTTCTCTACAGCTCCGTCAAGCAAAGACAAAATATTCCAGCAGAAGACAAACCTCTTTTCTATACAAAATTTTCTTATTTAAGTCTACTTTTGCATCAACTTGTTTCCTTAACGGTGTCTAGTTAATCACGATGTTGCTTTCCTTTTTGCCTAGGCTTTCCTTTTGTTTCTTCTACAAAATTACTTTAAAACTAGCTTTTCCTCTTTCTAGTTTTATTCCACCTCTTCTGAGTAACTTTCCTTTTTACTGGGGTAGATTTACAGATTTTTATCTCTAATCTAAAATTTAATATTTAATTTATTTTTTCCGAGGATTTTTGGAGAACTGGGAAAGTCTTATGAACCTTATCCATCCTCATGGATTTACATTATCGATCTCTAATCATAATCTAGTCTTTGCACAATTAATTCCATTTTCAATTTATTAAATTAAAATAATAAAATAAGTCCACAATAATTTTTTTCCTTGTGGTCCACTTTACCCTTTTGGATTGTTCAACTCTCTAACAAAAGCAGAGAAACTGGGGACATTACATATTGCCCCTCTAAAACAAAACACCGTCCTCAGTGTTGCAAAGACAAAAATATAAAATTCACTTTTCAAACAGTGATGGATATTTTTCCTTGATATCTTCGTCTCACTCCCATGTAGCTTCTTCAGGTGGAAAGTGCCTCCACTACACTTTCACCTAGGATAATGTTCTGTTTCAGAGCTCAATTTCTTCCCGTTCCAGGATGTGAAGTGGCTCTAGAAGGAATTCCACTTCTGGTTCCACATGTATCACATTCCAATAAATAACATGAGTAGGATCATGTACATATTATTTTAATAATTAAACATGAAAAGCATCGTGAACCTTAATGTGACTAGGTAAATCCAGCGTGTATGCCACAGGTCCCACTCTTTATAGTATTTCAAAAGAAACACAGTAGCATGGTTCTACTTTTGCACAACTACCCGTGTACAAAGTACTCTTTTTGGGCTTAATCCTCAGGTAGAAATGATCACCCACATTGAATTCTCTATGAATTCTTTTTTTATCGGAATAGCTTCTCTTCCTATCTTGAGTTGTCTTGATGTTTTTCTGAATTTTATTTATAGTCCTTTCCATTTCCTGCAATGCATCTGGCCCAAGTATTAACTTATTCTCTGGTTGAATCCAACTTAGAGGTGTATGGAACTTTCTGCCATATAATGCTTCGAAAGGAATCATCTTGATTGAGGCTTGGTAACTATTATTGCAGGCAAACTCTTCTAAATGTAGAAAGTCCTCCCACTTTGTTGGTTTGTCCATCACATACATTCTCAACATGTGTTCTAAAATATGGTTTGTTCTTTCAGTTTTCCCATCAGTTTGGGGATGGTATGCAGTACTAAAGTTCAATTTGGTACCCATTCCCCCAAACAGTCCTCCAAAAAGCTGAAGTAAGCTTTGCATCTATTTTCGATATGATCATTTTAGGAATACCATGCAACTTTACAATCTCTTTCAGGAATAGATTTGCTACTTGAGCTATACCAAAAGTAGATTTTAATGGTAAGTAGTGTGTAGTTTTTGTCAATGTATCAACTACTACCATGATATAATCTTGTTGATATTTAGTTCTTAGCAATCTAGTGATAAATACTATAGAAACACTCCCACTTCCATTCTGGGATGGGTAAAGGATTCAACAATCCTACTCGAGGTTGATGCTCCACTTTTACCTACTAACACTCCAAACATCTAGCTAAATAATTAGCTACATCTTCTTTCATACTTGGCCAGAACATATTCTTTCTTAAGGCTCAAATTAATTTATGATACTGTGGATGTCCTGCATAGGGTATTTTATGATAATCATCTAAAATTTCAATTTTAATGAGTTCACATTAGGGACATATAATCTGTCTTTATAACAAATCAGTCCCTTCTGGTTTTGAGTATATCCCACTATCTCAGTTATCTGCAATTTTTCTTGGACTCTTTCATAGTTTGGGTCTTGTATCATTAACTCTTGGATCAATCCTTCAATATGAAAGTTTTCACTACTCCCAACACTATTCACACTTTGACAAGAATTTCTACTTAAATCATCTGCAATCTTATTTTCCTTCCCCTTGATATGTTTGATCTCCATGTCATATTAACTAAGGAAGGACAACCACGTAGCTTCTCTAGCATTCAAATCAGGTTGTGTGAAAAAATATATCAAAGTGATGTGATATGTCATTAATAAAACCTTTTTTCCTAACACATAATGTCTCCACATCTTCAAAGCATGTATTACAACAGCTAACTCTAAGTCATACACACTATAATTCTATTCATGTTTCTTTAATTTCCTTGACTCATATGCTATAAATGAGTTTTCTTGTAACAACACTCCTCCTAATCCCTCTTCACAAGCATCTATACATACTAAAAATTCTTGAATTGGATCTAAAATATTTAGAATTGGAGAATTTGTGAGTTTATGTTTTAACTGTTCAAAACTATGTTGACATTTTTCTGTCTACTCAAACTTCACTGCATTCTTCTACAGATATGTGATAGGATATGCTCATGCTAAAAATATTTCTACAAATCTCCTATAATATCCTAGAATTACCATGAAAGATATTATAGAGGAAACATCAGTAGGTAGAGTCCAATCCATTATATCTTGAATCTTTTCTGGTTCCACTCCTAATCCTTCTTATGAAATTATATGACCCAAGTATTGAATTTTAACCTTATAAAATTCACACTTGCAAAGTTAACCATACAACTTATGTTCTCTGAGGGTTTGTAAGACAATTCTGAGATGTTCTTTATGTTCAGCTTCATTCTTAGAATATATCATAATGTCATCAATAAATACTAGAACATATTTTTCCATATATTTACTTAAGACATTGTTAATTAAACACATAAAGGTAGTAGGTGAATTAGTCAACCCACAACGTAGAACTACAAAATCATAATGTTTGTATCTTATTCTGAATGTATTTTTACCTATGTATTCATCTTTAATTCTCAGTTGATGATAATTTGTCCTTAAATCAATTTTTGAAAAGACTGTAGCTCCTCTCACTTGATCAAATAGATCATCTATCCTGGGTAGAGGACATCTATTCTTGATTGTTAGTTTATTGAGTTGTCACTAGTCGATACACATTCTGAAAGTACCATATTTATTTCTGACAAATAGTACCGGTGCTCCCCATGGGGATACACTTGGTCCTATATAGCCTCTATCCAAAAAATATTGTATCTACATTTTTAACTCTAGCAATTCTCGGGTATTCATTCTGTATGGGGCTCTAAAGACTGGTGTAACTCCTGGCATTAACTCAATTCCGAAATAAATTTCTCTTTTAGGGGGTAAATGAGGAATTTCGTCCGGAAACACACCCTTAAACTTTTGGATGACTGGTAATTTTTCAACCAAGTCATTTTCAGTTTGATGTCCCAACTCTTCCACATGTACAGCATACACTTGGAAGCCTTTTCTTGCTGTCTTTTTTAACTAAAGTGCTAAAATTTGTATCACTGATATGGGTTTGGGTTTCCCTTTTACTATCACTGGTTTTCCCTCACCATCTATACAATGTATTGTTTTATCTAAAAAAAATAGTATGGCTTTCTTTTTTTCTAACCAGTGCATTCCTACCAACACATCATAAGAAACTAGAGGTAAAATATTCAAATTCAGTTCAGTTTCATACTCATTTAAACTTGAAAAATTCTTTGGTAATTTATGGGTCACTTTTCTCTTTGTTCCTATACCTAATTGAACTAACCATGCTTGCTAAAAGTTTTATGATTTCAAATCACAATTTTCTACAATTTGAGGACTTATATAACTTAAATTTGCACCTGGATATATCAAAACAAAAATAGGTTGTTCAACAATCATACCTTTTATTTCGACCATAGTGTATTGGTGTTCACTTCATGATCTTCCAGGGCAGCACTGATTTTGGGGATTTTTCTTACCACGTTATTTAGAGTAGCTGCCTCTCTCAACACTTGTATGATCTGAATGGTTCTTTGACGACAATCTCTTAGCAGATGAGGTTCTCCACAACCCCAACACTATAGTGGTTCCCTTCTATTTATAGTTCCATCTCTTTTAATGTTTCCATCTATTTGTTTAGATTTTGTGTGTGATTGGGCTGGGTGATTTCCTCCAGTTTTTGTAAAATTATTACTTCGGTGATTTCTCCCAAAGTTAATTAAGTATGCTGGTTTTTTTCTTTTTCCACTAGATTCACCCTTTTCTTTGTTCTACGAGTTTTTTGCTTATTCATTTCTGCCTTTGAAATTTTGATAACACAATATTGTTTTGTGCACAAGTTCATCGATTATCTTGGGATTATCAAGTTCTATCCTCACCTTATAGATAGTAGGTAAGTAGTTTAAAAATCAATGTACCTTTCACTTCTCTTCCCCTATATAAGGTACATAGAGAAGCAAGTTGGTAAACTTGGTAACAAACTCATAAATAGTAAGTTGTCCCAAACTAAGCTCATGAAACTCTCCAGATTTATCATCATAGTATCATTCATTCAGATATCTATTTTAAAATTTAATTTGGAATTATTCCCAAGTAACAGTTTTCTCATCTACCACATGTGCCATTTTAGTTTCCTCCCACAACAAGGTAGCCTTTCCTTGTAATTGGTAAATAGCCAACCTAGCTTTCAAGTGACTTCAATACTCATAAAAATCGAAGTACTTTACCATGTTTAGAAACCAAGCTTCTGCATATTCCTCCTTCTCTTCGTCATAGGAGGGAGGCTTGATTTTTTAGAATTCTCCTTGCAATTAATTTTTCCTTCTAGACTGATGTCTGAAGGATTCATCCTCCTCAAACACTTCTGAGTGATTTTTAGTTCACCTTCTCCTTTTCCTATAACCTTCACCTTCATGACTTTTCTTGGAGGTCAATTCTCTAATTAACCTTTCTTGCTCCTCGCTGGCTAGCAATAATCTTTCATTGTGCTTTTTTAGTTGCATCATTTCTGCATACAATGCATCATGGCCAACAATGGAGCATTCGGATCTCATGGATTTTCTGCACCACACAAATCCACATAGAACTCATCCCATTCACTCATGGTTTGAAGTTATATGGTTCTGCACTAAGTCACTCTACACAAAAGTAAACATTAGTGAAAAATTATGTTAACAAAACAATTTATAGCATCACAAATTTTTTATTTTGATTTTCTGGTGTGAGCACACATTCAAGCCCAATGTTTTAACTCGGGCTCTGATAACATTTGTAACATCTCTGTTGAAAAAATAAAAAAATAAAAAATTTCTTTTTATAGAATTTCTACTATTCAGACACCATAGACTTTCTATGCTTCATCACATTCTAACGAATATTCTCTGCCAACCTTTTTAGTTGATGTACTTTTAGTCAATTTATTTGTCAATTTCTTGTTCAATACTTATTGTCACTTATAAATCCCTTGATCATGGTTTTATATAACCATGCCTCTTTCACGATTACAAAATATACACTTTGGGACTAAAATTCCAATTCAATCATTTCAATGTGACTCTATGTTTATGAAACAATCTCATTTTATTTTACAAGGAAATTGGTAGAGTAATAGTTAATTCCACCCTTAAATATTACTAACCCACTTATTTTTCCACTTTAACCATCTCTAATTCTTCTAAGTTGATACCCCAACCATATAGACACTATATTAGTAAGTTATGAATTATATCTAGCCTTTTCAAAATATAAGAAACATCATACCAGAACTTACCTTTATTATGGCATCGTTCTAGGTAATATCACTCCATATAATTCAAACTTTATCCATAAATCTTACTAAGATTTCACATATCTTTTCTATGGGGTTGCATTCAAATTTTATTTTAACCCATAGTAGAAATGTACATTTCCCTTTAATCGAAATTATATTTCAATTCAGCCTCATATGAAACTCTGTTCACTTACATCACATTGCCACTTACGTTTCATGAAGTTTGACTTTATACATGTCACTATTTAACATATATGATATTTATCGAAATCTCACTTTTCCTTAACATATGATAATTCGTGTTATGTATAATCCATGTCACTAGAGTTAACCACGCTAATAAATATACAAGGATAGGGTAATTAATACGGTTTAATATGACTGCCTCTCCATATAATTAGTACACCAATCCTCTATATGAAAATTTTCCTCAAGATCTGTATTCATTAAGTTGATGATACCTTGTTCACATGGCTCTTCTGTGGTTTGATTTAAGCTTTCAATTCATCTGAATTTCTCCAGCATTGGATTTCATACATCTGGACGATGAGGATATTATCAAAATTTTTCTTAGGGTTTTCATTTAATCGTTTGGTTTTTGTTTGAGACTGTCTTTTAACTCTGAGGTCTCTCTTGAGAATTTTCTTACCGTATTTGTAATTGCATTCCTTTCTGTAGGTATGATAAATCCGTCATTTACACTGAAAATGAACTCGTAAGTTTAATCACCAACTTGGTAAAAAGACTGTATCAGTGCTGGTTTTTTTTCACATCGTTTTCAGCTCTCAGTTTCACTGTTATATGTATTTGTGTTTCAATAATGAGGTGAATGTTCGGTCTTTCTCTAATGCCGAGAGCGAGCTTGGGAACCTCATCTCTCTTCTTAGGTAAGACATTTCTATTTCTATTTGTTCATTTATACATCATAACTTAGTTACAAAAATGTGCTTTCTCTGTTCAATTCATTTTTCTTTTTTGAAGTTCCTAGATTTATTTTTCCCAAATTTTCTGAGAGGCATGCACCTCTAACCCACGGTATTATCCTTAACTAGTTTTCTTTCCCTTGTCATTATTATAGAGAGGAGTTCTTCTCTTCACTCACCGCATTCTTCACTTCTAGGTTCTAGATATTTTGTCGAAATGAAATTTCGAGCGCTAGCTTCTTTTTGGCCATTACATAATTAAACGCTTATGTATATACTCAATTCCCTAATAGGTTTACTCCTTTATCTGATTTTTTACGAATTAATCTTGAATGCTGGTTATTTTAATTACTTTCATACAATTTAAATTATTGTTTTCGTCATATATATTTTTAATACTAATTCTGTATGATATGCAGGTGAATGGAATCGTGGAATTATTGATGCTTTCCTTTTCATTTCGAAGGGTTTTTGCCTTAAGAATTCTCCATTGAATACAATTAAAATCCATGTATTTTTTCATGTTCTCTCTCTCTTTCAATTTATGTGTTTATGTTCGGCCCGTGCTCCCTCAGCTCAGCTTTTCCGAGACCTCTATGGGTTAAGGATTTGTTTATTTGCATGTAACAAATTTTGAGTTAGTTTTTTTTTTTAATATGATTTGGGAACGTATTCACATTTTCCATCATATGAGATTCAGTAGTATGCTACCCTAGGAAGTTTTTGATTTCTCTTCCAACATTCTCATAGAGATATGTTGTATTCTTTAGTTCATAATAGTATAACCTTTATAATTATACTAATTTTATTCTCTAATTCCTGCTATATAAACTCTTTCTTAGGTAGAAATTGTTACTCTTTATATGTTAATTTATTGTAATGACACAGTTAATACCATTAGTTCTCTGTAATTTGTACAAGAATTCTCATTCCTTACATGTACAATTTCTCTCGTTACTCCTCTGAAAATTTAAGGTAACAAGTTTCATGAGTTAAAATACTTTCTTCCTAATTATTATGTTCCTCACATATTCTTTTGTAATAACTTAAATTTCTCTTGTTATTATAGATTTGATGTTCCCTCTCTGTGAGTAAGGTAATTATTTATCCCTTTGGTGTTGAAATCTATTACTTACCTTTTATATTTATGTTCATGCTCGAGAACTAATTTATGGTTTTATGTCCAGTATAGGTAATTCCTACCTCATTCTTGGTTTGAATACTTCTAATTGATTCCTATCCAGACATAACTGAGGACTTTTCCTTTTCAGGTTGGTCCAGTAACCCATTTGGGGACTTTTTTTATGCAATCTCTACATATATTCCAGAGATATTATACACTTTGTTATATATGGGACAGAGTTTCTGAATTTGTATAATTTAGTTAGACCAAAATTGAGTTGGACTTTATAACTATATCGATTTATATCCTGGAATTTACATAATTCTGTAATATATTGAACATACTCTTTTCTCTTTTACAAAATTTATGTTTGTAATTCTAGTGTAATACTTTTCTTGAAATTTGTATTTCAGCTGTTGTAATAATTTATGAGTTCCTTCTTGTAAATTATCACTGTCACTGCCTATTATGACTCAATTCTAGTATTACATTATTTAGTTATACCATAGCATAGAAAATACTTGAATGTTATAAATTCATATTGACTGTCATAGACATGTGTTTTCATTCTGTACTAGTTTATTCACAAAAGTTCATGATTTGTAAAATAATGCTAAGACAATCATATGATTGAAAATAAATTCTGAGAGTTCACCTAACCTCAAATTTAAGTCTTCATCAAAGTTTATACATTCTAAGATTTGGTACTCTTCATATTATTGTCTGTACAACCATACATAGTAATGCTATATTTATTATACACTACTATGTTAAATGTACAGACCTACCAGATCACTGCAACTTACTGTTCTTAACATTATTTTCATACACAACCTCTATTCCTAAACGGAATTAGTCAAGTCCTTTAATATTAATTAATATTCATAATAATAATATTAAAATTCTAGGTTAAAATGAATTAACTTATGCATACCAATTAAGGTAGACTAGTTTCCACCCAACCTATGAGCTCTTTCTCCACAGCTCCCCCGAGTAGAGACAAAATATTCCAGCAGTAGAAAACCTCTTTTCTATCCAGAATTTTCTTATTTAAGTCTGCTTTCACATCATCTTGTTTCCTTAATGGAGTCCAGTTAAACACGATGTTTCTTTCCTTTTGCCCTAGGCTTTCCTTTTGTTTCTTCCACAAAATTACTTTAAAACTAGTTTTTCCTCTTTCTAATTTTATTCCACCTCTTCCGAGTAAATTTCCTCTTTACTGGGGGTAGCTTTATATATTTTTATCTCCAATATAAAATTTAATATTTAATTTATTTTCTCCAAGGATTTTTGGAGAACTAGGAAAGTCTTATGAACCTTATCCATCCTCATGGATTTAGATTCTTGATCTCTAATAATAATCTAGTCTTTGCATAATTAATTCCATTTTCAATTTATTAAATTAAAATAATAAAATAAGTCCACAATAATTTTTTTCCTTGTGGTCCACTTTACCCTATTGGATTGTTCAAGTCTCTAATAAAAGCAGAGAAATTGGGGACATTACATATTCCCCCTCTAAAAAAAAACACCATCCTCAGTGTTGCAAAGACAAAAATATAAAATTCACTTTTCAAACAGTGATGGATATTTTTCCTTGATATCTTCGTCTCACTTCCAAGTAGCTTCTTCAGGTGAAAAGTGCCTCCACTACACTTTCACCCTGGGCAATGTTCTATTTCAGAGCTCAGTTTCTTCCCGTGCCAATATGTGAAGTGGCTCTAGAAGGAATTCCCCTTTTGGTTCCACATGTGTCACATTACAATAAATAACATGATTAGGATCTTGTACATATGATTTTAATAATTAAACATGAAAAACATCGTGAACCTTAATGTGACTAGGTAAAGCCAGCATGTATGCCACAAGTCCCACTCTTTATAGTATTTCAAAAGCAACATAGTAGTGTGGTGCTAGTTTTGCACAACTAACCGTGTACAAAGTACTCTTTTTGGGCTTAATCCTCAGGTAGACATGATCACCCACATTGAATTATCTATGAATTATTTTTTTATTGGCATAGCTTCTCTTCCTATCTTGTGTTGTCTTGATGTTTTGCTGAATTTGCTTTATAGTCCTTTCCATTTCCTACAATGCATCTGGCCCAAGTATTAACTCTGGTTGACTCCAACTTAGAGGTGTATCGAACTTTCTGCCATATAATGCTTTGAAAGGACTCATCTTGATTGAGGCTTGGTAACTATTATTGTAGGAAAAATCTTCTAAATGTAGAAAGTCCTCCCACTTTGTTGGTTTGTCCATCACATACATTCTCAACATGTCTTCTAAAATCTGGTTTGTTCTTTCAGTTTCCCCATCAGTTTGGGGATGGTATGAAGTACTAAAGTTAAATTTGGTTCCCATTCCCCCAAACAGTCTTCCAAAATGCTAAAGTAAGCTTTGCATCTCTTTCTGATATGATCGTTTTAGGAATACCATGCAACCTTACAATCTCTTTCATTAATACTTTAGCTACTTGAGCTATACCAAAAGTAGATTGTAATGGTAAGTAGTGTGCAATTTCTTTCAATGTATCAGCTACTACCATGATATAATCCTGTTGATATTTACTTCTTAGAAATCCAGTGATAAAGTCTATAGAAACTGTCTCCCACTTCCATTCTGGGATGGGTAAAGGATTCAAGAATCCTGCTGGATGTTGATGCTCCACTTTTACCTACTGACACTCCAAACATCTAGCTAAATAATTAGCTACATCTTCTTTCATACCTGGCCAGAACATATTCTTTCTTAAGGCTCAAATTAATTTATCATACCGTGGATTAACCTGCATAGGGTTTTTTATGATAATCATATAAAATTTCAATTTTAATGAGTTCTCATTAGGGACGTATAATCTGTCTTTATAACAAATCAGTTCCTTTTGGTTTTGAGTATATCCCACTATCATGATTATCTGCAATTTTCCTTGGAATCCTTCATAGTTTGGGTCTTGTGTCATTAATTCTTGGATCAATCCTTCAATATGAAAGTTTGCACTACACCCAACACTATTCACACTTTGACAAGCATTTCTACTTAAATCATCTGCAATCTTATTTTCATTCCCCTTGATATGTTTGATCTCCATGTCATATTCACTAAGGAAGGACAACCACATAGCTTCTCTAGCATTCAAATCATGTTGTGTGAAAAAATACATCAAACTGATGTGATATCTCATTAATAAAAACTTTTTTCGTAACACATAATGTCTCCACATCTTCAAAGCATGTATTACAATAGCTAACTCTAAGTCATACGCACTGTAATTCTATTCATGTTTCTTTAATTTCCTTGACTCATATGCTATGACTGAGTTTTCTTGTAACAACACTCCTCCTAATCCCTCTTCACAAGCACCTATACATACCTCAAATTATTGATTTGGATCTAAAATATTTAGAATTGGAGCAGTTGTGAGTTTAAGTTTTAACTATTCAAAACTATGTTGATTTTTTTCTGTCCACTCAAACTTCATTGCATTCTTCTGCAGAGATGTGATAGGATATGCTAATGCTGAAAATATTTCTACAAATCTCCTATAATATCCAAAAATTATAATGAAAGATATTATAGAGGAAACATCAGTAGGTAGAGGACAATCCATTATAGCTTGAATCTTTTATGGTTCCGCTCCTAATCCTTTTTCTAAAATTATATGACCCAAGTATTAAATTTTAACCTTATAAAATTCACATTTGCTAAGTTTACCATACAACTTATGTTCTCTGAGGGTTTTTAAGACAATTATGAGATGTTATTTATGTTTAGCTTCATTCTTAGAATATATCAAAATGTCATCAATAAACACTAGAACATATTTTTCTAGATATTTACTTAAGACATTGTTCATTAAACACATAAAGGTAGCAGGTGCATTAGACAACCCACATGGTAGAACTACAAACTCATAGTGTCTGTATCTTATTCTAAATGTAGTTTTATTTATGTCTTCATCTTTAATTCTCAGTTGATGATAACCTGTCCTTAAATCAATTTTTGAAAAGGCTGTAGCTCCTCTCACTTGATCAAATAGATCATCTATCCTAGGTAGAGAATATCTATTCTTGATTATTAGTTTATTGAGTTGTCACTAGTCTAGACACATTTTGAATGTACCATATTTCTTTTTGACAAATAGTACCGGTGCTCCCCATGGGGATACACTTGGTCCTTTATAGCCTCTATCCAACAACTCTTGTAGCTGAATTTTTAACTCTAACAATTCTTAGGTATTCATTCTGTACGGGGCTCTAAAGACTGGTGTAACTCTTGGTATTAACTCAATTCATAAATAAATTTCTCTTTTAGGGGGTAAATGAGGAATTTTGTCTGGAAACACACCCTTAAACTTTCAGATGACTGGTAAGTTTTCTACCAGCTCATTTTCAGTTTGATGTCCCAACTCCTCCACATGTACAACATACACTTGGTAGCCTTTTCTTGCTGTCCTTTTTAACTAAAGTGCTGAAATTTGTCTCACTGATATAGGTTTGGGTTTCCCTTTTACTATCATTGGTTTTCCCTCACCATATATACAATGTATAGTTTTATCTAAAAAAATTAGTATGCCTTTCTTTTTTTCTAACCAGTGCATTCCTACCAACACATCATAAGAAACTAGAGGTAAAATATTCAAATTCAGTTCAGTTTCATACCCATTTAAACTTACAACAATCTTTGGTAATTTATGGGTCACTTTTCTCTTCGTTCCTATACCTAATTGAACTAACCATGCTTGCTGAAAATTTTATGATTTTAAATTGAAATTTTCCACAATTTGAGGACTTATATAACTTAAATTGGCACCTGGATATATCAAAACAAAATTATGTTGTTCAACAATCATACCTTTTATTTCGACCATAGTGGATTGGTGTTCAACTTGATGATCTTCCAGGGCAGCACTGATTCTAGGGATTTTTCTTGTCACGTTATTTACAGTAGCTGCCTCTCTCAGCACTTGTATGTTCTGAATGGTTCTTTGAGGACAATCTCTTCACAGATGAGGTTCTCTACAACACAAACACTTTAGTGGTTCCCTTCTTTTTACAGTTCGATCTCTTTTACCGTTTCCATCTATTTGTTTAGATCTTGTTTGTGATTGGGCTGGGTGATTTTGTTTAGTTTTTGTAAAATTATTCCTTTGCTGATTTCTCCCAAAGTTATTTAAGTATGTTGGTTTTGTTCATTTTCCACTGGATTCACCCTTTTCTTTGTTCTACGAGTTTTTTTCTTCTTCATTTATGCCTTTGAACTGTTGATAACAAAGTCTTGTTTTGCGCACAACTTCATCCATTGTATTGGGATAATCGAATTCTATCCTCCCCTTATAGATAGTAGGTAAGTAGTTTAAAAATCAATATACCTTTCACTTCTCTTCCCCTATATAAGGTAAATAACAAAGCAGGTTGGTAAAATTGGTAACAAACTCATCAATAGTATGTTGTCCCAACCTAAGCTCATGAAACTCTTAAGATTTATCATCATAGTATCATTCATTCAGATATCTATTTTAAAATTTAATTTGGAATTATTCCCAAGTGACAGTTTTCTCATCTATCACATGCGCCATTTTAGTTTCCTCCCACCACAAGGTGGCCTTTCCTTGTAATTGGTAAATAGCCAACCTAGCTTTGAAGTTACTTCAATACTCATAAAATTGGAAGTAATTTACCATATTTAGAATCCAAGCTTTTGCATCTTCCTCCTTCTCTCCATCATAGGAGGGAGGCTTTATTTTTCAGAATTCTCCTTGAAATTCATTTTTCCTTCTAGGCTGATGTCTAAAGGATTCATCCTCCTCAAACACTTCTGAGTGATTTTCAGTTCCGCTTCTCCTTTTCCTAGAACCTTCACCTTCATGACTTTTCCTGGAGGTCAATTCTCTGATTAAAATTTCTTGCTCCTCGCTGGCTAGTAATAATCATTCATTGTGATTTTTCAGTTGCATCATTTCTCTTTGCATACAATGCATTATGGCCAACAATGGAGCATTAGGATCTCGTGGATTTTCTGCACCACACAGATCCACATACATCTCATCCCCTTCACTCATGGTTTTCAGTTATATGGTTCTGCACTAAGTCACTCTACACAAAAGTAAACATTAGTGAAAAATTATGTTAACAAAACAATTGATAGCATAAAAAATTTTGGATTTTGATTTTCTGGCGTGAGCACACATTCAAGCCTAGTGTTTTAGCTTGGTCTCTGATACCATTTGTAACATGTCTTTTTAAAAAATAAAAAATAAAAAAAATCTATTTATAGAATTTCTACTATTCACACACCATAGAATTTCTATGCTTCGTCACATTCTGACAAATATTATCTGGCAACCTTTTTAGGTTATGTACTTTTAGTCAATTTATTTGTCAATTTTCTGTTCAATACTTATTGTCACTTATAAATCCCTTGATCATGGTTTTATATAACCATGCCTCTTTCACGATTACAAAATGTACACTTTGGGACTAAAATTCCAATTCAATCATTTCAACGCGACTCTATGTTTATGAACCAATCTCATTTTATTTTACATGGAAACTAGTAGAGTAATTGTTAAATTCCACCCTTAACTATTACTAACCCACTTATTTTTCCACTTTAACCACCTATAATTCTTCTAAGTCTATACCCCAACCATATAGACACTATATTATTAAGTTATGAATTATATCTAACCTTTTGAAAATATAACAATATACATACCAGAACTCACCTTTATTATGGCATCGTTCTAGGTAATATCAATCCATATAATTCAAACTTTATCCATAACCCTTACTAAGTTTTCACATTACTTTTCTATGGGGTTGCATTCACAATTTATTTTAAACCATAATAGAATGCATATTACCCTTTAATCAAAACTATATTTCAATTGAGTTAGATATGAAACTTTGTTCACTTAAATCGCATTGCCACTTACATTTCATGAAGTTTGACTTTATACATTTCACTATTTAACATATATGATATTTATTGAAATCTCACTTTTCCTTCACATATGATAATTGGTGTTATGTATAATCCACGTCACTAGAGTTAACCATGTCAGTAGATATACAAGGATTGGATAATTACTATAGTTTAATATGACTGCATCTCTGTATGATTGTCCACCAACCTTCTGTATGCAAATTTCCCTCGGGATCTATATTCATTAAATTGATGATACCTTGTTCACATGGGTCTTCTGTGGTTCGATTTAACCTTTCAATCTATGCCAATTTCTCCAGCATTGGATTTAATACATCTGGACAATGAGGATATTCTCAGAATTTGGCCTAGGGTTTTCATTCAATTGTTTGGTTTTTGTTCGATACTCTCCTTTAAATCTGAGGTCTTTGTTGAGAGTTTTCTTTCTAGATATGCAACAACATTCCTTTCCATAGGTCTGAGAACTTCGTCATTTATGCAGAGAATGAACTCGTTAGTCTCATCACCAACTCGGTAAAAATATTGTATCAGTGCTGGTTGTTTTGTACATCGTTTTTAGATCTCGGTTTCATTGTTATATGTATTTTTGTTTCAATAATGAGGTGAATGTTCGGTATTTCTCAGATGCTGAGAGTGAGCTCAGAAACCTCGTCTCCCTTCTCAAGTAATACGTTTCTATTTCTATCTATTAATTTATACCTCATAACTTAGTTACAACCCTGCAATTTCTCTGTTCAATTCATTTTTCTTTTTTGAAGTTCCTGGATTTATTTTTCCCAAATTTTCTGAGAGGCATGCACCTCTAACCCATGGTTTTCTCCTTAACTACTTTTCTTGCCCTTATCATTATTACAAAGATGAGTTCCTCTCTCCACTTACCACATTCTTCACTTTGAGGTTCTATATTGATTGTCAAAATCCAATTTCGAACGATATCTTCTTTGCATCCATTACACATTTAAACGCTTCTATATATTCTCAATTCCCTAATACGTTTACTCCTTTCTCTTGTTGTTTATGAATTAATATTGAATGTTGGTTAGTTTATTTATTGTTAAACAATTTCAAATTTTTTTTTTGTCATATAGACTTTTAATACTATTTCTATATGATATGTAGGTGAATGGAATCATGGAATTATTCACGCTTTCCTTTTCAGCTCAAAGAGATTTTTCCTTCAAGGTTCATTATTGACTATAGGAAAAATTCATGTATTTTTCATGTTCTCTCTCCCTTGCCATTTCTGCATTTATGTTCCACCCATGCTCCCTCAGCTCGCCTTTTCCGAGACCTCTACGAGTTAAGGATTTGTTTATTTCCCTCTAACAAATTTTGAGTTAGATTTTGTTTTGTTTTTTTTTTTTGAAATATGATTTGGGAATGTATTCACATTTTCCAGCATATGACATTGGGTCTTAAGCTACCCTGAGAAGTTTTATATTTCCCTTCCAACATTCTCATAGAGATATGTTGTATTCTTTAGTTCATAATAGTATCACCTTTATAATTATACTAATTTTGTGTCCTAATTCATACTGTCTGAACTCTTTCTTAGGTAGAAATTGTTATTGTTTATATGTTAATTTATTGTACTGATAGAGCTAATACCTTTAGTTCTCTATAATTTGTACAGGAATTATGATTCCTTACATGTACAATTTCTCTCGTTACTCCTCTGAAACTTTAAGGTAAGAAGTTTCTTGAGTTAAAATAATTTCTTCCCACTTATGATGTTCCTCACATATTCTTTTGTAATAACTTAAATTTCTCTTGCTATTACATATTTGATGTTCCCTCTCTGTGAGTAAGGTAATTATTTATCCCTTTGGTATTGAAATCTATTACTTACTTTTTATATTTATGCTCATGCTCCAGAACTAATTTATGGTTTTCTGTCATGTACAGGTAATTCATACCTCAAACTTGGTTCAAATACTTCCAATTTCTTCCTATCCAGACATAACTGTGGACTTTTCCTTTTCAGGTTGGTCTGATAACCCATTTCGGGTTTTCTGTTATGCTATCTCTACATAAATTCTAGAGAGATTATACACTTTGTTATATATGGGACAGAGTTTCCCAATTTGTATAATTTAGTTAGACCAAAGTTGAATTGGACTTTATAACTATATGGACTTATATCGTGGAACTTACATAATTCTCTTATATATTGAATAGACTCTTTTCTCTTTTACTGAAGTTATGTTTGTAATTCCGGTGTAATACTTTTCTTAAAATTTGTATTTCAGTTCTAGTATATTTATGAGTTCCACCTTGTAAATTATTATTGTCACTATCTATTATGTCTCAGTTCTAGTATTACATTATTCATTTCTACCACTACATAGAATTTACTTGAATGTTCTAAATTCATAATGACTATCATACATATATATTTTCATTTTGTACTATTTTATTCACAAAAGTTCATGATTTGTAAAATAATGCTAAGACAATAATATGATTCAAAATAAATTGTGAGAGTTCACCTAACCTCATATTTAAACCTTCATCAATGTTTAGACATTCTGAGAGTTGGTACTCTTCAGATTATTATATTTACAACCATACAGAGTAATGTTATATTTATTATAGACTACTTTGTTAAATGTACAGACCTACGAGATCATTGTAACTTAGTGTTCTTAACATTATTTTCATACACAACCTCTAGTCCGAAACATATTTAGTCAAGTCCTTTACAACTAATTAATCTTCAAAATAATAATAATAATAAAATTCTAGGTTAAAATGAAATAACTTGTGCATACCAATTAAGGTATACTAGTCTCCACCCAACCTACGAGCTCTTTCTCCACAGCTCCCCCCAAAGAGAGACCAAATCTTCATGTAGTAGACAATATCTTGCCTATGCAGAATTTTCTTATTTAAGCCTACCTTCTCATCATCTTGTTTCATTAACTGTGTCCAGTTAATTAGGATGTTTTTTTCCTTTTTTCCTAGGATTTTCCTCTGTTTCTTCCACAAAATTACTTTAAAACTAGCTTTTCCTCTTTCTAGTTTTATTCCACCTCATCCGAGTGACTTTCCTTGTTACTCGGGTAGCTTTTCACATTTTTAGCTCCAATATAAAATTTAATATTTATTTTATTTTCTCCAAGGATTTTTGGAGAACTAGGAAAGTCTTATGAACCTTATCCATCCTCATGGATTTGGATTCCTAATCTCTAATCATAATCTAGTATTTACAAAATTAATTCCATTTTCATTTTATTAAATTAAAATAATAAAATCATTCCACAATACTTGTTTTCGTTGGGGTCTGCTTTACCCTTTAGGACTGTTCCACTGTTTAATAAAAGTAGAGAATCTGGGGACATTGCAATATAAGAAGATATATGATGGTTATGTGCTTTATAAATTGTGTTACAATAAGGCTTGTAGGCATTTTTTTCATCAAATAATAATGGAAAATACTAAGAATCCAAAAAAATAACCCCAGGAGATGAAGCACCAATATTTGTTTCGCATCATTGGTGTTATTTGGAACATCAACTTCCTAGGGTCATAATTTTTGCATATGATCTTCGTTGAGAACACATAATACGTAGTTAGAAATATCTATTCGAGGAAAACAAATTTCAACTACATATCCATACCATAGGAAATGGCTCTCCCAGTTTTTGAAAATAACGTTGTTTAGTGCCTCAAAATGGCTCCAGAAGTTCAAGACCAAAAAACTACTAAAAATAGAAATTATTCTAGAAAATAGGAACATGAAAGGAATCACTGTTGCGGGTGTAAGTGGAATAAGTGGGTGGCCACCAATATCCATGTGTATCATAAGAATACATTTCTCATAAGGTTTCAAACATTATACATTTATTACTAATTAAATGTGCATGTGTTGTGAGAGAATAAGTTTGTAAGGATTATCACCTACTTGTTCCAAAACATTAAAAGGATTATATCTTACAGACTTGATATTTTTACCAAGGATTTGTAACCTCTCTTTACTTAAATAAAATTAGACTCTATATCCTAGCTTCAATACCTTCTCAAGTCTTTTTTGGTAATATTTCTCCTTATATTTCTTCCATGATCTCTTCAATGTCTCTTGTACTAGTAAATTATCCACATGATCTTATTTATGAACATTAATTTATTCATACTTATCCTATGGTGTATTCTTGATCTCCTCCATGTTTCCCATATATTATTTAGAGCTGAAGGTGTCATATCTCCAAAACAAGTTCCAAAAAGGGACGTATTGGTGGAATTAAAAACTTATTTAATTTCAAATTGTTAACCATATATCAAATTCTCATCATAGGTTGTTACATGTGTCTAATTTTACCCCTCTAAACCTAAAACAATGTCCTATTCATCACATTATCAACTCTCCCGCTTATATATATTCAAAGTTGTAGATATATTCAACTAGAGTTCCATCATATTCCAAAGTGTATTCCAAAAGGTACTAAGAAATTTGGTGTATTTGTATAAAAATAATATCCTTTGCATCCTAAGTTTCTCCTAATACCTCTAAAATAACACTATTTTTCATATTTTCCCATGATAACTTTTTGAAAATTCAAGAGGAAGCAGATCTTACTGAATATATCTATCACAAATATTTAGTTATGTTCAAACTTAATTCTTGTTAAACCACCCACAAAAATATTTGGAAGTTCTCTCTCATTTCCTATTAGGTATTAGTAACGGCTAATGCATTTAACACAGCCAAAATTTTCAATTAACAATACCAAACAATATTCATTTTCTATTTAATTAAACTATATTTACTGCACTCTAGGTCAAAATACATACCCCTAGATGTTTCTTATTATTTCCCCCACATAATTCTAGTACATTTACATTAGTTTCTAACATTTTCCTCATAAATTTTCAAAAAAAAAAATTGATGACTTCTAACAAACACAATTCAAAATGTTCGTCGATTTTTTTTTCACACCATCAAACACTGTATCTAGTTTTTGTGTGTTTAGTGTAAAAAGCACCACGTGGTGAAAAAAAACTTATCTAATCTGCTAAAATTCTTCCAAACCTTTTTGCCACAAGTATGGAAAATGTATATAATTATAAAAAATTCAATGAAAAAATAATACTATATGGAATTTTGACAGTCGGTTTGATCCTCCCAGTGATCATTTCAATACTAGAGTTGGTGGAAACGTAAATATAATGTAGAAAATGGTGGAGGTAAGGAAATTTTAGTTTTTATGTCCTATATTTTCCATTAGGGTTGTGATGAGGTAGTGGGAAACATCTATAAAGGGTATCATTGACAATTTTACGCACTAAAGTGTATTTTTTACGTTTCACTAATTGGAAATTTTATTTATATATCTAGTGATGAAAATGTTCATTAAATTTCTAATGAACTAAAAAAAATTAAAATAATAATGTTAAATAGATTGTGTACATTGAATTTCGTGCTTATTATGCATTAGCAATAGGCCTCTCTCATGTGTTGAGAAGAATTCATTTGTGATTCAATTATTATTATATATAATCTTAAGTGCCTCATTACAACACTAAAAAATTACCCTCATTACATATGGGCCTGCCATTAATGTGTTAATCCCATGTCAAAGATTCATAAAATTTTAGTTTGGTAATACCAACTGTTATCACCAAATTAAGGCTAATTTGGTTGTTGAACATTCAATTCAGTGTAACTGTTTCAAATCACTTAGGGTTGGAAGTTATCCCTTCCAAGTAGAGAGGGTTCTCTTAAGAAAATGTAGGATATTGAATAGTGAAGCTTAAAAAATAAGTTAGCTAACTCTCATTTGTATTTTGGATGGTTTTTTTGTGTAACACCCCTAGTTTTATGTTTTCAAATTAGACATTTGAACTCTAGTCCAAAGGGGAGTGGACCCCAATGGATAGTTATTGTGTGAATGTAATTAATTATTTAATTATGAAAAATAAATAAAATATTTCTGTGCATATCGACCAAATGAGATTTTTTAGATCACTTGCCAAATCCACGAGGTATGGAAAGAGGCTAAGACTTTCACCAAAAATATTTCAAAAAGCCTTGAAAGAATTTATTTCTAATTTAGATTTTGGGGAAAAATCTAAATTTCCCCAATGATGTGGAGAGTAGTTGGGAAGAGGTAAAAAGTTGGAAAAGCAAAAAGCAACTTTAAAGTCCCTAAATAAGGGAAGCTTAGGAAAACAGGAATAAAAGCATCCTATAATTCTGGACGCAGAATTAGAAATAGGCTTTGGGAAGCATAAGCTTAAATAAGCTACTCCAAAAGAGATTGAGGTTGGTCTATTCTAGGAGAGGATCTCAGCTCGGGGGTGAGTTCTGGAGACAAAGTAACTCTAAGGTTGGGAGGATTGGTCATAGGAAAAAGTGGTATTCACATATTATTTACATTTCTGTTATTATGATGGATTAGTAAATTTATATGGCATGAGATTTTAAGTAATATCTATGTTATGGTGAATAGTTATATTCCATACATTTAACAGATATAAATAGAAGAAATTAATATTCTGAAAATCTGTATAGTTGTAGGAAAAGTAATGAGGTAAAACTATCAATGAGAATCTCTAAACTAGAATATGGTTTAAATATGGAGATAGATATATTATTCACATGACTTATGGTATTAATGATAACTTAAATCTGCTTATAACATGTTCAGTTTGAATAATAAAAAGAAAAAAAACACATATATGAAATATTAGATAAATTTCAGACAGAGCTCATAAGCTACTTAGAATAATAGAAATACACTAGTAAAGCATTAACAAATTTTGGTTAGAGGTGCTTACTAGAAATTAGAAAAATTGACTATTTTATACCAATTCTTTTTAACTTCTAGAGTCTCCTCTTGCTGATATAAAGTAAATAAATGTGACAATTCTAAATTGAGATACAGAATGAGAAATTATACTTTCTTGGGTATTAAAATATATATGAGTAAGTAGATAGATTGAAAAGTGAGTTTGCATAACTACAAAGAGGTACATGAGAAAGTATCCATAGTTTGTAAACGTGTATCTTGAAGAGGAGGGATCATGAAGAGATGCATATAATAATAAAAATTATTGATACACAGTTATTAGTTTACTGTCCCAAGAAATGTTTATGTAAATTCTCATAGTAGTTCTATTTATATATATATATATTACTACAAAATGGATAGAACAGAAAGGTACTCTGTAGAAACTAATCATTAAGGTATGTCTGGAAAATTAATAAATTCCAGTGCATAAGATAAAGCAGAAAGTTACAGTAGAGAGAAAATATGATATGAATATTAACATTAAATAGAGATCTGAGAATAAATAGAGTCTATCATAAATATGTTTATAAGAAATAGAAGTTGTATATATTCTCCCGAAAATTAAACTAGTTAAATGAGAATATACTCTTCAATAATATATATACAGAAATCATTATAACCCGAACTTATATAATTAGGATTTATACTTAATCCGAGTCTCTGTTAAAAAGGTCCATTATTACAATTAATAAGTCTATGACAAGAAGACTTGAATTGTCAGGATCAGTTATAAATTAAACATGCGAAAGACTGTTTATACTCCAAAGAAGAAAATGTTGATACCGACCTGAAAATCAAAATGGGGAAACGAAGTTAACTTCAAACGAGAGACATGTCATCAAAATAAAATTTCAAATTAGCTCTGAAGGAGATTCAAGATTACCTAAAATAAGACAAGTACAAAGTAAGAATTATGTTATAACTGGTTAAGAATATATATCACATGAAGGAAGTATTAATTTTAATACAGGTCAAAATAAAAAAAATTACCTCGTAAGATGAAATCCTCATTCCCAAACAAGCTGCGAACAAATTGATTGGAGGTTATAAATAAAAGTTCCAAAGGCCATGAAATCAAATTAAAACAATGGAAATAATTGAATAAAAACAAATTTCAAGACGATTGGTATACCTATTGTACAGGTTGCTAGCATGCAATGAGGAAAGTGGAAACTCAGCACAACTCAGCTCAAAGCAATATAAGCGGGGTCGTAGAAGACCACACCAAATATTCCTATTAGAAGTCGATTATGATATTAACAATAAAATTATAGAGGAAGTTTTAAATGAAATAAGAGAGGTTAAATAAGTTAAATAAAAATGAATGGAATGACCTCTTCCTCATTACAAGAAAGGTGTATCTCTATATACAGAGACTGAGCTTAAATTTCAAATAAAAAAGAGTCAATTTAACTATGGAAATCATATAAACCAGGCCGAGATAGACTTTAGAATTTTAAAAAAAAATTTTATATAAAATCAAAACCCTGTGAACGACTGAATCAGAGGTATATATCGAAGAGGAGAACTTATACATATGTTAAATCACAGAAATCTATTTATCGGTATCAAAACCATTAAAACGACAATGTATAAGTACCTGGGAATGAATCTTAAGAAGGAAATCATAACGCCGAAAGGCTTGGAATGCATAGTTCGTAACTCCACCAGAATGAGAAGAGTCTCAATCTTCAGGAGGAAATGATGAAAATGAAAAGCAAAAGAATAATCTTCAAAACAATTAAGAAATTAAATATGGCTTCCTCCAAAACCCTAATTGGCCTTGGATCATCTCAGTTGTCCATGTGTCCACAAATCGATGGTATAGATGAGGATCGATTTCGGGAAATCGAGACTATAACCATTACCGCCCAAAAAATTTAATGTAAATCCATGAAATCTATTGCAGAGTACTCAAATGTATAAAATGGTCAATCATCATAAATGGAAGGATATACGTTGCAGAATATAAAAATATAAATGAAGGCCTTTGCGTATGAAAAAATATGAGTTCCTTGTAGCATAATTAGATCACATTAAAATACCGAGTGTCCACAAAACCAAGTTACAGTGAAAGATACGATTTGATTACCCGATTCATGAAACCATTAATTCGAACTTTTCCAACAAAGCATAAGAAGTAAAACCAATTCGATATCTCTTACTCCAACCAACGTTTCATTCCAGTTAAAGATATATATATATATTAACATGCAATTATGATGTACATTGTATATTCATGGGTTGTATGAAAAAAAAATTATATTATATTCAAACATTGAATCAAATGGATACAAGGGTATAGTAATATCGTCAGGAAGGAATAACAATTTCATTTAAAAAAAAAGGCCATTAAAGTAACCTTTTTATTTCTAAAAACAATATATGATATCATGACATTGGAAATGTATTAAGGTATCAAAAGAAAACGAATTAAGTATTACTTATAGAACATATGAGAGTGTAATACATTAACCACGCAAAAACAAATAAAAATATATATGGTGTTAAGGAAAAAGAAACATATATAATTAAGGATTAAGTGAATCCTTTGGAACAAATATGGTTAATTTTATATATGGGGAATGGTGTAAAATATATATGGTAGATATATATATGAGAGTGAGGAATTAATACTACGTAATATAATGAGTAATAAAAACCAGAAGAGTTATAAAAATATATATATTGAGTATTTGATTAAACATAAAAATTATATTTAATAGAAGTATATTAAATATAAGATTTAAAAGGTAGTTCTTAATATCTATGAATGATAAATGAATAGAATTGAAGTTCAGAGTTATTCTTAGAAAGGCAAATGAAAAAAAAGTAAAAATTCTATAGGTGGAAAGGGAGAGACATTACATTTTGTAGGTGAAGGATGTGTGATGGCTACCATTGGGGATGGAGTCAGTATGAAATTAAATTACATAAAAACATTATTCATGGAAGCTGAGGCATGTGAACTCTTATAAAAATAAATTTGGCAAAAAATAAGATACGTAAAGGAAGTTGGAGCATAATAATTTATGAATTCCATGTAATTATGGATGAACTAAGATCTATTAACATTTAAAATGTAAATGAGACAAACACATAAGATCCCATAAATAATCCTTGGTCTAAAAAAGGTTTTCTACAACTTTATATTAAATGAGCAAAGGAAATATTACAATAGTAGCATTGGTAATAGCATCGATCAACCCTTCTCTAAATCTAAAACTCCTCTATTTATAGAGTGATGACTCATACAAATGGTTTTCCACCTTGCTAGATTTGAATTCCTCGCTTAGAGACCTATCTCAAATAGGATTACATCACTTGGAGACTTCCTAGGGATATTTTATGTTTGGGAGAGTTTGAATACAAAAAGGACTCTTCTTTCATTAAATAGTTCAAAAAATCCCTTTAATAACAATTTTCAAATGCAGCTAACTAATTTTATGAGTGTACTAGAAAAATTTTGTGTGATTATTCCACGTGGATGCTAAGTTGGACCTCTTCCAAGTTGAATTTTATAATTTTTACACAAATCTGGTTAATCAATATTTAGAAAAATAGGCCTTAAAGATGAATGCATAATTTCCAAAACCTGATGTCTTTCCAAAAACTGAGAGAAATTTCTGTAGATGGAATTTTTCTGAAGAAACGCCTCCTTGATATTACCAAAACTCTTTTTCATTTCGTCATAAATTGAATTTTATGTTGACTGCTAAAATAATCATGTACATGAAATTTCGTAGCACTCATTATGTAGTGAACTCCAAAATATAACTTTTTCATAATCTTTGATATTTTTGACTATCGGAGGGTATTCCTTAGGTAAAACAAGGTAAATATATGCCTTCACTCACCCCTGCCATGATATTTTTTTGGAAGTTTTACCTCAAAACATTCTTCAACGAGTTCATAGTGAAAATGCAACCTCAAACCTAGAGCTCGCTACGAACTTGCTTCACTTTTCCAGATTTTGTAATTTTTACTCTTTATCTCCAAAAAACATGCTTACAACACTGTAACTAATTTGATAGAGTATCCTAAGACAAAATTGGTCAAAAAATGTGTCTTGCCATATTTCAAGGGGCAACAGGGTCATCCACTATAATCATCTTTAAACATTGTTTTCTTCAATTATGCTTGCACCATCTCCATTAAACCAAAATTACATGCTAAGGTTTCAGCAAACATTATCAGGTGGCAAACTTTCATGGTATATTTCAGGTCCCTATATTCTAAACTTGAAGATTAGTTGTGTATTGCTGAGGTGGAAAACATGGTTTGATGACAGACATGTCATCATTTGGCTAAGTGATGTTCATCAAAATGTGTCCCAATGACACTCCTCAACTCTTTTGATGACTCATCTACTCTCTAAAATACATTAAATGCTTAAAAAATACCAAAACTTCAAATTTTTGTAAAAAAAAAGTTTTTAGGCAACTTCGTACCGAATTCTAATTGTTTTAGACTGATTTCGCTACAAACTTGCGTAGAAATGTCAACTTTACATGAATTTGCCAATTTTTGTTATGCACGAGATAATTTTGGGATTTTTATTTGACATTGACAGCTATCACCTTAATGATGACCTTTAAGACCCCCGCATATGTAAATTTTTTTAAAATGAATGAAATTCATGACATTATTTCACCCTAATGACCTAACCTAACATACCTAACAGCAACCTAGACAAATCTATTTTTTATCAAGGATAACACCAACAATGATTAATATTCAACTTTTCGATTATCAACTAAAAAATTAGTCAAAAAATATTTAATTAAGTGCATGTCAATGTCTTACCTGCACTATTCATGGATTGCCCATGTTTTTTTTAGAATGTTTTTAATGCATATTGGTGCCTCATGATAAGAATAAATATTTTTCATCACTGAATGTACTCTAGGAATATTTTAGAAGAGAATCAAGCTACAATTGAATCAAATTGGAAAAATATGGACAGTATCATTGCTATCAAAATTTCTAAACGAAACTTGACAAAAACTAAAATTATGAAGCATTACGAGTAGGTTACACATTTCCTAAGGCAAGCCATGCATTTCCATAGGTATCACTTATATTTCTAGATATATAGAATTCATTTCTTGAGTTAATGTGTTCATTCATTGAGGAAGAGAGTGCATTTCTTAAGGAAGGGGATGCATTTCCTAATGTAGGGTGTGCAATTTGTGGGTGAGAGTGTGCATGTATTATGGTGACATTCAACAACCTTTGTTTTTTATTCTACAATATGGTCTCGAACTCATTTTCATTTTTTAGTGAAAATGTACCTCGAATCATTTTGATAATAACCACTATCAAAATTTTGAATCTTCCAAATGTAAATATTGGTTATTCAAGAAAAATGTCCACATAATTTATCATTGAAAAATGGTTTTCATATGCGAGCAAAAACATAATTTGTACTTTTCTCCACCACATTTTCTGAATTTTGATATTTTGAAATATGTTACCATAGTAAAATTAAATGGGAAACACTCAAGGAGAAGATTGATAGGCTTTATGGCTTTAAAGTACTGTTAAAACAAACTAAATAAAATATAAAGTTGTTGCTAAGAATAAAGGA